>CM021102.1:50651813-50754364 GCA_007115665.2 Sequoiadendron giganteum
TTGGACCTTCAATATAGAATAATTTCTTTTCGCTACATTTATGTCCCCGACTGTATTTATTATCACAATTGAAATACAACCCTTTTGTTGCTCTTTTCTCCTCATTTTTTTGTGGAGTCGACCTAGTAGGTTGAGGAAGAGAATGTGTTGAATTTACTTTCTCTCTTGTCACATTAGCCCCTTGCTTCTTAGGAATCAAATACTTCTTCTCTACCCTACGTGCTAGGATAAAAGACTCATTTATAGAGCTAGGACCAAACATGCATACCTCATGTTGAATGTGATCCTTGAGACCACCCAAGAATAAATCATTCAAGTTCTCCTTTGTAATTTTATCCAGTCTCAAGGATAGATTTTGGAATCACTGAATATAATCCTTAACTGATCTTGTTTGTAGAAGTTTAGCAAGCTGGCTGAAGAATTTATCTGTCAAACTATTGCTATATTGTGCTTGGAGTTCCTCTATTAAAATTGACCATGAGATGGTGATACCATTTTTCCTTCGATGAGTAAAAATCCACCGATACCAAATGAATTGATCTAGTTCTAGATATAGGGAAGCCATCGTGACCTTTCGTCCATTTGGGACTTGATGTACTTCAAAAAAAATCTCCATTTGGTTTATCCATGTTAGAGGATCCTTGCCATCAAACTTGCACATATCCACCTTTGGAAACAAATTCCTAGATCCCATAGGAGTATTAAAATTTGTGTCAATATTAGCTGACTTGGAAATTTCACCTTGGTTGCTTGAGAACTCCTTTCTTGGTTCATTCATACAGGCACTTAACATGCTTCGTATATCCAATATATCTCCTCTTAGGTCACACATATCCATCTTCATTGAGGAAATGTCTTCCTTGACCTTACCAATTTCCTCATTGGGATTAATATCCTTTATTGTTAGTACCCCATCCTTATCAGGAGTCTTCCCTGGTGTGACAACATTCTTTTTGCCCCTTGTTGTAGGCCCCGCTATGATGGGAACTGATACTTTTGAAATAAATCACACAAATGAAACTTAATTCTTTGAAATTTTTACTGTAACTTACTAGGGCCAAAATACCTCACCTAGAAAAATCTCTAAGAAATAAGTAGATTTGCAGCCTTGAGAGCAATATTTATGAAAACCCTAATTTTAAAATAACTCACTTTTTTTTTCTTCAATTTCTCCAAATTTTTGACTATAGTCTCCTTTCAAATGCCTTCAAAAACCTAATAAAAACTAGGCTCCAATTTGATAGGATGTGAGAGATATGTAGATTCCAAATAAATTGTGTAGAAACCCTAATTTTGCAATAATTCGCTCAATTTTGCTCCAATTACTTTGAAATCGGGAATGTATCTTCTTTGATATGGTATTCAAAAACCCTTTAAAAATTTGAATTTTTTTTGCAAAAATATAAAAGATATGCTCTTCCCAAAATCACCTCCAATATTGAGAAAATATCTTGCCCCTACGGTGCCAAGATCATGCTTTGATACCACTTGTAATGAAATAACTTGCACAAGAAGAATATAATATGAAATATGCTGCAAATACTTTATAATAATATGCCACTTCGACGGGGCAACCTCCTAATCCACTTTGAGGGGGATACCTCCAATAGTCTTTAATAAGAACACAATACTCAACATGATGATGAAATAAGACTCACAACCTCCTATATATACCTATTTATGCGTAGGATATCACCTAGGCTGACTTAGACACCCCTATATAAGCCCTAGGCTGACCTAACTAACTAAATAATAATATAATAATGATAATATAACTTGATTAGGAGTTAAGATAGCCACAAGCTGACTATTCATAACGCGATGTACACCAATATTAAGGACGTAGCAACTTCCAATACTAATTTATCAAAGGAGAGAAATGTACAAATTTATAATGTTTCAAATCCTTATTCAACTACAATAAAGAGGATACACATAATATGTAAATATTAACAACACAAGTAAAATAAAAAAAATTAACACCAGATATACGTAGGAAAACCCTTACACAAAAAAGCCATACTCCAAATACACAACTCGATATATATTATTTAGAAACAAGGGTTACAATACAATTTTAGAGAAATTCTCTTCAAGAGTCACACTATAATATAAATCTGAAGCAATTTTGGCAACATAATGGTATCTCAATAATTCTTCAACCCACCATTCTAAAAATGCACCAAGGAATCAAGTATTTATAGCCTTTAGCATGAAGAGAAGGTTTCAAAATATTTCCATAAGAGAATCCCATGCCCAAGTGTGAACATGAGTTCATTATGATATGTTGTCATAGTTAGAACCCATAACTCTAGGCTTTTTCTAAATCCAACACCTGTCTCCTCAGAATTAGATTATACTCAATATGCAAGCACCTAGACACATCCAGCTGTCACATGCACACTTGGGTGCCCCCATAAATGTAGCATAACTGTCATACAAGACTCTTACAATTGTCATAACCTATCATAACAAGTTGTCATAGTCTATCATAGTCACGACATAGCAAATTATGACAAAATCCATCAAGTTAGCCATAAATTTATGACCTCCAAAGTGGGATGCCTAACCCCACTAGAATATCTTACAAATTGTACATGTCACCTTTCATGTAGGATGCCACCTCACTGATAGGTCCCATGAGGTGACATCTTATTTGGTAGGCAATAAACATAGTAATTAATTAAATAATCACCTAAATAATAAATTTGAATGTTAAGACTCAAAGGTTGAGATACCTTAATCCTAACATTCTCCCACTTGTCGAAGACCTGCCAAGAGTCATCTACAATCAACTATGTAGGGCCATGAGGCCCATGGAAACAAAAGACCATCTGAACTTCTCTATGCTCATTGGCTTTGTAAATGCATCTGCAATATTTGTCAGGGTGTCAACCTTCTCCAATTTAACCTTCCCATCTTCCACCATATCATGAATAAAATGAAATTGTACACCAACATGCTTTGTTCTAGCATGGAAAGTAGGATTATTTTCCAATAAAATGGCACTATTACTATCATAAAAGATAGTGGCATGTCTTGCATCAAGCCCAACATCCGAACACAATTGCTTAAGCCAAATGGATTCCTTACAAGCATGAGTAGCTGTCATGTACTCTACTTCTATCATGGAAAAAGTGACTACAATCTACCACTTACTCATCTAGCTAATAACACCACCAAACATCGTGAATGCATATCCAATGGTGGATTTTTTGTTGTTAATATATCCCACCCAATTAGAATCCACAAACCCACAAATACAAACTGAATGCCAAGGTCAAATAAGATAACCATGGAGACATAGGGCATACTTGAAAGTACCTCACATGTATCTAAACACTCTCTTAATTGCATCCTAATGCACTCATCCAAGATTATCCATAAAATGACTTAGGACTCCCACTGCTTGGGCAATGTTTGGCCTTGTACAAACCATAACATAAATCAATCTGCCTACAACATTAGCATAGGGTAATATGGTCATGTCCTCCATCTCAAAAGGAGACTTTAGACAATACTCCACAAAAAGCTTTGTCACTTGTATTACAAGAAAAAATAACCGTCTACAAGCTGCCACGCTTAATTTGTCCAACACTAAATTCAAATATTACTTACTTTAAGATTAACCAAATATTTTTGTTAGCTCTATCTCTTTTGATATCCATTCCTAGGATATATCGAGCTACACCTAAATCCTTCATTTCAAACTATGATGACAAAACCACCCTAATAAATTACCATGGGCCCAAACAAGCTCCCAAAATATAATGGTAAAAGTCCATATGATCCACACTCCATCATTTGTCATTTACCACCTTTATAAATATTCTCTATGATGTGTCATAATATGCGTTATATTTGGGTCAAGATTCTTAATCCACTTTGTAACCTCCCTCTTAATAATTATTTTACATGTCATAATATCTCTTGCACCATATCTTGTCATAGATTCTCTTACACATATTTTATGATAAGATATTATTTTACAAATATATACACACATAAATTCCAAAATAAAAATAAATTACACTTGATATAATGTCCAAGAAATAAAGTGGAACATCCTATTTCATTAGGATAGGTAAACTAATAGATAATTAAGTAATCCAAACATTAGGACTTGCAAGGTGTATGACACATGCCTAATCTCAACATTTATATTATAGTACTTGTACCATGTGCAATACATGCAAGAGATGAAAATCATATGATCACACCAATCTACACAATTGTAGAGAGGGTGAGATGGTGGGGTCTATGTCAATGGGATCTCCATAGTAGTTGAAATAAACTAAAAGATGCATATATTCTTTCTTATTTTAATGTGTTGCTTTTCATGTTTTATTTATTGTTTAATAATAATTAAGTGTTTTCAAACTATTAATACCTAAAAAGATGATTTTAGTTTAATTTTTAGCCCAAACACAAATTCAAGTGTAATATAAATAGGAAAAAGTTATACACTAGTTTAAGAACACCAAAATGGTAACTTCACCTTTTTGGACTAGTGCATATTGGAACACTAGAATTGGGATTCAAATTAATTAAGGAGGTTGCAAACCAAATTTTGTGAAAATTTGAGTTCAAGAATTCATTGTAAGGAGGGGTTGAACCCAACCAAGGTGGGGCTTAGGATTTAGAAGAAGTCATGCCTTGTGCCCAAGATTGGGGAGAAGTCCATTAGGTCCTAGGAGACTTCAAATTTAAAAGGAATACATATAATTTGATATTGATCAATTCGTACTATGGATAATTTTAATGATGGTGAGTAGAACATATAGTAAAATTATAAAACATGTGGTAAATCACTAAAAATACACTACAATAGAAAAACACAAAATTGGAAAATACACTAAGAATCTTGGCTAATGATTACTAGGACTAGAATTAGGAGGCCATTGCATGCTTGCAAACCTAATTTTGTATAATTTTGAGCTTAAGATTTTATTGCAAGGAGGGGGTACACCCAAGGTGGGGCCCACCACTAGAGAAAAGTCTTTCCCTATGCCCTAGACTAGGGAGAAGTCTTGCCTTGCACCAAGAATGGAACCAAAGACTGGTGAGAAGTTTTGTCATTAAAAATTCTTGAATTTTTTAGAGAGATAGTTCTTACTCTTTCAATCACTTCTCTAAAGTAGCATTGAGTCTAATTATTCAATGAATCTTCACAAAATGGATTGTAAGTATAAAAATAGAATAGAAAACATCTCCAAAATAAAGAATTAAAGGGGAAACTGTTACTTTGATCAATCCCCTTTTGCAAATTCAAGCAAACATCCACATGACATGCATATAATGATATAAAAATAATAAATGAAATATATGTGATAAAAAATCACACTAATTCAAAGCATAAACAATGATTGGAAAATATGATGTAAATACAAAAGGCTAACTAGGTGCTACTTTGGAGATGGAAAAAAGTGGTCAAATGACAATAAAAACTGATAAATTGAAAGGAGGAAATGGTGTAGAATACACTTATTACACTAAAATTTGAGGGGAGGTATGCATAAATATAATTAATCTTATTTTTACAAAAAAATACATAAATGGTTACCATAACAAGATGATTTATCTGGGGATTGGTAATGGCATAGTGTGTTGGTTAAGTCACGGTGTTGTGATTCCTTCCACCAAGGTTCAAACACCTATTGGGGTGTTAATTCTAAGAATTCATGTTGGGGATGAGTTTCCCCATATGTGATCTCACCAGTTCATAGCTCCGGTCAAAAGTGTTTACCCCCAATTTAAAAATAAATAAAAAAGACTATTTATTTGGGGAAAACCCTTTTAGGAGAAAAAACCCACACTCCAAAGAATGAACCAATTATATTAAATCAATAATAAATGAACTGCAATACAATATATAGGTACATGTTCTTATCAAAGTATCAACAACATATAAAGCTAGAGTAATTTGTATAGCATTACAATACCTACAAATCAAGAATACAACCCATACTTGGTTTTGATCCAAGCAACCAATATATAAGAGATCCAATAAATTAAACCATAAGTAGTAAATTAAAAACCAAGGGCTAATGAAATGACTTAAATGTGGACCCAAATCTAGGGACCAAATTCCAAATCCCCTTTATGATGAGTCAACATGCTAATAATAATAGATTCCTTACGTTGTTATAATGATCAACAACTTCATCATAATCTACTAACCAAATTGGGAACTCTTTTTTGCTTCATAGCTGTATACACCTAAAATTGGTCTGGTCTGGAGAATTAATTAATTAAATACAAGTTATTTAATTAATAAACCCCTTTTAATTCATCTACTTATAAATAAATAGAAATATTTATTTATATAATTCATTTTCTAATTCTTCTATCTTAAATCACATTCTTCTAATCTTAATTAAATAAAGAAATTTGAATAGTTTGTTTTATTTAATCATCTTTCCTCTCATTAAATTTAAATGCTAAATTTAAATTTAGTCACATGTTTACAGCTTTTCCACCTTCCACCTCATCATGTTTCTCAACAAATTGAATATGTCAAATATTTAATTTGGGCATTATCTTCAACAAATTCTGAAACAACTTTAGGACAGTTGGCTCTTCTATTCTATTTATTCTCCTCTACACTTGGCAGATTGTTCTACTAAAGGGAACACTCTCCTTGATTCTCTCTAACTTCTTCACTTTCGATTGTCGATCTTTCCAGATTAAATCCAGACCGTTGGTTGTTGCCACATCAGTTTATGCCTTGGAAAATCTATAAATACAACCTTATTCTACAACAGAAGGATCCCAATCTTGAGCAAGTATACTCTGCAGAATTTTCATTAGAGCATTTGAGCATTTAGCATTTGTGAGCATTTAGTTTAGAATCATATCTTTTCCATTTAACTACATCTTAGTTATCATAGTAGTTTTCATACAGTAGTTGCATCACAACATTTAGCATTATATCCTTATCACAACATCATTATCATGGCATCACTATCATACATTTTATCAATCATGTAGGAATAGATTTATGGCATGATAGAGAACAATGGGATGACTTTAGAGAGTTTGTTTGTTTTAAATCGATTAGATTGTTATTTGAATTCTCTAATTTAATGTTTCATTGAGTGTGTGTTGTTATTACTAATTCACATATTTTACTCACACCATAAATTGGTGCCCACCGTGGGGCCCAACCCCATTTTTATTAACATTTTCTAGAAAGTTTGTTTACAGACTGGGACGTGAACTTCTAAGTAGTGCACCCCTGGTTTCTTTCAGCGCATACAAAACATCTTGTAGTGCATCCAGGCCCTATTGTAGCGCATATAGCTCATCTTTCAATGCATCTGGCTCATATTTCAACGCATTTGGGGGTCCTTTTAGCACATTCAGTAGTTCTTCTAGCGCATTCAGTAGTTTTTCTAGCGTATTCAATAGTTATTTTAGCACATCTGAGTGATATTTTAGTGCATATGGTATCTATTTTAGCACATTTGGTTTTTGTTATTGTGAACATAAAATTCCCAAGCTCCCTTCGGGTGATTTTTTTTTTTCTTAATTACCGACCACGCTCTCTTTTAAAAGGCAATATCGGGCTCCTTTCGCCAAGTCTCATTGTGAATTCCACCACTTGTCAACCAAGCGCTCCTCACAAGATTTCCTCCTCTCACTTTTCAAAAGCTTGCGTCATGCTTCCACGTGTTAGTAGTTCACAATCTTCAGTGCCCCTTTGCATTACTCTCCTTTCGGGCCTCAACCGCTTGCCATGTTGCATCAGTTTGTGCACATTCCTTGGCTGACCCCACCTTCAGCGCTCTGGTCTATGGGAACCTCCATCATTCGTAGGGGATGCATTTGACTCTAGGGCATCCTCATTCATGGCTCAAATCTTTTTGGTTGCAATGACAAGGGGAAATCATTGCTAAATGCATCATTGCTCATGATCGGAGGATCTTTTCTGTTATCGGCTTACCGAGCTAGGTTTCATTATAAATACTACTTCTTCCATTGAAGCAAGAGTTCATAATTTGATAGGAAATTATTGGTAGAAGAAATAGGCCTTTACCACTTTTATATTATTGTAAAGACTTGCAAACTATGCCATTGTTTGACCTTTCTATTTTCTTGAAGATTTTGATAAAGTTTTACTGTGCCATTGTGGTGTTAAATGTTTCATTTGTAGAAGTTCTATAATTTTAATGCAAGTTTGCTGGTTTAGATCATGTCTTTGACTCCTCTTTTCAGTAAATGCGTATGGATATTATTTTATGTCATTGAGTGAATCATTTAGATTTTATCTTTGTTTCCTTTCTTTCTGGAACATAGCAAATTGTTGAACGAGCCCTTAGATCGCATCTACAAGAAAGGTCTATCATGCCTTACATCTAGTCTCGATGCATTGCCCTAGTTAGATCCTTTATTTTTATATATGCTTCCTTTTCCCATTTAAAACCCCAGTTATAAAAGAGTCGGCTTCTTTAAAATCTGAAGGTTACTCAATTTAGTGCAATAGGTCCCCCCTTTAATTGAGTTTCCCATAAAGGGTTGTTACCTTGGCAATTTTTGGCATCAACCATTTTTTTCTCTTTCTTGGGACACCCTTTGGGATGACTTAAATATACCAAATCAAAGGGGTGTACAAGTCATCGTCCTGTTACTAGGTCACGAACCACAAATAATTTTGGCTTGTTAGTGCCTCCACTAGTAATGGCACATACCCAAACTCGCCCAGTAGAGCTCTCGTACCCCAACCATAATGTTAATTACAAACCAAAATTATGTGGCCTGGGACGTCGAAAGCCCCCTTGTAGCCCCAGTTGCACCTTCCTTATGGGCCCCTATCCCATTCTCTACTCTCAAAGACATTCCAAAGTTTACCAAAGATGGCTCAAGAACACCATCCGAGCATCTCCAAGATGTTGCAGACATGTGTCTAGTGCATGAAGTTACAAATCAGAATATAGCGTTGAGATTGCTTGCTACTTCTCTACGAGGAAGAGCACTAGATTGGTATCACACTCTGCTGGCTAATACTATCGGTACTTGGGATGATCTCAGGGATCCTTTCTATGAAATATTTTCTAACAACGGAGATAGGTCTTTGCTATATCACCAGCTATAAATGATCAAGCGGGCCCCATCTAAAGCCATGAATGATTTCAATGCCCTATTCCATACAAATTGGAAGAGGATCTAGAATTCCATCTGACCACCAGATGAGTTGGCATTTATGTTTTACTTAAGGTCCATCAACACCGACATCTCCATGATGATCCAGTCACTCAGCAGAATCACATTACTAGATGCATACAACATAGCAGTTAAGGCGGAGAACAACCTAATTAACGTCAGGAAGTTTCCACCTCGGCCCATCATACTGATATTCCCTGAAATATCGGCTTCTGCTCAGGAGGTGCCATCTAAAAGTGTACCTGCACCGCCCCCATCTATGTATATGTATCCAAGTGTGCCCCAAAATACGGCTTCTACATCCAGTGCTTCAAAGGATGAGATGAGCGACATAAGGGAAATGTTACAAAACTTGACAAACGAAGTGACCACTATCAAGCGTAACCAGGCTGCTCCTCCGAGACCATCCTACCAAGGCCATGAAAGCAGCAAAACCTCCTACCAACATAACCAATATCAAGGAGCTGCACACACGACTCCGTTGACTTAAGAAAATCACAAAATAGTGTCGGTACCGACTCCACTGGGGTCCACTCAAAATAGCACAAGCAGAGAGTTGACTGCAGGGTAGAACAATCTTGCCAAAGATTTCAATCCATGGTGTTAACCTTGCAGTGATGCTCACATGCCTCAAAATTGTCCGCATGGCAATTTGCAGCAAAAGGTTGCGGAGCAGCTCAACCAAGGCGTTGCGACAAATTCAGGATACACATATGCCTCTCCCCAAGTGAAGAATGCAGTTCTCACAACACAGATCCAAGGAATGCCCTTAGAGAAAGAAAATTACATAGCTCCTAACCATGCTCTCCTCTCATGGATGGAAGGGGAGGAAGCAGTGTTCACTTATGAAGCATCTACATCAGCAACCCCACAAGTACAATCCAACTACAACACTCGATCAAAGAGAAGATTCACAAGTGAATTGGTCACTCCATAGCCTAGAAACATCTTGGGCCAACCCCTTGGACCTTCCACAATTTATCCACAATCGTAGCCGTAGTCACACAAGGAGATTATTATCACCAAATCCAAGGAGTAGAAGCCTCCAAATACGCCACCCTTCAACATGGTGAAACAATTAAAGAAATATTCTGCTAATGTAACCCTTTGGGATATCTTAGCCATTCTAGAGAAGAATTCATTGCTATAGAAGGCCTCGTAGAAAGATACGACTAAGGAGGCAATGGGAAAAAATCCTAATAACAAACAGAATCATCGCCTCCAGCCAAAGTTCTTGTGAATACTACAGAAGAGGCTCCACCCAAAGCCAAAGAAGAAAAACTGAAACCTAAACCTTTTTTCTTGACTCTCATTGTGGGGAAGAAACTACTGCACAACTCCATGATTGACTCTGGTGCCAACACTACAGTCTTGCCCAAGCAGATAGCTAAAGGTTTAGGGCTTAGCTACGAGCCCTTAAAGAGAGGAGTTATGCAGCTGGATGGGAACAAGGTCAAAATTGTAGGGCTGATTAAAGACCTCCCCTTAAATTTGTTTTCCTGTCCTAGCATCATAGTGCCACAAGATACCATGATCATAGATGTCTCTCTTATGTTTGGCCTCTACCTGTCTCGATAATTCACTTCAAAGATAGGCGGATACCTTTCTTTGGATTCGTCCCACCTGATTCTCAGAACTAAGCACAAGGCTAAAATGAAGATTGTATCAGAACCTCTGCATGCAGAACATGTAGCTGATGAAGCCATGATCAACTTCAAAGATACTGATACCTCTATTGCCAAAGAAGAATCTGATAGTAGAAAGTTTTCAGAACATGAGCAGGCAACCGAAGACGAAACTGATCGAGAAGAAGTCTTCTTGACTGATAATGTAGGAACCAACCCTTTCGGTAATTATCATGCTACCGATTTGGTCACCTATGTCATCTATGATGAAGATCAAGAGTTCCTAAGGGTATTAGAGGACTCCATGCCCGAAAAAATCCTCAGAGCTCTAGACATTACACTTCGACAGTGCGAAATCAATGTAGGTGCCGGGATACACCTAACGTCACCTTCCAATGAGCAAATCTTCAAGGCCTTCCTCTTCCAGTTCGCTTGTTCAAACAATGAAGCCGAATATGAGGGTCTTGTGCAAAATAAGTGTAGGCGCCAAGATATGCCTAATGTCACCTTCCAATGAGTAGATATCCAGGGCGTTCCACTTCCAGTTCGCTTGTTCAAACAATGAAGCCGAATATGAGGGTCTTGTGCAAGGACTAAGCCTTGCTGAATGCATGGGTATCAAACAATTAATGGTGTTCAGAGATTTTGAACTTGTGATCAACAAAGTTAGAAAAATTTCCACTACAAAAAATGTCTATATGCGGTCTTATAGGTATAGGGTATGGGACCTCATTGAAGGTTTCAAAGCTTTTAACATCCATGTTGTGCCAAGGGAGCAAAATTCAGATGCAGATTGCATGGCCAGGATAGGATCTCAATTTGATCATATCTCCGACTTAATTGAGAATGTGCACATTGTGCGAGTAATCATCTGACCCTCCATTCCTGACAATGATTAGAGCTAGAAATTATTCGAAAGTGATAAACACATCGCCTCATTCATTCAACAGTCATGAGAGTTCACCGATCAGTTTCAGCCAAAAATTGAAGAAGCATACGAAGGAAAAATCATCCAGTTGAAATCAAATAAGCTTCTGAAAGGGTTGGTCACTCTCAAAAATGTGTTTGACTATGATGATGCAAGAAATGATAGAATAAAATTTGTAGTCAACCAAGTAGATATGCCAACCTGGAGGTCGGGAACGAAAGAAAACTTAAGGTCGGGAAAGAATTCCCATAGTATGATAAAGATAGGCTCATACACTTCTGTGAAAAATACGAAGGGGTTGTGGCCTGGTCTTATGATGACTTCAGGGAGTATGATCCTGATATCATCCAACACACCATTGAACTAATGAAAGGTGCTAAACCAGTCTGACAGAATTAGAGGCTCGTCAATCCGAAGATTGAAGCCTTAATGGAACAAGAACTAGAAAAGTTGATCCAGTCCAAGATTGTCTTTCCAATCAAGCATAGCACATGGGCATCCAACCTCATTCTAGTCTGAAAGAAAAATGGAGACATCCATCTCTATGTTGACTCCTGTGACCTAAACAAGGCATCATTGAAATACCACTACTCGTTGCCTTCCATGGAATCAATCTTGCAGATTGTGGTAGGTTCAAAGATGTTTTCTCTATTAGATGGTTTCTCTGGCTACAATTAGGTTTGGGTTAAAGTGGAAGATCAACACAAGACCATGTTCACCACCAAGTGGGGAACATTTACACATGCCAAAATTCCTTTCGGCCTATCAAATGCAGGGGCTACCTTCCAACGGGAAATGGATATCGCCTACAGCAAACTGATCAACAAAATCATCCTCATCTACTTAGATGATCTGACCATATTTTCAAAATCTAAAGATGACCATTTTGATCATCTAGAGAAGGTTTTCAAAAAATGCCAGGAGTTTGGGGTATCCCTGAACCCAAAAAAAATGTGTTTTCGGAGTATCACAATGCAAATTGTTGGTGCATGTAGTGTCCCAAGAAGGAATCACTATTTATCCTGAAAGAGTAAAAGCAATCAGATAACTTCCTCTTTTGGTAAAGAAGAAAGGTGTACAATATTTTTTGGGAAAGGTTAACTTTGTAAGCAAGTTTATCTCTCATTTTGCAGGAATAATTAGATTGATCACCATGATTCTAAAAAAAGACCAATTGTTCAAATGGACAAAAGAAGCGAGGGAAGCCTTCAAGAAGGTGAAAGATAGTATTTCTTTGACTCCTGTATTGGTGAATCCCAACTTGTCAAAGGAATTCATAATGTATTTTTTTAGCAGCAAGACAAGCATCGTCACTATTCTGATTCAGAAAGATGATGAAGGAAAGGGAGAACACCCTATAGCATTCCATTCCCGAACCTTGAAGGAGTATGAGATGAACTATAACTTCATCGAAAGACAAGCTTTCACAATTGTAAAGGGACTCAAGAAGTTCTAACACCTTATAGCTTGCACTAAAGTAATTGTTTATGTCACACATTCCAACATGCAGGAGTACATTATGGAAGGAGAAATCACCAAAAAAAGGGCCAATTGGATCACTAAGATCCTAGAATATGACATCGAAGTCAGGCCTACAAAGACTGTCAAAGGAAGAGGGTTGTGTGAGTATTTGGCACACGACAAAGATATGGAAATTGAGGAAGAACGAGCGGAAATAGTCCTAACAAACGAGCTCGAACCTGAAGGCTACTGACTGATGGATAGGGTAAGATTTATGCACAATGGAAAGTATCCATTGGGATACTATCTCAAAGAAGGAGATTCTACCGGCTATAAAATAGTGGGTACTCACTTATTGAAGGGATCCTTTTCAAAAAGAATTTCAGCGGTGTTCTGTTGCGATGCGTCACCATGGAGCAAGCAAAGAAGATTCTCAACTCCTTCCACGGCAGCCCAGAAGGTGGTCACTTCTCTGCGAAGAGCACCGCTATCAAAATTTTGCACCTTGGATACTTTTGGCCTACATTGTTCAATGACTCCTATGAAATGGTAAAAATCTGTAAAGAGTTCCAATTCTATGTAGGGAGAAGAAAGAATTCTGCCATGCCTCTCAATCCTATAGTAGCGGATGAGCCATTCGCACAATGGGGACTAGATTTCATTGAGATGATCAACCCTGCCTCCAGTGGCGATCACAAGTGGATCCTAACAGCCACCGACTATTTCACAAGATGGACCGAAGCCCTACCTCTGAAGAATGTGATGGAAGCATAAATTGTAGATTTTCTCAAAGGGTTGGTAACAAGATTCGGTGTGCCCAAGACTATCATCTCAGACAACGCCAAAAATTTCCTAGGCTCCAAGGTAAGCCAATTTGCATTAGAACATGGCATATTTTTGAAAACATCCTCAAACTACTACCCACAGGGAAATGGCCTGGCTGAGTCAACTAACAAGAATATGGTCCGACTCATCAAAAGGATCAGTTCAGATCATGAGAGGGAATGGCATAAAAATCTCTAAACGACATTATGGACAGACCACATAACTCCTAAACAAGCCCTATAGACTTCGTCGTACGAGCTAGTGTATGGGAAGGAGGCGATGTTACCAATATCCATAGATATACTTGCACTACAACTATCAAGTCTCTAGAGATTGAAGAAAATAGAGCTATGGAGGTTCGGTTGGCCGAATTGTTGGAAGTACAAGAAAAAAGGGATAAAGCCCTAATAGCCATGAATAACTGCCAATAGGTGGTTAAAAGGTGGTTTGATAAGAAAGCTTCAGACCAGGGTCTAAAATGTGGGGACTTGGTACTAAAATTCAATGAAAGAGCCGCAAAGCCTAACCAACATGGAAAATTCGACAAACTATGGGAAGGCCCTTTAAAAATAATTCAGTGCAAACATAATAATGCATTCGAATTAGAAAACATGGAACAAGAAGAATTAGGAATTCTGGTTAATGAAATTCACCTAAAATTATTTAATTAAGCTTCAAATACTTCATACAGGTGTAAATATGTGATTAATGTAATTATTTTCTCTTTCATGTTTTGTCGGCTGGTTCTTTCCAACATTTTTCCTAGTTATAGGAAGCAAAAATTTTAGGAGACCCATTATTACAGAAATAGAGAAAGACAACGACGCTCATATTGCAGGAATTAAGTTCATATGCGAAGAATTCAATTAAAGTTACATAGAGCACAAGAATGAAGACAAAGGGGTGAAGATAGCAAATATATTCATTATAAATATACTTTGATAGAAACATTGACAATATGGCTCTGTGGCCATGCGTTCAAAAGTATGACTATATATGTGGCTGTTGTATATATATAGGTAAGCCCTCTTTTAGGTATTTATATACAAAAGGGAGAAAGGTGCATTAATCTTCAAGTGGATGGAGCATGGACATTGTTGCCATCTACATGAGCATTGCCTTCGTCAGCTCGAGCATTGTCAGGGGCAACAGGGAGGTTATCACCAGTAGTAACATGATCCAACATAGCAGCACCAACACCCAAAATGAGCGACGGAGGGAACATAAGGTTCCTGAAGTCAGTGTACCAGTCCATGTCATAAAATACCACTACATTGTAGCAGCGTAGTAGGAAGTGGAAAGTATGGGTGGCTCTCTCACGATGTCCAACAAGCGAATGCAGCCTAAACCCGCTCAGAAATGGCACCCATGGTACCACCGCATCTTCTTTGATATGCCGCCGCAAGTCACTCACTACCAGAAGACCCAGGCCATACACTGCATTGGTTACTACTTCACCAAGGCTTCCGAGGTACCTATTCGGGAAAATCTGAAGCATTAAGTGAAGTATCATGGCTTTTGGAGTGTGAATGTTGAGTAGCGAGGCAACAAAGTGGGAGCATATATCAATGTTCACCTGATATTTATCTTCATACTCAATAAAATCTCTACCCAAATGGCCAGTGATTGTTTGTTTTTGGTCATACATTTTAGATGCCTATTGGAGATCTCTCCTAGAAAATCCATTTGAGACTTGTTGCACACTAGCCTAGTTGGAGTGTTCATTGTGTCAACCTCTGCTCAAAACACCTAAGTATAGTGCTATGCAAATTTAAAGCCTACTCAATCGCCTAAGAAATCATGCTATTACCTAATGCTTTTGCTAATCGGTAAGTGTAGTTCTGCTACTATGACAAGGTCCTTTTATAAAAACATCTGAGGTAGCCTACATCCCAAGCATGGTGGTAATTGAGTTTAGCTCGAGAATCTCACCCAAAAGGTGAGCTCAATTTTCCAACCCGGTTGTGTCCATAGGTATGAATTGTTGCGTGTAGGATTAAGGAGTGGTAATCAATTAAAGCAAAGTGGTGGCGAGCTTAGGCGATGGATCATACAGAAAAATGCTCAGGTGTCATGATACAGACCGTTTCAAGCTCCAAGGTTGAGCACGAATCTTTCTAAGGTATTCATTATGGTATCAACCTAATTATGCTTTCAGGGATATTAATGGCGAAGACATGCGAGAAGGTGAAAAGCAAGGAGTCGGCGGCTCAATTTCCCATGAAAATTGCGCTGAAGGGAGGTTATCTCTAACACAATTATGAATTCTCGTCTTGTCAAAAGGGGCAAGTAGTTCATTTTGCATGGATAGAGGAGCTGGCGGTACATGCCAAATTAATTGCAAAAAGGAAAACATTGCCTACCGGTTGAAGGCGGGAAATTAAAGAAAAACTAAGTATTGCATGCAAAAAATAGATAGAGCATAAAACTTCTGGAGCACGTGAAAGGACTTAGAAAAATAGAATTGTCAAAAGAACTAGGTGTGGTGCAATTTCCAGCAATGGAGCTGAACACATAGGTAATTGTGGAGAATTCACTGCCCTGGTGTGAATTAGAGGCCATCTGATTATGAATTCAAAGCCTCACATTGTGCTTTAGGTGCTATTCATACCGTCTCAGTATAGTTTCTAGGCAGAGGATGTTAGAGTAAAGGTTTTAACTTAATTATGCTAATTAAGTTATCTTTATTCCTTTCTTAAGATTTCACTTAAGTTGCATATTTGTGACATTTAATAATTCTTTTAATTATTAAATGTCTAGATTTTAGGTTTGCATGATCTCATTTTAAGGATTGATCTTTTTAAATAATGTATTCTATATTTTCTATTAATATATCTTTCATATTACAGAGCTTCAAACCCTCTCTTGCTTTTTTCTCCATTCTCTTCCCTGTGACAGGTATCTCTTTGCATGTAGGTTTTCTTGGACTCTGAAGTTGGTTTTGAAAACTTATACATGGTATCAGAGCATGGACCTCCTGCAGCCTGTTCTTATTTTGAAGAATTTGGAGTTACGAGGGTTTGATCTGGCTTTCATAAGTTTTTAGTTTGATTTTTTTGTGGATCCGGCATACTTCATTCTTTGGGTTCATTTTGGGCCCAAATGGACCTCACCGTTGAGTTTGCAGTGCCTGAAAACCCCTATTTTCATATAAAGTTCATCCTTTTTGGCCACAGTTGAACTAGAAGGCAAAATGTTTTTGGCCCCAAGGCCGTACGACCCTAGGACATGCAGAACGAGGCAAAAATTTCAAAAAAATCAAAAAAATAAAAATAAATAATTTTTGAAATTTTGAATTTTTTTTAGGTTACTAATTTAAAAGGGGTCCAGCACCCGGCGGCCACCCATCCGCTGCCAAGCAGCCTCCCACTCACCACTGCCCACACCCTGCCGACCACTTAGGCATAAGCCCCCGCAGGCTGTCTTTCGCTAGGCCGAGGTCACGTGGGGACTGAGAGCTGGCCTTAAGCCCCCAACGGACGCCCAACCCCAACTGACAGTCGTATAGATGACCAGGGGCTCCACCGCCAAGCCCCAACCGCCAGCCCCCTGTTCGCTGATAGGACCAGGGGTCTAAATTTTTTTAGCCCCCAGGGCTTGAAGGAGGCCTATTTGAGCATTTTGGAGGTACTCTCAGTAAAACGGGCATATCTCAGGCGTTTTAGCTTGGATTTTCAAATAAAAATAGGCATTGGAAAGCTAGCTTCGATCCCGTCGTGATGGTGTAGGATATTTTTTGAAAATTTATAGTTTGGTTGTCTTTTTTTGCAGTCAAATTTAGATGATAATTTTTGCACTCCGGGGGGCATAACTTTGTCATTTTTGCTCCATTTTTCATAAATGAATAGGCATCAGAAAGCTATTCTCGCACTCTATTCAGATCTTCTATTATTTTTTCCAAAAAATAACTAGGTACACAAGATTCAGTCTAAAGCCTTTTTTGCTTTTTCCTGATTTTTTGCCGAAAAAATCACTACCGGGGTTTGGTTTCTTGCATTGTGGGGGGAGTTTTTTTCTTTCTTTTTGTCATTTACTTCAAAAAACCAAAAAATATTTACATTAAACTTTCATTAAACCTCTCCAAACATGGCTGAAAACTCTTCTTTCGTTGAACTTCTCACACCTCACAACTATCATACATGGAAGGCATTCATGACACGTCTTCTCAGATCAAAGGGGTTGTGGTCCTGTTTAGATGCGGTTCAATGTGTTTTGACATGGGAATTTGAGGTTATGCAACATAAAAATAAGATGGATGAGGCTATGGGTTTAATTTCCTTACATGTTTCAGACAACTTGTTGTTTCATCTTGATGGGTGTAACAGTCCTCTTGAAATGTGGACCAAGTTCAATGATTTATTTGGTACCATCAATCAATTATGTGCACTACAGATTGAGGTAGAGTTCAATTCACTTGTACATAATTATTTTCCCTCCATTGAGGACTTTCTGATGAAATTCAAACAACAAAGATCTCTTCTACAGGGTTGTGGTAAGGTTAAGACCGATACAGAGTGTATTTACCTGATTTTGTCAAAGCTTCATGGGAACTTTAAGATATTCTCATCTACCTTCCATTCCACTATGGATGCTTTGAGCACTTGATTTACCAAGCCTACTTTTGAGGTGTTCTGTGATCGATTGACTCGAGAGCAAGCCAATCTCACACAGTTGGATTCTCTCATAAGATCAAAGAACCAAGCGTTGGTTGCTCAAACATCAAAAGGAAAGAAGAAGCATAAACCAAAGCAAAAGATAGATTTAGTTGGTAGTGAGACTTCCTCCAAGCCACCTCCAAAGTCAGATTCAAAACCAAAGAACAATCCAAAACAAGGCAAATATTTGAAGTCTGGTGAGTCCTTCTCCAAGACTAAGAAGTATTTAGGTGATCCTTGTAGTTTTTGTGGGAAGGAAGGACATCTAGTTTATAGGTGTTGGAAACAATTAGAGGCTTTAGAGGAAGCCATGTAGCAGCATCACATCACCTCACCTCCTCCTCCTTCCTCTTCTATAGGGAAGGACATGCTCTTTCTGCACAAGCTGTACCTTCAGGATCTACTTGGATTGTTGAATCTGGTGCTTCACACCATATGAATCACTCACAGGAGATAGTCACCACCCTTTCCCACAATGATACTTCACAGATTACAGTTGGTGACTCAACACAACTTTCAGTTACAGGTTCTGGTACTGTTTCTTTGGATGGTGGTTATCTACAAGATGTTCTTTTGGTTCCTGCCATTTCTACAAACCTTCTTTTCATTTATCAGATTTTCCATTCTGGCACTGGTAAGATAGTAGAGTTCTCACCGTATGACGTGGTTATTTGAGATCTTCATGATCCTGATTTGGTTGTTGATACCGAGAGTGCATATCCTGAGACTCGCTTATACTGGTTTGATGGCTTTGAGAGTTCAAATAGTTCAGGCTTCTCTCTTATAGCACATATAGACATAGTGAGCAAGCTTTGGCATGAGCATTTTGGCCATGTCAATTACAGATATCTTCAACAAATGAGTACATAGGCACTTGTGATTGGGCTTCCACAGATATCCCGTACCGATGGTGTTTGTCTAGGATGTGCTTTTGTCAAGCATCACATGGATCCTTTTCCTATAGGTAGAGCCTCACATGCTAAGACACCTTTGGAGTTGGTTCACAACGATCTTATGTCTTTTTCCACTCCTTTTTCTGGTGCTAGATATGTGCTCACATTTATAGATGACTTCTCTAGGCATACATGGGTGTACTTTTTGAAGTAGAAGTCTGATGTCTTTGATTCATTTTAGATCTTTAAGACATTTATGGAGAAGTAGTCTGGACTTTCTATTAGGAGGATACGCACTGATAATGCAGGGAATATGTTAATAGGCTTTCAGAGATTTTTGCACTGAGCATGGTTTACAACATCAGTTTACAGTTCAATACATTTCTCAGCAGAACGGTGTTCTGAGAGAAAGAACACAACTTTACGGGAGATGGCCAATCATATGATACAGTCTCGAGCTATGGATGCTTCCTTTTGGGCTAAGGCAGTCAAATGTGCCAATTACATTTAGAATTGGATGCCTCATAAGGTATTGCGACACATGAATCTTGAGGAGGCTTGGACTCATGTCAAGCCTGATGTTTGTACATTCTGAATTTTTGGTAGTGAGACTTGGGCATTTATTCCGGATGCTCAGAGCAAAGCCATGGAGAGGAAGAGCCTACCACTAATATTTGTTGGCTACTGTGAGGATGTTAAGGCATATAGGTTGTTTTATCTTGATTCCAAAGAGGTCTTATTTTGGTGAGATGTCCAATTTGATGAGAGCTACCCTCAGATGGATCCTCCATCACCAGCTTCTCCCTCACTGCTTACTACTTCCTCTTCACCTCTTGAGGATTACATATCTTCTGAGAATGATACAGATGATGACCCACCATCTCCACCACCACCACCACCACCACCACCAGATACTCAACATTTTCCCAAGTGGGCCCATGTTACTATTGAGGAAGCTGGACCTTTGGCAGGTGATCCTTTAGATACTCACCATACTCGTGCTCAGACAACTGGTACTAGCATTTTGAGTCATGCCATTTAAGATGATCCTTAGAAGTTTTCAGAGGTGACAGGTCACCTTGAGTGGGATAGGGCCATGGATGAGGAGTATTCTTCTTTGATGAAGAATCACACTTGGGATCTTTTTCCTCTTTCGAAAGGGAGAAAGTTGGTTCGGTGCAAGTGGGTGTAACATACCAAGTATGCTGCAGATGGTTCAATTGATAAGTACAAGGGATGTCTTGTTGTGAAGGGGTTTTCTTAGGTGGAGGTTATTGATTACTATGAGACCTTTTCTCTTGTCGCCAAGATGAGGTCTATTTGCCTTGTACTCTCCCTTGTAGCTTCTCAGGGATGGACACTGTTTCAGATGGATGTGAAGAGTGCTTTCTTGCATGGGGACCTACATGAGGAGATCTATATGGAGTAGCCTCAGGGTTTTGTGCAAGAATCTTCTTTAGTTTGCAAACTTCAGTGGTCATTGTATGGTCTCAAACAAGCCCCTCGAGCTTGGTATGAGAAGATGGACTCCTTTCTACTTGCTTCTCACTTCACATGCTATCATTTTGATCCCACCATGTACATTAGACATCATGAGGGTGATCTTTTGATACTTCTGCTATATGTTGATGATCTCATTATTATAGGTAGCTCATCCTCCATGATTCAGAGTGTTCATCGAGCTTTGATGGAGCAGTTTGAGATGACAAATCTTTGTCTTCTACACTATTTTTTGGACCTACAGGTTATTTAGTCTTCGGATGGGATTTCCATACTTTAGCAGAAGTATGCTCTTGATATGCTCCAGCGATTTGGCATGCTCGATTGCAAGCCTGCCCCCACACCATTTTAGTTAGGTGTTGTTTTGTCTACCACTTGCACTACTCCTTCAGTAGACCCCACTTTATACAGGCAGTTAGTTGGTAGTTTGTTGTACCTGACACACTCATGTCTTGATCTTTCCTTTGTAGCTGGACTTATCTCTTGATTCTCACATGATCCTCATGAGAGTCATTGGCAAGCTTCCAAACGTATCTTGAGGTACATTCGAGGCACCCCTTTTTATGGAATTCACTATACATTAAGAGCTCCTCACATTGTTTGCTTCATTGACTCAGATTGGGCTGGTGATGTCAATGATCGAAAGTCTAATTATGGCTTTGTTTTTTGTCTTGGTTCTGGTCCTATCACATGGTTTTGCAAGAAGCAGTCTATTATTGCATTATCATCTATAGAGGCTAAGTACCGAGCAACTGTGCTAGCTATTCAGGAGATTTTGTGGCTTTGGTAGTTGATGACTAAGTTTGGTTTTCCTCTTGATAGTCCCACTACTCTTTGGTGTGACAATCAGAGTTCTATTCACATTTCCCACAACCTAGTGGAGCATCAATGGACTAAGCACATTGAGATCCATATGCAGTTCATCAGACAGCTGATTCAGGACGGTTCTCTCATCTTGGAGTACATTCCTACAAAGGAGTAGGTTGCAGACATCTTCACTAAACCTTTGGCATCGGTGTGCTATCTTCAGTTGTGCTCCATGCTCAGGGTGAAGGAAGTTTTCCTTGGGGGGTCTCAATGAGGCCTTCCTTCCTTCATGTTTTTTTTTAGCATGCTTTTTCGATCTCTTTTTGGAGAAGATTTTTTCCCACGTGGTTTTCTCTTTTACTCCACTTTTATAGAGATTTGGTTGTGATTGGGTACCTCATCTAGCCTAGTTGTCGAGACCCAAATTTAATTTCATGCATTGTGTTTACCTTTTCTTTCTTGCACATGTTTGTAGCTGCACTCTTGTTCATCTGAAGGGGGGCTGTTAGAGTAAAGGTTTTAACTTAATTATGTTAATTAAGTTATCTTTATTCCTTTCTTAATATTTCACTTAAGTTTCATATTTATGACATTTAATAATTCTTTTAATTATTAAATGTCTAGCTTTTAGGTTTGCATGATCTCCTTTTAAGGACTGATCTTTGTAAATAATGTATTTTATATTTTCTATTCATATATATTTCATATATTACAGAGCTTCAAACCCTCTCTTTCTTTTTTCTCCATTCTCTTCCCTATGACAGGTATCTTTTTGCATGCAGGTGTTCTTAGAATCTGAAGTTGGTTTTGACAACTTCTATAGAGGATTTGTAGAAGGATGGCAACTACTCAAAGTTCTCAGGTTGAGATGCAACAAGAAGAGGCCCAAAGTTTATCTAATATCATGCACGTGACATAAAATTCCTACGTCTTCGAGGATATCTCTTATGCTTCACCTAGAATTCCAGAAAGGCTGATGTGGGTAAATACGTGGGTTGCAGAAAAGAAGAACCCTCACAAGGATAAGAAGAGAATTAAAGAAGAATGGGAAAATATTCATGACCCCATTCTTGCAAAGAACCCTAAGTCACTTAGGGAGGTGGCCTATGAAAGGATAAAAAGGAGTAGCAACCCAGATCCGTTGGCACAAAAATGTTGGTACAATGGGCTTCCACAATATATGGTCCCGTTTGTACAGTACTGCCTCAAATTGGTAGATGAGGCTATCAAAAAATTCAACCCGATCACCAACACAATTGAGGGTCAGGAGGTGAGTGTGGTCATATGCAAGGAGGCTATATGGAATATGCTCTGTATCCCAGAGTTTCACTCCAAAGTGCCTGAAATGGAGAATTTCACTCCATTGAAAGGAGAAACCTATTGGAGGATCAACGACCTTGTGCTGAGTTTCTATAATGCAGAGACTCAAAGACTTAGAGAAGCTTAGAATAGGCCAATGTAGATCCCAGTGACACATAAAAGCTTCAAGGGTGACATGAAGGATGCTTTCTTGATGATGATGTTTGTTTGTGGCCTAGACACCGACAAGGAGGTCTAGGAATTTCAACTCTATTTGGGTTTTCAATTATGCAGGCAACATTATTTTTTCTAGCATGATTTTGCTGAATTCCACATGCAAGAGATGCTCACCTAGATAGTAGAATACCAAATTCAGCGGAGGTTCAAGTTCCCATCCTTTCTCACACATATGTTCTTGCATCAGAATCTTGACTTCTTCCAGAAGCATTCGGGGTTCTTTTTTTTTTGACAAAAATAAGAGGAGGAAGCCAGTCTCCACATGGAATCCCCTTCTCTCTATGACGTATGACTACTACACATTTTCAAATTATTTCTTATATTCGATTTTGCAAGATTTAAGAGGAGACAACACTATCTTACGGTTTAACTAGGACCAAACTGAGTTCATGAAGAACTTCACCCCAAGGTGTGACTAGTTTTTGGGTGAAGACTTCACGTTCGTCTGATTGCGTGGCTTCACAGGTGAGCCATTTCAGCTTCTGGCATGTCTTACAGACTGGATACTGGTGCTTGAGGTATTCTGCAAGGTATCAATTATCAACGCCACCTTCTGTAGTGGAAAGGCAAGGAAGAAGGGATTTTTCAACTGCTCGATGAGCTACAAAACCATAGTCATGGCTAAGAGAAAATCTCACAACATACTAGAAGCAAAGCTAGCTTATCTTGGGTTGGTATGGATTTGCGATAAATGGAATTACAACCCGGATGATGACTTTCCAATCCAGTATGTCAAAGTGACACACTAACCCCGACCTTACTGGGAGAAGCGTCAAAATTTTATGTCGGATGTGGATGAGTTTATTGTTGACCTAGCGTACATCCCTACTGAAGGTAGTCAGCCCCCTTGGCTCAGATTCTACCTCCCGACTGGGAAGTATGATAAGACAAGAAAAATGGGGACTACTCTTCGCAACAATTTGCTAAAGAACTACAACTGAAAGGAGGAGAAGGTCCATGATTTTTGGATATATCGTTAGGAGACCCAATGCACCGAGGCCCCTTATGATACTGAGGAAATGGATGAAAAATTTGACAAATTATGGAACACTGAGCATCTTGATTCTGCCGAGAGTGGTGAAAAGGACTCCAGTTCAGAGGAAGCTGAATTGCAGTCAGACGGAGGGGTGGAACTAGAAATAGAGATACAAGGTGCCTCAACGTAGCAAAAGGTAAAAGTCGTGAAGCAACCCAGCAGGGTCTCCTCTAATGTGCGGGTTAACATATCATGTGCAAGTTCTTCACTAACTCACACCTGGATGACAAGGAGGATTAGGGAAACCTCACTACAACAATCCGAAGCCATAGCGATAGACGATTCGCCACCAGCCAAGCGACAACGTACCGAGGCACCATCTAGAGAGTGTTCGCAGGACCCTGAGGGAAGCAAAGAGCCGACAACAGATGCAAGACAACAATCACATGCATCGCAAGTATCTTTCGCTCCCTCTTCTTTGGTTTCACAAACCTTAGTTGCCCCTCATGTGTCCGCAACACCTCTTGGTTCATGTGCCGACCAATGCATTTCGGCCGCTGTTCCCATGTCCACGAGGGGTTTTGCACAGTTCTCTCATGCGGCCCCATTTTCCCTTACTCCTCTGTGGAACCTCACACCATTCACTTCGGCCCATTCCGTGCCCCAAATCATGTCACACTCTACCTCTGCTACCTTCATCAATGCATCTCCTGCCACCACAATGTTAGAGCCAATCCACTCTTCCTAGCAGATAGAAGCCGCAATGACTCCACTTCCTTTAAGTCTTCCTACTAGTCCGCAATTAAAGTATTGGAGTATCCCTCCCTTCTCGCCTCATAAAGTTAGTGTACCAAAGAAAAATTCTCCCTGTATTGCCACCCTTTCATTTTCTTTTGCCCTTCCTCCCAGTGCACCTTTCATGGGCGGACTCATCAGGTCGCCCTCTAAATTCTTATCAGAAGGTGATAGGACTAGGTAGGCATGAGCAATCAGAGCCCAAAGGAAAAAGGCTAAAATTGATAAGAAGCCGGTGGAACTAAGGGTACAAATAATTTTTAACGAGGCTCAACAGTAGCTAAATTTTGTGACTATGTACCCAACTATCAGCAAGCCACAAGAGGAAATGCAACTAGATGACTCCCAAATGTACACCGCCGGGCTCGATTTAATTGTAGCCCAACCTCAAGACAAGATGGAGCTCATGGAGGAGATGCAATGGGTGGTGACCACCAACTTTATTAAGTCCGATCGACAGTTAAAGAAAAGGGAAGAAGAGCCAAAAAGCATAAAGGATAGGGTCGAGGTCTTGCTCACTAAGGAGAAAGCCAAGGAGGTTGAATTTAAGCGCTTATCCCAACAAAGGGAGGAGGAGCAAGCAAAGCGTTGAGAAGAACTTGTGAGGTTTCAATCCCTCGATCCTAACTTGATCGCTCAGTTGCAACAAAAGAACCAAGAGTATTAAGACTAGTTAGTGAAGTTGGGGCAAGAAGCGCAACAAAAGGATGAGAATTTTCATCGTGAACACGCTCAATTTGAGAAAAAAATGCAACAGAAAGATGTGGATTTCGAGATCCATCGTGCCCAATTAGAGAATGAGATTACAAATCTAAGGTCTTCCCTAGAGAAATCAACAACACACAAGGAGTGAGCCGAAGCTAGATGGGTCATTGAATCATGGATGCTGCAGGGACAACTCACCATGACAAACCAAAAGGTTGCAGAGCTCACATATGATATTGAGCAAAGGAATTCAAAAATTGCCTTATTGAAAGACTCTGCCTCACCCCCTATCGATCAAATAGATCTTCTTTAGGTGGCCCAATAGTTATACATCTCATATTCGGAAAGAGTGAAGGCTTCATGCCTAACTCTACAACCAATGCTCTAATTTATGACAGAGGCAACATACTTGGGCAGAGATGTTCGTGCGATGATTGGGCAATTCCCACAGTCCATCGCCGAAAGAGTTTCAAAGGCCAAGATATTATTGGAGAGGCTATATCAGGTCCCAAATGAAGCCTTGGCAGGTGCAGGGATTGAATACCATAGGGGCACTACTAAAACAACTAACAATTTCATCCACTACCATGCAACTATCCTTCATGCCAACGAATGTGCCACCAAATTGGAATAGGTCATGAATAGCATATGGGCCAGAATCTGTCACCTGAATCAAATGGGCTTGCCTTCTCCATTTCTTGAAGATGAGTCAGTGGCCATGGTAGAGCATATTGTAGCAAAGATCGAGGAGAAGCAACGAGATGTGTCTGTCTTCCAGAGTTTTAGTCAACCCTTTGTCGCAGGAGATATTGAGAGCGTCACTCATTCGATCACACAACTTATTTGTCAACTCGAGTCCTAGGCTGGTATATTGTCGATGTTTCCTTACAAAGAAGTTATCGATCTGCATGGAGTGCAAGAGAGTTTGCGCAACATATTGACTCCATCTGAAGATAAATGGCTGCCTCTTTAGACTGCCCTCTCTTAGCTCTGATCACACCGCCCGATGAATAAGTCTCTGGTCTACAAGCCAAAATTTTTTGGGTTCCTCATTCTGTAGGAGAAATGCCCCTGATAAGTCACCAAAAACTATGAACATAAAATTCCCAAGCTCCCTTCAGGTGATTTTTGTTTTGCTTAAGTATCAGCCACACTCTCTTTTAAAAGGAAATATCGAGCTCCTTTCACCAAGTCTCATTGTGAATTCTACCACTTGTCAACCAAGCGTTCCTCACAAGGTTTCCTCCTCTTGCTTTTCAAAATCTTGCGTTGTGCTTCCACGTGTCAGCAGTTCACAATCTTCAGTACCCCTTTGCATCACTCTCCTTTCAGGCCCTGACCACTTGCCATGTTGCATCAGTTCGCGCACATTTCTTGGTGAACCCCACCTTCTATGCAGTATGTTTGGAGACCTCCACATGTCTTTGCATCATAGGTTTTTTATCATTTAAGGGGAAGGATGAACGTCGGCCCCGACCGCTTGCCACATGATCTTCTAAAAGCTTCCCCATGGAGGAAAACTAAATAGGCGACAACCTATCGCCAACTGCCATATTCTGTAACTGCCACTATGAGTGAATTACATGTGTCAGCGCTCTGGTCTATGGGGACCACCTCCATCATTGACAGGGGATGCATCTGACTCTAGGGAATCCTCGTTCATAGATCAAATCTTTTCGGTTGTAACGGCAAGGGGAAATCATTGCTAAATGCATCATTGCTCATGATTGGGGGATCTTTTCTATTATCAACTCACCGAGTAGGGTTTCATTATAAATACTACTTCTTCCATCGAAGTAAGAGTTTATAATTTGATAGGAAAATATTGGTAGAAGAACTAGGCCTTTACCACGTTTAGATTATTGTAAAGACTTGCAGACTGTGCCATTGTTCGACCTTTTCATTTTCTTGAAGATTTTGATAAAGTTTTACTGTGCCATTGTGATGTTAAATGTTTCATTTGTAGAAATTCTATAATTTTAATGCAAGTTTTTATGGTTTAGATCATGTCTTTGACTCCTCTTTTCATTAAATGTGTATGAATATTATTTTAAGTCATTGAGTGAATCATTTAGATTTTATCTTCGTTTCCTTTCATTCTGGAACATAACAGATTGTTGAACGGGCCCTTAGATCACATCTACAAGATAGGTCTATCGTGCCTTATATCTAGTCTCGGTGCATCGCCCTAGTTAGATCATTTTTTTTATTCCTGCTTCCTTTTCCCATTTAAAACCCCAGTTATAGAAGAGCCGACTTCTATAAAATCCGGAGGTTACTCAGTTTAGCACAATAGGTCCCCCCTTTAATTGAGTTTCCCACATAGGGTTGTTACCTTGCCAATTTTTGGCATCAACAGTTATATAAACTTAAAATTCTGGATACTGATTGATGTTTTTCTATTTTGTAGGTACTTTTAAACGCTATCAAAGACAATTATCTGAAAACTACTAATGTTGTTTGCAGGGGGTGGAGTTATTTTTATCTTCTTTTGATTAAATTAGACATCTAGTTTAATTAAGAGGTTAACGAACACCATGTATGTTTTGCTTGTAAAGTGATAGGCCTATGCTCTCCCCTTCACTGGGTGACCAGAATTTCAGACTCACTCATTTATTTTCTTGCATTAACACCTTTAGAAGGCCTACCGTATTGGGAAAAAGTACTCACCCTATGGGAACAACCTAAGTGGGAACAACTAAAGCCAAGTATTCCAACACACTATAATCAAATGTGATTGCGAGGAAACTCTTAGTCAATGGTAGTGTGCATTGATAACCATCCCCAAAGCCTTTGTTCTAAAGGTTGGGAGGTCTCTTGAGGGAGTTTATCATTTTTGCCACACTGAACGTAACCCTTACTAAGAACTTTAAGTGTAGAAGCCAGTCGAGTCAGTCTCTGAATATTTTTAATATTCACAGTGCAAGGGGAGGGAAGAATTTGCCCCCAAGATACTCACCATATAACTATTATGGATTTCTAGCCAAAAGTGGAGGATTCGACTTTGGTTAAGATTCGGGAAAGGCAAAAACACAGGCGCCCTCTAGGGGTGAAACGGTTGTGTGAGTTGACATAGTTCTAAGATGTGGGCTGTGATATTATTAAAGACCCTTGAAATTAGGACTATTTGATTTGTTTTCTCTTGTTCGATAACTATGGAAATCAAAGGAATCATACCAGATTCTTGAACATACACTTAATGTTTAGTTCCTAGGCTTGAAACAACTATTTTACAACTTGTTGTTGTGTGTGAAATCATTATTCAAGAAATCATCCATTTAAGAGCACTTAATTCACATGATTCAAAAGAAAAAGACTAGACAAAAATATTGTTAGAAGATTATCCCTTGGAAACATTCAAATTCACTGATTCAAAGCAGAATTAACCAGACAGTTTTTAAAAAATAGTGACCATTTCCAGTTTAGCGCATACATTCCTTGTTTCAGCGCATATAGCCCATATTCTGGCGCATCCGAGTCATTTTCTAGCACATTTGGTTCATCTTTTAGTGCATGTAGGTCATTTTCTGGTGCATTTGTCTTATCTTCTAGCACATTTGCAAATCTGTTTAGCGCATTTACCCACAGAGTACCAAGTTGAATCACATTTAGGGGTAGTCTGGTGCATCACTGGCTTGTTTAGAGCATTTGATCCATTCTCTAACACATCTGATCCATTTTTCAATGCATTGAGTCCATTTTCTAGAGCATCTAGGGGACAATATAACACATCCAGGCTTTTTTTTAGTGCATCCATTCCATCTTTTAGCACATCTGTACCCTGTTTTAGTGCATCCAATTAATTCACGAACAAAGAGTTAATTTTACCATATGTCCGAAAGTTAAAACCACATTCAAGGATTTTTTTCAGAGAAAAACCATTCCTCATTGACAATAGTGTTTTAAACTTGAATAAAATGGTCTTTCACAAGTGAAATCCTTTAACTAAACTAAGATCAAACACCTTAAAGCGCCTAAATCATCAAACACACCTTTGATTGTTAAGCTAAGTTTCACCATCAGGATCTATCATCCTCCATCACGAAACAACGCTGTATAATCAGATATCACCTTAGTCTTATCAATAGAATTTATCATTCTATTTGACTTGGGTATATCCTTGGCACTCTCCAACAAAGATCAAAGTCTAGTGAAACTTTAACATTTTTATGCCCATTTTAAAAAGATCACAAAAGCAAAAACTTAAAGAAAAGGAAATTGAAACTCAAACTACCATGGCTGAAGGTGAAGAAAATCCTTTCCATAGATTCCACCAACCTGATAATGATGAAATCACTGAGGAAGACATTCAAACAACTCAACAAGATCCCAAATTCCATAAATTCATGGAAAAGATTTTCAAAAAAGAGGGAGAAAAATATTTTCTAATGCTAGTTAACCAAGGTGTCAAACTGCCTAATGACTTTGATGTTAATCAACTAAAAGGAGCTCCCAAAAGAAAAAAAATTGATCCACCAAACACAAATCAAGTGGCTGCTTTAACTCATCAAATGCAAAATCTCCAACAGATCCAAGACATGCAAGGAGGAACCACAAAAATATATCTGCTGCAAGACATCTGCCCATATCCTTTTGACAAAATAACGAACATGATTCCTTTTCCCAAACACTATGAATTCCCAAAATATGATTAATATAATGGAAAATTTGATCCTATAGATCACGCAAGAGAATTTCACACCATGAGTCTTGAGTTTGCACATGAAACTTATTTGATGGGATTGTTTCCATGAAGTTTAGGTGGACAATGCATGCAATGGTTTTCACAACTTCCACCAAGTATCAGACCCTCTGAAGAGCTGGTCAATAAATTGATCACACAATATTCCTAAAACATCCAACATGAGATAACTATGAAAGACCTTTGCAATGCAAAACAGAAAAAGGGTGAGTCATTTCTCATATTTTTACAAAGATGGAGAAGATTCTTTGCTAGATATCCTTGTTCTATACCTGAAAAGGAAAAGATGGAAATATTTATTGACAACCTAAATGATGATATGAGTTATAGACTTGATTTGCAATGCCCTCCCAACTTTGAGAAGATGATTGAAAATGGACTCAAAATTGAAGAAGCCTTGGTTAAAAGAGGGGTAATAAAAATCTACAATGAAGGAAACAACTCAACAAACTCCTCCAATCATTATAACAACAATGATAAACCAAAATTTTGGCACAAAAATAAGAAATTTGGCAATGATGATGCAACTAAAACACAAAATGAAAAACCAGTCTTTAACTTGATAGCTGCTATCTCCAAAAACAACACAAACGCCAATCAAAACACCAATCAAAATGTCAATCAAAAATACAATCAGAACAATAATGAATCTAAACCATCACCATATCGAACACCATCAAATCGAAGAAGATTCACACCTTTGGGATAGTCACTTGAATCAACATTACAAGAGCTTCTTGCAGCCGAACTCGTAACATTACCAGAGGCACAAGATTGGGAACCAAGAGTTAAATCATCTTGGTGGAATGATGCATACTACTGTGATTTTCATCGAAACAAAGGACAAAAAACAAATTATTGCATGCAACTGAAACATTTGGTACAAGATTTGGTTGATAGAATATGTGATAGAAGGACCTCAAACAAATGCTGATCATGGAGCATTCAAAAATCCTTTACCAAACTACGAAAAAGGGAAATCCTCTTCAACAAACACCAAAGAGAAAAATGTCAACTATGTCTATGATACTAAAATCCTTCACATTTCTACAGTTGATAATCAAAACCAAGTCATCAAAATCAGGAGAAACAAGACAACCTACTAGTACCAAATAATCTAGAAGTTTTTCAATTCTAGGCCATGGTGAGACATTTGACCGCACCTCATTGTCTATCATTTTTTGAACATGATGATGTATCACTTACTCATCCACACAATGCTCCACTCCATATTGAGGTTTTAATCCATAAACATCTAGTCAAGCGCGTTCTAATAGATGAAGGATTTGGTCTAAATATCTGCATCTTAAAGCTTATCCATGCATTGGGATATTATGAAAATGTGATAGATTCCAGTCAAAAGATTACCATGAAGGCATATGATGAAGAGGAACACTCGTCTAAAAGATCAGTTACTCTACCAATCAGATTTGGCCCTGTGGTGAAGGATGTGGTTTGCCAAGTCCTTGATCTCCCCTTGACCTATAATATCCTCCTTGGAAGACCTTGGATACATGAAATGCAAGCAGTATCCTCTACATACCATCAGTGTATTAAATTCCCATACAATGGAGTTGAAATCACAATACAAGGAGATCCTAATCATTTCATGTATGGTCATAATCTAAGCCCTGAAGCTGAAATCAAAATCCCTAGCAATCATGAAACATTTCCTTCTCAAACATATGTTGATGTTGAATCCTTACAAGCATCCACTTCACTTATTGGCCTATCAAACCCCAAGGTCCAAATCCATTATTTGGGATGTGGAGAATACTGTTTAGATAATTTGTTAGTAAAAGACACTGCTATTGTCATTGAGAAGGGTCAGATTTCCAACAATGATGTCAAAACAACTACAAAAGGAATACAGAAAGATGACCATGCTGGGATTGAAACCTTCTGTGATCCTGATGATACACCTACCTTTTCTATATCTCCTTTCACTCAAGCTTGTCATACCTATGATAACCCCCTATTTGATCAAGATATCTATGATAATCCACTCTTTGATCATGACCCTACTGAGGATATCCAACCATCATCCTTCCATCCCATCGACCTTGGGCTAGGATATGAATCTCTTATTGTTGCTTCTATTAAGCTATCTTGCCAAGTCACTAAGGATGTGCAAGCCTCCTTTGATGTTAACATTATCGAAAAGGATAGTCTCAAAGACTCCATTGATGGCATCCCCACTCCCATTCGTCCACTCAATATTCCTCTCACTTCACCTATTTCATCCATCTCACCCACATCCATCTACCTTGTAGAAATGGATCAACAAGTATCACCCAAAGAAGATATGAAGGAGGTAATTCAAGAATCAAAGGTAAAAGTGCCTTTTTCAAATGGAGATCCAGAATCAAAAGGAAGCATGCAAAGAAGGAAAGATCAAGAAAAGTCCCTTGGCCAAAATAAAAAGCTATTGGACAAATCAAAAGAAAAAAAAAGATCTAGACAAGTCCCTTAGCCAAAATAAAAGCTATCAGAAAAATCAAAAATAAAATTCAAAAGGGCAAGCAAGCAAAAGGCGATCTCCAAACATGCCTCTCCCCCAAAAATCATTGGGGGCATCTATCAAGGAAGAAAATCAAAGAAAGAACTTGTTGATCTACGGTCTTCATCCATGTCACCCTCACTCATACCACATATTCCATTCCACCCATCCATATTCACATATCCGTCATATCATTACACCTCCATTGGTGATGTATTTCAAGTTGTCTTTGATGATGACCCCTTCACGTACTATAACTCATCGGTCGCCCAAGCTCCTTTTCATCTGAAGCCTGATGGCCCATGTAGTGTGCACATTAGGGATCCTACCATAGCCTCTTTTATCTATCACATCTATCATCCTTCTTACTTGCCATTCGTACTCCTCATTCCGATTGGGTCCTTACATCTAGCACAATCATCCACATAGGGTTGTGGCATTGTTGTATCAATCTATGGATCTAGAACCTATAAGCTTTCTACGCTGGAAGGTGACTTGTTCGAGGAACCCATCAACAATATCCATCTCAAAAATTTATATACCTAGCTCATCGAATGCGTGGTAAAAGTTCTGAAAAAATACAAAAAAATGAGAAAAAGTCTTGAAAAAAATGTTCACCTTAATGAAAACCTAGCAAACAAGAGTCTTGGTGACAAAAATAAAAAACAAAAAAATACAAAAAAAAATCAGAAAAAGGAAAAAAATGCAAAAAAGGTCAAAAATAAAAAAATAAAAAAAATCATAAAATCTAAAAAGTGCAATAAAAACAAGTAGCGAAAACCTGGAAACATGCACTATTTGTGATAGATTAGCTTTTCCATCAATTTGAGCATGTGTCGGTCATCCGCTTTCGCCATCATTATGCCTATCATCGAAAAGAACCTCATGTACATATCCTGGCATCGCGGTCATGTTTCACCTTGGTCTAGGGGAAAAATTCCAAACTCACTGGGGGCAATAAACTTTGAGCTTAAAACAACAAACAAACAACATTAAGACAACGCGAAAAACACAACGATCATAGCAAAACTCAACATTGAACATCGATCATGAATTTTAAACATCAACCATCCAAATCAACAAACATAATCAATCAAACACTAAATCTAAATGGATGATGTTATTATGAATCATGGTTTTATTACTATAGCATGAATGTTCAACTATTGTATCTTGATTTTTGCTATCATTTCTCCAGAGCAACTCGAGGATGTCATGGACTAGAGAAGCTAGGATGGAGTATGATTTTTCTTTGTCTGTTGTCTGTGAGTTAATCATTACTATTGTGCAAATTGTCACGAGATGTTCTCTACAAAGTATCATTGATGACATTCTGAATTTGCATAGGAAAAAGATTAACTCTTGTCTGTTTACGCATGAAATGCTCAGGTCATCTCGATTCAGTTATTCCTAGATGATTGTGTTAACTTGCAATATTAAAAATCATGGAAGTAGTACTCAGGTCATCATGGTCTAATTATACCATCGATTTTTGTACTCACTTTCAACATATTAAAATCTCAATGATGATAACAAGCACAACAAATCGACTGACATAATGACAACATTGTATATTTAGATTTTCATGGTTAAGATAGATTGCATCCATATTAGTTTTTGTATGAGAATTATCATATCAATCACATCTTATCTGCATGATAAGATCCATCTCATGTAGCATAAAAACATCATCCATAAAGCAATAAAATTAATCCATCCAATCATTTCTTCCAATTTCATCTAATCAATTTCATCACCTCAATCCAATCTTTCAACCATTCAACAAATCAATCATCTTCATCAAATCCATTCATCCATACATCAAATCCTCTTCTATCATTCCAACACTAATTCAAATACACGTCAATCCTTAATCCATATCAATCGAGTTAATCAATCTTTTCCAATGATCTAATCACATCAATGATCCTAATCCTAATCTTGTTGTAAACCCAATCAATCAACAATCTTATCAATCATCATTATCTTATCATTGATCCTCACCTATCGTGATATCAATCATCATTATCCTATCATTGATCCTCACCTATCATGAGGTCAATCATCATTATCCTATCATTGATCCTCACCTATCATGAGGTCAATTATCATTATCCTATCATTGATCCTCACCTATCATGAGGTCAATCATCATTATCCTATCATTGATCCTCACCTATCATGAGGTTAATCATCATCATCAGTCAATCAATCAACGGTTTGCAACTTGACAGGAGCAATATCTTGTTTATTTTCGAATCATTTGTACATGCTTGCTTGCTTGTGTGTGTTATCATTTTATCTAGAATTTGTATCAAATCCATATCATTTCGACTAATATTCATACCTTGCATATTGCTCAATCAGCTCACTCACTCTCAATTGCAAAAAGGGGTATCAATTAATAAAATTGGCAGGTTCAATATTATCTATCGGGAGATAAATTGTCTCAGCATCATAAAATTTGAAAATCATCAGAAAATCATTAAAAATTTCAAAAATTCAAAAAATCCTAAAAAATTCAAAATTCCCCGATTTATCTCCCAAGGGGGCATATATCCATCATCACTCGAAATATCAGTGTCTAGGGCATATCAATTTTTTTTTTGTCGGCACCATCAACAAATTTTTCTTTGAAGCAATGTGTAAACACTTCACTTCAAAGAGGGGCAAAATGTATACACCTAAAATTGGTCTGGTCTGGAGAATTAATTAATTAAATACAAGTTATTTAATTAATAAACCCCTTTTAATTTGTCTACTTATAAATAAATAGAAATATTTATTTATATAGTTCATTTTCTAATTCTTTTATCTTAAATCACATTCTTCTAATCTTAATTAAATAAACAAATTTGAATAGTTAGTTTTATTCAATTATCTTTCCTCTCATTAAATTCAAATGCTAAATTTGAATTTAGTCACATGTCTAAAACTTTTCCACCTTCCACCTTATCATGTGTCTCAAAAAATTGAATATGTCAAATATTTAATTTGGGCATTATCTTCAAAAAATTCTGAAACAACTTTGGGACACTTGGCTCTTTTATTCCATTTATTCTCCTCTACACTTGGCAGATTGTTCTACTAAAGGGAACACTCTCCTTGATTCTCTATAACTTCTTCAGTTTTGACCATTGATCTTTCCAAATTAAATCCAAACCGTTGGTTGCTGCCACATCAGTTTATGCCTTGGAAACTCTATAAATACAACCTCATTCTACAACAAAAGCATCCCAATTTTTAGCAAGTATACTCTGAAGAATTTTCATTAGAGCATTTAGCATTTGTGAGCATTTAGTTTAGAATCATGGCTTTTCCATTTAGCTGCATCTTAGTTATCATAGTAGTTTTCATACAGTAGTTGCATCACAACATTTAGAATCATATCCTTATCACAACATCATTATCATGGCATCACTATTATACAATTTATCAATCATGTAGGAATATATTTCTTGCATTTTCCAGCATCTCGTTCTTCAGGTTGTCATTCTAAAAAGTCATAGTGCATAAACAATCTGAGAACCATTATGATTTAACGAATCCTTGGAGATAAAGAACAATTGGACGAATTTAGAGAGTTTGTTTGTTTCAAATTGATTAGAATATTATTTGAATTCTCTAATATAATGTTTCATTGAGTGTGTGTTGTTATTACTCATTCACATATTTTATCCACACAATAACATCCCTCAAAAGATGCTCTATGATGTATCATAGATTTGGTAAAAATTCCTAATCAGCAATGTAACCCCCTACAAACATGCTCTTATATGTATTAATATCTCTTACACCACTATCTTTATCATAGACGCTCTTACACATCCTTTGTGAAAATATAGCCTCTTATACACTATTATTCATGTCATAATAAGGCATACATATGTCATAATGGAAAATTTATAAGTGGGATGCCTTTTTCCATGCAGGATAGAAAACAATAAATATAAATTATATTAAATTATAAATTTCAAACAATAGAATTGCAAGGTGTATGAAAACCTATCCCAACATTCTCCCACTTGTCATATACCCTAAAAGATCCAAGGGGAACACCACACTATCAACTAATTGCTAAGAGTTGTGAGGCCCATAAAATTACAACACCATCTAAATTTCTTTATGCTCATGGTCTTGATGAATGCACTTGCAAAATTTCCTAAAGTATCAACCTTATCCAACATAACCCTCCCATCCTCTATCATGTCATGAATAAGATGGAAAACTATGTGCTTTATCCTTCCATGAAAGGTTGGATTCTTTGCCAAATATATGGCATGCTAACTATCACAAAGAACTCTAATAGATCCGTAACTCAACCCCACATTTGAACATAATCTCTTAGTCTAATGGATTACTTATAGGAATGAGTAGCTACCATGTACTCAATATTTGTAGTGGATAAAGAAACCACATCCTACTAATTATTCATCCAAATGATATTACTACCAAATAGATTGAAAACCTAACCACTGGTGGATATTTTATTGTCAAGATCAAGTGCCCAATTTGAATCCAAACATCCATGAATATACATAAAGTGATAGTTTTATAGGAGCGAATTTGCACCCTTTGTGTAAATTCCCCTTTTGCATCCCCTACTTTAGAATAATCAAACCCGAAGGAAAATTTCCACATCACCCACCTGCCTTCTATCCACTCACTAGTAGAATTTTGGAAAATAAATGACTAGATGACTAAAAATTTTAGTCACAACAACTAAAAATGACTAAATTCTACTAATTTTTTGCAACATAGCTATAAATGAGTAAATAAATGACTAATTTGGTCGTCGGGTAAAAAATTATTTAGTCACACAAATAAAAATGATTAAACAGTTAGTCACACTAGTACAAATTAGATAAAGTTTTAAAAATATTTGGGGAAATGATTGGCGGGAGTCATGTATTCATGCACACGATTTTGCATTATTTCATTTAGAATTTGGCGTTTAGACAAATTAGACGCCCGTACGATTCTGTATTATTTCATTTAGAATTTGGCATTTAGACAAATTAGACACCTATACGATTCTGCATTATTTCATTTAGAATTTGGTGTTTAGACAAATTAGATGCCTACAACAGTTGGGCACACGAACTACACTAAGGAATTTTGAGTTGCAACTCTTGAATGGGTGATAAAGATTGTTTGGAGAGGACCTAGATAATTCTAAAAAGGTAGGAAAGGACTTCGGTGTTTGCTACAAAGTGGTGCAGAGCACCCTAGACATTTTAGGCTTAGGAATGCATAATAGGTGTTTATGTTAGATTTTTGAGTCATGATCATTTCATCATTGTAATAAGGTTGAATATGACCTATTTTTCATTGTAGAATCTTGGTAAGGTCAGTTTGGCTGTTGGATCAAGAAGTTGGTGGGAATTGCACAATGTTGTTTTTTGCAACTTGTCATTTTGCATGTTTGGAATGATGGCTAGTTACTTCTGAGATATTGTTTGTAACTATTGTTTTAGTGGATGCATGTTATGTTTTGATATCAGAGACCTCGAGGCATGGTGGAATGTAACTTTGAAGAGACAAAAAGTGAAGAAAGAAGCTCTGATTCTCATATTTTAGTGAAAATTCTCTATTTTTGGAATTTTGTATAGGTCGTACAGTATTATCATGACTTAAAATATTTGGAAATACTTGGTATAGGGTTATAGATTTCATTTGGGTGTTGTGTGAGGTATTTTAATTAGACATTTACTCTGTTTGGAGCATTTTTGTAGATATTGCTTGGAAACCCTACCTTTCAAGTGTTTTGAGTGGTGAAGGTTTCAGCCATTCCACTGATGTATGTTATCTAGGACCAGTGGAATGGTGTTATTAGGTGTTGTTTATGTGTTTTGTAAGTTTAGGGAGTAGGGGATGGAGGTTGTTGGAGTGTTTGACAAGATCCTAGCCTAACATATTCATGTGTTAGGCTAGGTAGCATAGTAAGAAGTAGGACAACAGGTTGTATGAAGGTTTCAGGGACAAAACCTATTGTTTGTATCTATTTGATACTGGTTCAAGGTGTAGGTAAAGGATTTGGATGTTTGGGAGAAGTATTTTATATACTTCCTTTGTAAAAGTGGCTTAAAAGGCATATTTCCCAGCATAGCAGACCTGATTTGAGCTCTTTTCTCCAAAAAACCCTATGCCTGGGTTGAAATATGTTGATGTATGTCATAATGGGTATCTAAAAAGGTTAGGAAATCTTTGAGAAACAAATTTTTCAAAAGGATATGCCAAAATATGTCAATTGGGAGACCTAGTGGGATTAGTAAGCTAAGTATTGAAAGTCACACAAGTGAGAGTCTTGGGAGTAAATGGGTGTTTGGTTCTTGTTTATTTAGGTCTCCTCAAGCTTAATCCACCCCTATTCTACATCACAAATTATTTGAAGTCTACAACAAAGTTGAATTTGGGGATGCCCTCTGCAACGAATTCATAGGTAATTTGAAACCCTCATTACATTAAACACAAAATCTATAGATTTATGATTGGAAAATTATAGTAGTTGCAATCTACTGCTCTTAATAATGTTCTTTTACAATCTTACCAATGTTCTTCTTCATAATGTGCTCAAGCTAAATATAATAAAATTTGGGTGTCTGTGCCAAAATAGAATTTCCTCAAACAATTTTGATACATTTTCACTGCAAGCACAAACTATCCTTGTGCAAAGTAAACATGCGCTAGATTTACCCACATATCAGACATCTGAACAAAGATTTTTCCTACTGCAACTTCTTGTACCTATGTAAAAAATTCCTTTGCAATATCAAATTGACCCCTTTCAGCTAGCACAATGGCTGCCCCATTTGTAGCATAAACATTTCCTGGTCTCTATGCCAACACTTTACAATACAAATCTCTAGCCTTCTCAAGATGTTGTGCCTCCACATTTGGATCCATCCTCTCATTGCAAAAAACTACAAAATAATTCCAATTTCCAAGTGAAATGTCAACATAAGAATTCTTTGCATCTGATTCACTTTGTGCAGCTTTAATTGTTTCTTTGCTTTAAGCTAATCATCTATTTTCAGTTCCATTTTTCCAAGAATAGATAAAGAATTCGATGAGTTTTTATACACCTTAAGTGCATTCCCAATCAATTCTAGGCTTAGTTGGATCTCATTCCGAGCTTGAGCCATGGCTGCAAGACGTAGATATACATCCACATAATCAGGAAACTTGAACAATATTAGCTTGTTTAAAAGATTTGCTTTTTCAGTATCATGTAGTTGTTCAAACAACCTAGCAAGATTAAATAGTGTTGTGACTTTATCCCATGGTAACTCAAGTGAAACACCACCTTCTTCTAGTCGATGGAAGAATTTCATATCCTTAAAGAGAACAGGAAAAACTACAAAATTAGCATTGGGGCTTTTATTTATGAATTCAAACCAAATGCCATTTCCTAATGCCTCCATAAAAATTTGTTGAGCCAACTCTAGTTTATCACAACCAAAATGAAGAACCCCAATTTTTTTTAACAATTGAATGGGTTTTTCTTCTCTGCTCTTCTTTAGAAGAGACTTTGGCATCTTAAGAGAATCTAAGGCTGCACTGGGGTCTGACGATATTAATAACTCACCCATCTTGATAAATGCATAGGCATCAGGTGGATCTAAGTGAGTTGCCTTTCTTAAAATTTCCAAAGCCTTCTTTGCTAGCCCTTGCTAAGTATATATATGGCCTACAACTTTTAAGCTCTCACAATTCTCAAGGTGGACCTCTAAAACCTTTTCAAAATTTGAGAGCGAACTCTTAAGATCTCCCAGCTTCAATTGAACCTATCCAAAAAATCTTGTGGCCTCTGTCTTTCCTTGACTAATTTCATGTTGTAGGAGCCAGTGGTGTCATAATCACCTTTAATTTGATAAGATTGTGCAAGATTATAATATGAATGAGATTTCATGAGAGGGTGGTCAGTTGAAACAAGAGTTGTCTTAGTCAGCTATTCCACAAGAAAATGTTATCCTGCAGTGAAGAAAAAATGGTTTCCTAAATGATTCAATGCCATTGCACAATATGAGTATAATTAAAAGGCTCTACGCATCTTTTCCATTCCTTCATGAACACTACCTTTTTCACTAACTGTGAGAATCCTACAAGTAAAAAATGCACAAAACTTACCACAAAGATTTATGCAAAGGTAAAACATCATTTCCTAATGCCTCCATAAAAGTTTGTTGAGCCAACTCTAGTTCATTACGCTCAAAATGAAGAACCCCAATGTTCTTTAACAATTAAATGGGTACTTCTTCTCTACTCTTCTTCAGAAGAGACTTTGGCGTCTTAAGAGAATATAAGGTTGCATTGGGGTTTGACGATATTAATAACTCACCCATCTTGATAAATGCATGGACATCAGGTGGATCTATGCGAGTTGCCTTTCTTAAAATTTCCAAAGCCTTCTCTGCCAGCCCTTGCCGAGCATATATATGGCCTACAACTTTTAAGCTCTCACAGTTCTTAAGGTGGACCTCCAAAACCTTTACAAAATTTGAGAGAGAACTCTTAAGATCTCCCAGCTTCAATTGAACCTATCCACAAAATCTTGTGGCCTCTAGCTTTCCTTGAATGATGCCATGTAGTAGTGGATAGTTGTTTAAAAATAACCTTTACTATGATAAGATCATGCAATATTATAATATGAATGAGATTTCATGAGATTTCATGAGAGGGTGGTCAGTTGAAACAAGAGCTATCTTAGTCAACTGTTCCACAAGAAAATGCTGCCTTGTGAAGAAAAAATGGTTTGCTAAATGATTCAATGCCATTGCATAGTACGGGTATAATTCAAAGGATCTACACATCTTTTCTATTCCTTCATGAACACTACCTTTTTCACTAACTGTGAGAATCCTACAATTAAAAAGTGCACAAAATTGACCACAAATATTTTTCCCTATTTCAAACAACAAAATTGTCAAAAAAATACTTTTAAAACCTGCAAAAAAATGCTAATAAAATCACACATTGTCTAGTCTCGATGTTCATGTATACCATAGATGTCCTGCTTGCAACTTTAAGGATTTTGTGAGGCACTCAAGAAGTTTGCATAAGTGTATTTATTGTGGAAATCATGCTTACCTTAAAATGGATCATCCATATCATCAACAAAAAACATGGTTCAATGGCCAAGAAGAGAATCGTGAAGCACCATTGCTAATGATAGGTGATTACATTGTTGAGAATGGACAAAAAAGAATGTCATTTATTGAAAATGATGGGATTGTTGGTAGTAGATATGATCCATATAATGAAAGTGGTGTAAAAAGGTTGTGCATATTCTATAAGTTTCCATACTTTAAGGATATAGCAATTAGCATACTGTTGACTTTATGCATACTAAGAAAAATATAGCCTATGCTATTATAGAAACTCTTTTTGGTGTTTTTGATACTATTTCATCATGTGAAGACTTTCGACAACTAAAGATTTGTCAAAATATTTGGGTTGAAAAATATGATGATGAAAAATATAGAAAACCTTGTGCTCCTTATGTTTGGACAAAGGAACAACGTGCACAATTCGTACAGTTGATGTCTTAGACTCACTTTCCCATTGGAAATGTAAGTAGTAGTATTAGAAGCCAAACTGGCATTAATGGCTTAAGAGGCCTCAAGACACATGACTATCATGTCATAATGGAGAATATTTTACCTATTGTGGTAAATATATTAAGTTTGGAAAAGGGGCCAAGATTGGCAGTTATAAGGTTGGGCCTAATATTAAAGAGAATAAGTTTACATGTATTAGATCCTTCAAAATTTGATAGTTTGAGGGAGAAGGTTGTTGAAGTCCTTTGTCTATTGGAACGGGAATTTATATCAACGATTTTTAAAATTTATATGCATCTTTTGATACATCTACAATATGAACTAAAGCATTGTGGCCTGATAAGAACAAGATGGATGTATCCTATAGAATGATATATGAAGGTTTTGAAAAAAAATGTTCTTACTAGGCAAAAATCGGAAGGCAACATGTCTGAGGGATATTCAATGCAAGAGGCCATGGGATTTTGCATAGAATATATGAAGGATTGTAAAAAAATCAATCGACGTGTATGGGATGATGATGAAGAAGAGACAGTTGTAGGTGAAGTGTTAGAAGTCAATGGATGTCGCTTCAAGCTATCACATCATGGAAGAAGTGTGATACATGCCTATATTCTTCAAAACACATCTTCGTTCAATAAGTGGCATAGGTAAAAAAAATTACACTATAATTTATTTACTCAATTGCATTTACACATTTATATTATCAATCTTACTATTGGTACGTTAATATTCTATGTAGAAAATATGAAGAAGACAATCAAGCTTGGATGCAACATCAACCTCAAAGGTGCATACATCATGATGATTTGATTGGAGGTGATTCTTTTCCAAAATTTGAAGAATGGATTGCTAATGTAGTCAGTGATGCAAAAGTAGAAGGTCAAGATATAACAACGGAGGAAAGTGAGCTTTCACAATATCCACATTTATGGGCTTCGTGTTTCAGTGGAATGTGGGCCTATGGTAGTCATTTAAGAGTGGAAGAAAAAGACAAAGGAAAGATAAATTGTGATTGTGTTGTTAGTGTTGAATTTCTTCACGAAATCGAGAAGAAATTTTATGTTGGATTCATCCAACAAATCATTCTAGTGGACTATGGTTAAAATAGTCCTATATTATTAAAATGTAAGTGGATTCGATCATCTACAGTATAATTTGATGAGTATAGATTTGTATGCACAAATACAAGACATTTTTTATCAGAGACAGATGAGCCGTATGTTTCCCCTCTTCAAATTAACCAATCATTTCTAATTGATAATGTAAGAAGCCTAGTATGGTCATATGCCATTAAAAAAGAGTCTCGTTCAAAACAAAAATTCATGGAAGCTGTTGATATAATGCTTGATGGGCAATATGTTAATTTATAAGAAACACTCGAAGAAGTGGATGAAGACGATGATGGAGTGTTTGAAGAAGAAATTTTGATTACCAATGAAGAGATTGGGAGAGAGAATGCAATGCATGTCACAGATGAGGATAAGGAACAAAATCAAGCAGATGTAGACACAAATGATTAGGATTCTAATCTTGATGGCAATGTAGATGATTATGATGATGTTTTGTCACCTTAAGAGGTTAGCTTGTCACCTAAACTTCGGTTATATGTATGGTGTAATTTACTATTGAATGTAATAAATATTTGAGTATAGGTATGCTTATTCACTATTGTTTTACTGATAAATTTTTGAATCTAATCATCATTATTCTACTGGTACATTGTATACAAAACCTGAGATGTTGACTGTTGATTTGAAGTGCATTTAAAGTTAGGTTCAATTATTCTTCTTAGTTTTCTTACTTTGGTTGAAAATTTAAAATTAATTTTGTTTAGTTAGAATATAATTTCTTGTATGTCCTTTATGTTTTCTAGATGCAAACATATAATGAACATCTGTGATTTAATAATACATATAGATATCTTAACATTAGGTGAACTAAGCCTCCCCATTACAAATAAATAAATGATCTCTTAGGTATGACTGACACTAAAAACTAAAACTAAGAGATTGCAAAATTAGAAAATTGTTCAATCTTTTCAATAAAATGATATCTAAAATACTGCATTCAAAATAAAATCCAATACCGCACTACCACAATAGTTAATAGAGGTATGCGTGGTATGGTGGGACATATAGTTCAATGTACAAATGCTTACCACAATACCATGGCAACCAAATATGAATACCGTGGGGTGGCAATGAGAACATGTTAACAACTAAAGTAAACTGCAACCCCGCAAGGCGTAAACAATGACACTACGGTATGGTAGTGAAAAATCACTCAACCGATAGAATTAATCCATTTTCCTATGAGATTCCAAAGGGGTGTGCACAGGGTGGCAGTACTGCTACTGCTACCCCGCAACGATCTTGATACGATAGAGTGGTATGGTGGTGAACAGTCACTCAACCGCTAAAATTAACTCGTCGTCCTGTGGGAGTCGAAAGGGGTGTGTGCAGGGTGGTAGTACTACTAATGCTACCCCGTAGTAATCTTGAAATGACAGACCGATACCGTGGTACAAGCTATCAAAGCATTAAATGATTACATCGTTCGATTTCCCAAGATCAACATGTATTCAAACTCAAAATATGGGCAGATTCTGAAATATTTTGCATGAATTGACATTAATAGTGAGGTGAACGAGCTCAAAAACAAATATTACTTGGGACTCGATGATATTTTGACAATCATTCACAAAGATCAGCGTAAAAAAAACAAGGGAGTTCAAGTGAGAAAAATCTGCAGCTATATTTCTTCGGGTAAGTTCATAGAAACCCTCTATAGCAAGTGTATAAGAACTGAATTTACTTCTACAAGTAGACACTTAAAGAAATCAAGTAGGAGTAAATTATTCATCATGCCACCCAAAAGAAGTCAACTTGTGAGTAAAAAGGAAGAGTCCACAGTTTCTAAATCAAAGAAGAGGTCCCTGCAACAATCCATTTTAGATGTGTTACCTAATTCTGTAGACAAAGGATTCCAAAAGGTGTTTAAAGATAAAGCCCATGGATGTAGAGACCCAATTATCCCTATCTCAAGGTGGGATCTATTTTGGTACTTCTATGAAAAAGGGGATGAGAAGATTCCAATTTTGAATTATTAGACCTTAGATTTGGCCAAATTGATAGTCCCAAATGTCTTCGTAGATGTTGAGTTTATTAAAGTATTGACACATTATTATCACCTTGGTACCAAGACTATAAGAATGCCAGATGGTTCACAATTAGTGGTGTTGACTAAAGAAGAAATTATAGTGTTTTATTTTAAAAAAGCAAGCTATCACTAAGATCGACTTGGAAAAAAGTGAGGAGGATTATAGGAGATTGAGAAAAACCTACAAGAGTGATGAACTTCCTTTACACATGAAAAAGGGTGTAAACAATAGGAGGATACCTATCTCCCCCTCCCAAAAAGAGCCATTTTCCATAGAAGACTTCCAAGAATATTTCAAAATAACTTATTTTGCTTTGTGCCAAGTGCTTGGAATAGATGTTGAAGAGAGGATGCCAACCCATATCATGATGATGGAAATGAAGATACAAAACCCTGAAGTCAACATTGAGTATGACTTTGCTGCTAAAATTGAGAAAGGGCTACATGAGGGATTTTTTCAAGTAAGAGAGAACTTAGCTCCCATCACTTTCAAGAAATACTCTCTATTGTGTCATTTAATATTGTACCAAAACAAAAATAGATGGACTAAAAGAATGTGTTTGGGAATGATTGATGATGAAGGGAATGGATTTCCTGTACAAAACTGGTGTTACATCTAGGATAGTAGATGTAAAAATAGTGATTATGTAATATTTCATGATCATTTCATAGTAAAGTTCATGACAGATCTTGGTCACATTTCACCAAGATTTCCTAATAAAATCATGCAAGTATTAAGACATTTACCATTGAAGCCAGAGCAAGGACACACTCACAATTTCGATGACTGGTTCTTCTTAGTAGACCAAATAGTAATAAGGGTCTATGGGTGTCCTCAAGCCCCACATGTTTTACCTTAATTTTTTTCTATTCAAATTGCATTTTTAGAATTTATGTGGCAAATGTTATGGATGGAGTAGGATGCTAAGAAAAGACAGAAAAATGGGACATTCCTCCCTGACCTAACTAAATGTGAGGAGCTATATGTAGGGTCTGACACTCTTGAAGAACTACAAAACTATTTGAAGATGCGGTATTCATTGAAGTCACAAGGAGAAACGGTCTTTGATCCTGAAGGGCATATTAATTTTATAAAGCAACCACTTCTCACTAAAGCTGGGATTGCCCATGTAATGGATTACAAAGAAGATGTAATAAGAAATTTTTTTACACCTGATGAAGTTTTTCAGAGGAAGAGGAAGTGGGAAATCATAAAGAGGCTTGAGGAGGAGAAGAAGAAAAGGGACACTAGATTCCAAGGATTATATGTTTAAGAAAAGGATCCTATCAAAAGGATGAACGTAATAATTGACAACTTTGAAACATTATATGTTGAACCAAAAAAGAAACTTGAGGGTCAATCTTCAAAACCCTCCAAGCTGCCCATCAAACCAAGTGGTATTGTAATCACAAAGCCCCTACCAGACACTTCCACAATACAATCAAAAGCATCCCCTGAGCAACCAAGTCCTAAAAGGAAAAAGAAACATGGAGTGGCCCCCTTAGTGGCATATGAAATAAGTGAAGGAGTAGGGGATACTGAAGAGGTAGCTGATGTACTTTTGAATTTTAAAGATGATGAAGTTGATCAACCACTGCCTAAGCTTGCAATTGATGCTCATAAACTAGAAGAAAGACTGGATGTATATGGGAATAATGATCAAGAAGTGCATGATGATGAAAGGGTGATTGCTACCCTTAAATTTATTGATGATGATAAATTTATTCAAACTATCAAGTTTAAGGATTTTTGGTTTAAGATGAAAATGAAAGAATTTGAGGAGAGACTCCAAATTAATAAGATGGGCACTGAGGATTCACAACATGACCAGATTGTTTCACAAACTCTTGAACAACTCAAGATTAATGAAATTATTATTAGTCCCCAAGAAGCAAGAAAATTGGTCTTAGAAAGCAGTATACTAATTATTCCTGGGATGGAGTTAAAAAAGATATCCTTACTAGATCAAGTAAGAAGCCAAGAAGATCCCATGTTGGTTTCTAAATTCAATTTAGATGAGGGAATGAGTGGCATAGGTTACAATCCAAGACTTGAAACCCTAGCCTTTTAGACAAAGAAAAAAAGAACAGAAAAACCAAGATTGCTAGATGTTGTACAAAAAATGAGAGGGATTTCCATGGTAAAGACACTTCAAGACACATCAACATTGAAGGAAGCTACTATGACAATGCACTCAACAATGTTTACTAGGGATGCAATTAAAGATATGGAGCTTAGATTGGAAAAATATGAGAAAGCACAGACTGATCTGAATGATGAAGTGAATAGGTGATTCGTAGAAAATGTGAAATTGAAAGAGTAGTTGAAGGGAGTAGGTCCTTCCCAAATCACAAAATTAACAATATACCAGCCCCCTACCATCCAGACTGATATAGGTGCAATCATAGTTGAATAAGTTAATGTGTTAAAACAAGAAATTGAGAAGTTGAAGAAGACTAATGAAGAAACAAAGGAAAGAGCAAAGAGATAAACCCTTAGGGTACTGGAACAGATCTTGGAGCATAGGGTTTGTAAGATAGGAAAATATCAAAGTTAGCAATGATTAAATGCATAAACAATAAACCTAAATAAGCAAGAAAGAACAAAGGAGGAAACAAACAAAACAAATGGAAAGATCTCACCAAATGCCTTCAACCTCCATGAATCACCTTCCTCGCACCTTCTCTATTTGCTGCAATATGATGGATGCCCTCAACTTTTGTGTGAGCAAACTACGTTCATGACATGACCTAGCAAATGTTGAAGGATTTGATCCAAAATGCAAGTAAGAAACTAATCTCTACATGCAATGTAAAAACTGCAAAAGACAGTGTTAGACAAGAAAGAAGAGAAGAAGAAGAGGTGATTCGAGATTAAGAGATATTCAGAGATACTAATAAGAGATGTCAAAAATGAGAACAAGATTGTCATTTTATAGAAAATACAATCTTGAACGAACGGATGAGATGAGAGATTAAGAAATGCCCTAGAATCAATGATTAAGATTCAAAGTGACAACTCTCAATTAGGGTTAGGGTAAAAATCCCCAAATGTGTGGACATGATTTAATTTAAGAAATTAAATCAATGGTGGAGAATAAACGTGACATTGAGATGAAATTAGTAAAAGTCAAGAGATAAGAATATGAGATTTAGAAAATCAAGTTATTTTAGAAATAACTTACTTTGTGGAGAGAAATGCTATTTTGAAATTAATATTTTAAATTAATTCCAAAATGGTGAATTCATGTGACATAAATAATAATAATTTAAAATTATTTACTTGGAAAGAGGGAAGTTGCCAATTTAAATAAAATGTTTTTATTTAAATTTAGAAAGAAAATCAATAAGACAATTAAATAGTTAAAATTATTTAATTGTGGAGGAAATTAGAAAGTGAATGATTTTAAATAAATGATTTTATTTAAAATTAGAAAGAAAGTTGGAGAGGATAATAATTAAATAAATAGTAGGAATTTATTTAATTATGAGAAGACATAAATAATTAATGACGTATTAAATAAATAAATAAAGTTTATTTATTTAAATAATCATGAGGAAGTAATTAAATAAATTTAGGAATTTATTTAATTATAGAGTGACATAAGCAATTAGCGACGTATTTAAACAATAAATGTAATTTATTTATTTAAAATAGCCAGGAGGAATAAAAGACGTGAATTAATTAAATAATTAAGAATTATTTAATTAGTCGATAGGCTATTCTGGGTGGGAAATCCCACCAGAATTGTCAGACGCCGAGATAATTAGGTGGGGTTTCTGATTTGCATGGATGGCTGGAGGCAGCATTGTGTTCGCTTGACGTAAACTTATCCTTCAAAAATTTTGTGCATTGATTTTTCGTACGACATCTGCTGGTAGAAGTTTGATTTTTTTTAAAAGGAGCGAATTATATTTATGAAGGGGATTCGGCGGCTACCCCAGACGGCTGTGGAAGCAGCCGATGCCCTCACCAATGGGAGCTGGCTATGGTACAACTGACGCCCCACCCTCCTTGCGGCTGCACCATAGTATGTGGGGGAGGGTCGGTTGTGAATACACAGTGCCTCCCCACATAAATTGTGGTTTGAATGTTTAGTTAAAAAAACAAACAAACGACTTTTGTTTCTTTCCGTCTGCCATTATAAATACGAATTGGGTTTGTTTGATTATAGTAGATTTTTTTTTTTAATAAATTTTGGTTTAATAAATATTATATATATATATATTACAATTATACATATATATGGTACATGTTGTATATATATTTTATAAATATAATGTATATTATATATATGGTATTTGTATATTAAATAAGGTTTTAATATGTTTTATTAAAAGGTATTTTGAAAAATAAGTTAAATAGATATATAATGTTTATATATTGGTATATATTTGTAATTGTATATATATATATATATATAATCATAGGTATATGCAATGCGATAATATTTAGAATATATTTCTTTTAATTTATTTGCATGATGTAATTTATTAGAAGAAATGAACATTTTTATTAGTCGGAGAAAATTATTATGTTTAAATAAAATTAGATTTTTTCTCTCTGTGATTGAGAAGGGCTTTTAATCTAATTAGTGTAGCTGGGCAATCTATTTAGTATTTTTCATTGAATGAGAATGGATTTAGGAAATCCAAAGGTTAGACTTATTTATTGTCTTGATTGCCTTTATATCTGATTTCTTTCAATACGATTTGGGAAATGGCTTAAGTGAGTCAGTAAATTGTAAGTCTTCTAGGGGTTCCTTATATGATGGGGGTTGTTGATTTGAGATGTCAACCATTTTTTTTAAATCCCTTGGGTAGTGCATTGAGTCGTATCAGTGTTTTACCCAGTTTCCACGAACAAGGATTTGTGCCTCCTTTGTGAGGAGTGGATTGTGTGATTTGTTGCTTCCAGTGTTTGGAGTGGGTTTCATTATATGTTGCCTCCTAGGATTGGAGTGGGCACAAGCAACACAGACGAAGTTCGGCTGGATTCTTTTACCATTCAGCTATAAGGCTCCAGGAATCCATTGACTACGCTGTAGGTCCAGGTACAAATTCTCTACTTATTGTTTTCAATGGCTATGGTTTGCAAATTCAACAATTTAGAGTCCATTACATAGGAATCGAAATATGCATACTGTAGATATTATCCTCTTCTCGAATCTTTCCTTTAGTTGGAAGTCATTTTCCTATTCGTTTTGTTATCTATATTACCTATACTGCACCAACGTTTTCATTTATCCCCTTCTACTTTTGGCTCCTCTATGTTTACTCCATTTCCCCTCTCATTGGTGTATCTTTGTGCTTATTCAGTAACCACTACTTATTATTTTGCACATTAATAGTATTTGTTGAAGATTAGTTTAACATTGCCAAGTATGTAGGCTTCAGATATGCATGAATGTTTCTAAAGCCTTTTGACTAAAATCATATGCATGTATAGAATTTAGTAATTGTGCTTTGAGATATCTTTCTATAACAAAATCTAGAAAATAGATCTGATGCAGTTTTCATGAGGATAAGTAATCCTTCAAATTTGTTTTGTGCATACCCTGCAATCAATGCATTCCATGAGACCGCATTTCTTAGAGGCAGTTTGTTAAATAGTTCACATTCCTTGTTTATGCGCCACAATCTGTATATGTATTTACTAGGTTGGTTGCAACTGCAACATCTACAAGGAATTTTTCCCTACCATTATATTTTTTATGGTTGTCCGTACCCTGTTCCAAAGCTCTCATCCTTGCACAGGCGGGAAGGATGCTGATAAAGGTTGTGGAGTCGAGCTTTACTCCTGCCAGTTGCATTTTCTTGAAGCTTTCTAAAGCCTATTCAATAAATTCATTTTGTCCATATTTTCTAATTGTTGCAATGTAGAAGACCACAACCCTTGAGGTATTTATTCAAACAGTCACGCGTCTTGTCTATGCTTCCGCATTTTGCATACATGTCTACCAGGGCCGTTGTAACTACACATCTAATAAAATTCGTCCACCCGTTTATGCTATGATGGATGTCCATACCGTATTCCGTAGCTCCCATTTTGGCATAGGCATGCTAGACGTTGGAAAAATCTGTAGAGTTTGGTTTTACACCTACCAGATGCATTTGCTTGAAAGTTTCTGAAGCCACTTCAATAAATCCATATCGTGCATGTCCTGCAATCGTTGCCATCCATGAGACAACATTTATTTGAGGCATCTTGCCAAATAGTTCGCGAGCCTTGTCTTTGTGCCCACGTATTGAATACATGTCAAATAGGGCAATTGCAAACTATAACATCTGACAAAATTCTTCTATCCTTCATGATTCGATGGATGTCCACTCCCTCTTCCAAAACTCCCATTTCGGCACAAGCATCAAAGATGCTATCAAGATTATGAAATCGGGCCTTACACCCATTAATTGCTGTTTCTTGAAAGTTTCTAAGGTCTTTTCAATAAACCCAGTAATTTCATTCCATTTACACCGCCATTAAGGAATATCCTGCAAAGTAGTTGAGGTACCTACCTCCAAGATAGTTCCCCTGGCCATGAACCTAGAAGAAAGTAGAGATATGAATACCATGAACAGGCAGGATTCAAAATGCTGATATCTTTAATTTTGCTCAACAAACTTACTCACTCTGCTACATATGGATATAAATTGAACTTTTTTTATTCTGTGAACATACCGACTGGTGAAGAAAGTTAGAAACTAAGATTATATTGACTGGCTAAGAGAGTGAGAAAGACAACACAGTGTCTAATGAAGCTTTTTTGTAAGGACAACTCTTGATTTTTAATTAACACTCTAACTTGGTCTCTTCTTTTGGGTTTAATTGTCAGAAGATTATTGTAATAAATGTGCAACAGTTTTTTTGGTTTTGACTCTGTATAATTTTTTATTTAGTCATCAATCATCATAAAAACATTTTAAATTGCATTCAATAATCCATCCTCAAAAAAGAAGATAATAATTGTTGAGAAGATTATTGTAAGTTAATATCCCAACATTAGCATGATTATATATTATTGGTGGGTGTCATAATGCATTTAAAATCATCTCATTCCATTTTATGGGGTGTACAGAGGACATTCATATTTCTCAATTTAATATTAAAAATTAACAAATATTTATTTCTTTACAATTATTTAGCATTTACATTTGATTTTATTTTGCATCATTATATTTGATTCAACTAAAAATGATTGTGTACGAATTAATAGTCATTTATCGGCTTGATCCGAATGAGATGGTTGTTTGTGTTGGCATTAATTTTAGTGAGTGTTGAGAATAATGTTATAAGCATTACAAGCATCAACAATGGTACTACTGCTAGGGTGGTTTGGAATTAGTGTTGTTGCCCAATGTCTCGATGGAATGTTGGTTACAAATTTCTTTTACTATCTTTTAAGCCTATTGGTGTCTCATGAAATCTACACTACATAATCTCAAAGACCTGATGATTCAAGGTACATAAGATGTTCTTCGTTCTCATGCCATTTTCTATAGACTGGAGGCGTAGAAACTATTATACAATTCAGGAAAAAAAACACCACATCTAACCATTCCACTGCTCTTGCTCTTCAGGCCTTGAAGACAAATGGCATATAACATATAACCTCATCATCCCCCGCCAACAATTGTATTCTGCATAACCAGACTCTTAAGTTTGTAATTTCGATGTCTCATAAAATAGTTTCATCCTCAAAGAAGTTTGATTTGTCCATATTCAAATCTTATTTGCACTTCGACACTTTAAACTTTCTTCTGAGTATATCTTGCTATTGGCATAACCATTGCACCTCGAATGGGGTGCAAGCGCTAGTTAATAGTTGACATTGAACTATATGACATAATTAAATATTTTAATTATGTTGAGATGAAGCATGATAAGCTGTATAAAATGTGGTTTGCGGGTCTAGGCCATTTTTATGTGTCTACAGGGTTAAAATAATTATGGACAAATTGGAAAATGTGTATGAATGTTATGTCTCCTTGTCACAAGTATTTGATCAGATAAAGGCCCATGCACCTATATTGGACCCCTTATTCAAGAAATGACAACCTTTACATTACACCTTAACGACTTGTGCAAAATTTTACAAAGGAGTGTTGAGGCCCCCACAACTTTAAAGCCTACTAAGAAAATGGTCTGAGTGGTCACATATGAATTTAAATACATGTCCGTAGAAGACCAAAAGATCAAGGAAATAATGTATTCATTTCACAAACTAAAGCAATGGTTCATGCCTAAGATACTAAGGGATGATGATCAATTGAAAGGCTCCAAGGATTGGATAGATGAGTTTAGCTAAATTGTTCCCAAATTCCTCACTAATTTATGTAAGGATGGTGACATAAGTATTCACCACCTCAATTTAACCTTGGATGGAATAATTGCACTGGATGCTGGGTACTCAAAATTCATCATGGATAACAAAGGGTTATTAGAGAACAAATGGAAGAGTCACTTGGCCAACAAAGAATAAATCCAGGAGTAAAAATGGCCTCATGATTACACGGTGTACCAATGGGAGTAGACATATCTAGCTCCCCCAGAAGAATAGGCCTTGTAGTGAAGTACCAAGCCTTGCAGATACTATCATGGAGAGAGGACCTTGCCAAATTTGAATGATCACGGGTACCTTAGGATGAGTAACGAACTTCCGTATCTTGCGAGTGTTGTGGACTTCAACATTTGATAAATTCTCTTCACTTCTCATCTTTAATTTCTTTTATGTAATCCTATGTAAACAACGATAATTAAGACTTTTTGATTTATGTTAAAAGTGGGTAACTAAAAAGACACTTTTTGACATGTCAGTCAGGACAAAATTTTGAAATGTATTGTAAAATATTTTTGAAGATCAATAGAATGAAGTTATAATTGGTGACCGAATTCTGGTTTCAATTGTTTATTGAAGTGAATTAATGAATGTTATCTTGCTGTCTCCAATTTGATATTTCCTTGTTATTTAAATCAATATATCAAGGGTATATCTGGTTTATCAAAACACATTTTCTATCAAATAATTCATTTTGTACTACATTTTGGTGTAAAATCTTTGGTAATTATGGTTGGTTTCATTACATTCAAATTCCAAATTCTGGGAAATTATATACAGTAAATAGATTGATGGTTGTTTGGATAGTGAAATTAGCTCTCTTAGAAATTAACTAAAATATCTTGTCTTGAAATATCTAGAAGGATTATTTTAATTAAAGAGGATTTTGTAGTTATTTTTCTAACAATGATTAACAATGATTTTATAGTGCAGCTAGCTTGCTATTTTCATTCAAGATACAAGTCATGATCAAAGTCAAGCACATACCAAGAAGATGGTACTCTACTTCAAACCCTCAACCTCACTTAGTTTAGTCTACTTACATGGGGATATTAAGGAAGTTGCTAAACAATTAATATATATCATTTTTTTTGGTGAAGGAGAATCATGTGAGATCCAATATGGCAGTGGATCAATATCCAGTTTCTTTTTTGCTAGTACTGAACAAGTTTAGGGTGCTACAACAACCAAGACGTTATACTTTAGAACATGAGAGTTTATAGTTATGGCGGCTGATACAGATCCTCCTACCATTCCTGATCCTTTGATTTCATTGGCCAAAGATAAGGTATTGATTTTTTCTCTCTCCTTGTACCATTTTGAATTTTGACATTATTGCAACATTTTTTAGGTTAATTCCATGTGCCATGCAATACCTGAATCATTCCTTAATTTGTGAGAGGCTTTCCTTCAATCGCCTCTTATATGTTTCAACTATTCATTGGCAATCTTTACATCATCTAGATGTTGCAAAGGTGGATTGAAGCGATTGAAACCAATAAAATGAACATGGTTTGATTCTTATTGTATATGGAAATAATCACATGGGTAAAATGGTGGGATTGAAACTAATGAAATGATGTTTGACATAGTACAAAACCCTTTTAACTGCGAAGTTTTCCCACGATGAAATCCCCTGACTTGCTACCCTTTTTTACAATTTTGATGAATTGTAAGAGAATAAACCTAAATAACGTGCACATGAACATCAAATTTTTGGACTTATAATGATGATGAATTTTGAACCATTTGGTGATGCTTCTGTGTATTTGTTCAAATAGTTTTTTTCTTGCAAGTTTAATGGATACGTTAAGTTTTTTAATTAATCATTAGTTTGAAAAAAATCATTGCAGAAAGTACCTTATGTGTTTCTGCCTTCAAATATTGAATTGGGTGGTGCTTGTAAAGTGAATGGGGAAGATGATTTCACAATTGGGAAACTTGTTGTGAAACATCAGGTTAGTAATTTTTGGAGTTAAGGCTTCCTAGTTGGATATCAAAGATATTTTCTCATAAACGTAATTTGGAATTTATGTATAAATGGATTCTTTCATGGTGTAGGTATTTACCGAGACAACACATGAACTAGGGTTGACATTTTTTTTGTCCAAGTCTGAAGGCATTCTTGGGCTTGGTTTCCATGAAATTTCTGTTGATAATGTTTTTTTAGTCTGGTTAGTGTTGATAGCCTTCATTCTATAATATGTCAACTTCATTCTATAATATGAGTGTATCACCTTTCTTAAATTTTGAACAAGGTTATGAAATCAAGGGTTCAATATATTTCAGGCCTATGTTGAACACTCTATTTAAGGCATTTTTTGACAAGGCTATAGTTTTTTAATTGATTTATCTTTATGTTGTGTTTGGACTTTCTTTTGTAAACTTGCAATAAACAAAGCACTTATATTCTTTTTGAATTGAGAATATTATTGATTTTGTTGGTTGTATTGAGGCACAACTTCATTCATGGTAGAAAAGGCAACACCCTATTTGCTCATATCAGATGACACGTTACATATAAAGGAGGAAATATTCTAGCTGGGTTATTGTTGACTGCATTGAAGGAGAGAGCTTCATATATAGGACACGATAAACACTCTCCATGGATTCTACATGTTACAACTTGCTCCAGGAAGATTTCCCATGTTGTAGAAGTTTTAAGACATGAAAAGGGCATGTGATCGCATTGAAGGGCTTCAAGCATGCATTTCCATCGTTGTAGAAGTTTTTTGGAGAAGTTTCTTTCTTGCAGTCATTTCTTTCCAATATTGCAACTCAAATTTTTAGTCTCGTGACTAAAAATAACAATTGTAATACTCTATTTCTATGCTGTAAATTGAACACCTTTCTTTTATTAATAAAGTTCATCGATTTTGCCTTCTCAATTATGGCTGTCTTATTGTGTGCAATTGATGATTGATGTGCATTTCTATGTTTTATGCTTAAATCCTCAAACATCAATCAATTAAATGACTAAATATACTACTAATTGACATCAATTAATAATTAAATTGACTAAATATACTACCAATTAACATAAACTAGTGAATAGTGAATAAATATTACTAGATATATGACTTGTGAAATCAATGAATAAAAATGACAATATACTACCAAATTGATCAAAATGATGATTAAAATTAATGACTAAATACACTACCAATGCACAAAAATCAGTGAATAAAAATCACTAAATAAGTGACCAGTTAACAACAATCAATGACTAAATATATTAGTTAAAAAAATGACTAAATAAGTGACCAGATTAGAACAATCAATGACTAAATCAACAACTAAATAAGTGACCAGTTAAATATATCAGTGAATAAAAAATGACTAAATAAGTGACCAGATTACAATAATCAATGACTAAATCAACGACTAAATATATTAGGATTAAAATGACTAAATAAGTGACTAGATTACAACAATGAATGACTAAATCAATGACTAAATATACTACCAAATCGATCAGTCAAAACAACCAATAAATGACTAAAAATGGTTTAGTCATTAATCTAGTCACGTTATATATGACAGGCAATAAACTACTAATGGTCACGTGAACAAGTTTAGTTATTTATAAGAAGTTTTTAGTTGTTTTTTAAGTAGTTTATTGTTGTTTTTGTACTAGTGACTTGGAATTTGTCTTGTGTGTCAGTGGTGGAATATTTGTTGGGGACGCGAGCACGACACATGGACATCTACGCGACGCGCTGTCTTCCCTGACAGATTCCTACCTCTGGTTTTCGCATGGACGTTACACTCTCCATTAGGCATGAAGTGTAATGCCTTTGTGTCTACCAGCCATTCCAAAAAGGGCTCCTTCCCTCCCATTTTGATCTTGAAATGCCTGCATTTCTCATTCACTTTATCTGTTTAGAATTCTATCTCATCTTATTCGCAATTCTAGAAACTTCACTTGACCTCTTGAGCATTTTCATAACTCCATTGAGCATTGCAACAACTTGTTACTCCATCAACTTCATTTAATATGTGTTGTGCTACCATAGAAGCTATGAAGATGTGAATTTGGAGTCTTGTGAGACCTCCCTTCATCACTACTGCGACTGTGTCGACTTTTCCAGGCTCGTCGTCTTACATTCTCCCTTCATTTGCCTTGAGAGCCTTTGGGTGGAGGTGGTATTGCTCCACTTTCATTTCTTCTTGTGGTTTGATAGAGTAGCATTGTATCTTTTGTAGTGTTCGATACTCTCCTTTCTATTTTCTTTATCGTATTTTCTACTTCGTGGCTTTCCTGGTTGTCCGTGGAGATGGAAACACCAAAGTAAGGGTTTGACTAAGGAAAACCCCTATACAACCCAACATTTTTCCCTCTCTTGGTTGTGTATAGGTGAACGTGCATTTGGAGCTCATTGGTGAACAAGAGCCTCAGTGAGTTGAACTTAGTTATCTAGACCGTTAGTAGGTTCTCTAGTATTTTACATTGTATTTCAATCTTTCTCACCGTACGAACACCAACACACTAGAGAGATGCTAGCATGCCACACTATCATCCTCGGGTAGAGAGCTGTCTGAGGTGCAATTTGGATTCTAAAGACTGGATCGTCTAGCTCCATTTAGGTTTTTGAATCTGTAGAGTGACAGAAGAACTTAAGAGTGCTCTTCATTATTGATTCTTGTCCTAGACACCTATTAACATGAGGTAAGATAGGGAAACCCTCCACTCTTGGCTCTCTGTGACCTAGAGCCTTGGTGTGGTTGGTCCCCCTACCTTACATTTTTGGTGGACTCGACGTGAACCATTTTGGTTCCATTTAGCGATGATGAAGGGTCCTTTCCTTGTATCCTAGGAGCATTGTAGGTGTGAGTGTTGTGAGGCGTTTCACCTTGCAACGCAACCTGCGACCCCTAGTGGCATAGTTGGAAGGTTTCGTAGGCATTGCAGAATGACGCCTTAGTTGGGTCACTATATAATTGCAAAACCTTTAGGGGCTCTGTGAAAGTTTTGTTTAGTGTATGTGATGGATTCCTTTATGTATCTATCTATCCCTTCCATGCAACCTACAAGTAGTTCTCCTGGAATAACCTTCACCTCACAAGACTTGTCGATGGGGTATAATAGAAATCCATCTCCTCTATACATTCCCCTGCGAATCAACGAAAACACTATAATAGGTGTTCTTGTTGACCTGACATGTCAAGTGAATGTGATTACTGAGGAGATTATGTTGATAAATTTCCTACACAAAGATGGGTATGATGCATCTGAGAGTACCATCTGTACACATAATGGACTTTCAGTACTTCCCCTTGGTAGCATCACCTTGTCGGTCCTTGTTGGACCTAAGTCAATAAACTTGCTCTTTGAAATAATCTCGGGGTCCGAACTCTTCAAAGTGAAATTGGGTATCCCATGGTTAGTCACTATGAATGCAGTTCCCTTAGTTGTGCATAAGTGTCTAAAATTTATCCATGAGGGTTTAGTGCACGTAATCCATGACACCGACTATAAACCATCGGTTACGCGTGGTAGCTATTCTTTGGATCAATTTTGACCTGCACCCATTGGTCTGCTTCCTCCTAGGGAAAACCTCTTGTACCAAACCTATGAAAAGTACAAGAAGGAGAACTTAAAGCCTAAAGTAAGATACCCTCCATATCCCTATGTTGTCTCGCATAGGGCTTGCTTGAAAGCTGACAGTGATGCCACCTTGGCTCAGAGAAGGGAGGAAGAGAAGCCTGGTTGAGGTTCTTCTTCCTCCTCTTCCATTGTCCCACCTATCACTTACTCTCACCCTGCTACGACGTCATCAGATCTCGCTTCTAAGCGATTGCTAGAGAATCCTATGGTGCTTGCTTGGCGTAAAGCCAATATTCAAATATTGGACCTTCCTACTGTGCCTCCTGGACCTTGGCCCTACCTGTATGGTAGAAGGAAGGGTACCCATGGGGAATCCTCTATGTCTCAGCTTTGTGGTCTCCTACCACTTTTTCTCCTAAGGTAGTGAATGGGAAGAGGCCCGTCGCTGAGGCACTAGAGCCGACTTCCCCCCATTGTTGCTCCAACCTACTCTTAGTCTCTCCCTCTATCAGAAATGATTATGATGGACACTCTGATGGCTGAGCAGGAGCCTTCTGTTCTATCTCAGCTCCTGGCCTCTAGCTCTCAAAGTCTCAAGAACCACCTTGTGCACAAGCGCAAGCGTCAATGAAAGGCTCTAGCGATTCTGCAGGCCACTTTGCAGAGGAAGGAAGGGGATTCGACCGCCCCTGTTCTAGGGCTTGCTATTATGTCCTCTCCCATACCCTCTTCTTCAATTCAGTCAACCTTAGTGCTTCTTCTGACTCCTGCTACGAGTGTAAACACCTCTGACCCTAAAAATGTGCAAGTGTTTATTGCTCCTTCGATCAAGCCCCCTCTCTTGATGTCCCTTTTAGACATTTTACCATTTTTAAAGCCCATGGACATGTTGAACACCTTGATGGTGTCCGCCGTGGTTTTCTCCTCCTCCTTCGAGCCTTCTACCTTGTTTGTGGGTAATTCGCATCCTTCGACGAAGCAAAAGATGGAGGTTGGCCCCTCCAGTGATGGGGGGTGTAAGAGGAGTCCACCTTCTTCAGAGGGTGGTACTACAATAACTTGTGTTGTCCTAGTGATGGAGGAATTTTTGGCATCCTCAAAGTTTGTCACTGCTCCCGAGTCACTCGGTGAGCCTAGCAGTTAATCTCGAGCACTGCCTTCCTCGTCCATTGAGGTAACACATGGTGCTCTTTTGAAGTGCATGTTTAACTCTTTGGACGACGCTTAGCAGTTAATCTCGAGCACCGCCTTCCTCGTCCATTGAGGTAACACATGATGCTCTTGTGAAGTGCATGTTTAACTCTTTGGATGAGGTCCCGACCCTTTCAACGATCTTCACGAATTCAATGAACTTTGCTCCACAAGAACTGAGTGGAGAAGACCTCACATGGCCTTCTTCCTTAGCTCTTGTTGCGGGAGGGTCAGAGGGTTCCCTTCTTAACATTCTTTCCTTCAAGGCTCATTCGCCTTCCTCATATAATGATCTAGATTGGGAGGCCAATGACCTCTTGGTTGATGAGTGTTAGGGGGTGCCTCTTCTTTATATGTAATGTAGAGAGTGTGTGTGTGTGTTTGTGCTCCCCCATGATTATGTTATGTGTTCCTGGATGACCCTTGTCACCCTCATAGGTGCTTGGATACAGGAGTGATTATTTGTCATAAAACTTCCTCTATTTGTGGCATCATTCTTCCTCTGTTATGTGTATTAATTTTTGACAAATTAGGGACGATACAAAGTGTTGGGGGCATTTAAGCTTCCCTTTAATGTTGAAACAACTTTTTATTTTTACTGTGTTTTCTCATGCATTCCTCATATGGTCTGATATAGTAGGGGGTTGATGATAGTTTATTAAATATACTATTATTATACATATATATTTATGAGCACATTTGACCCCAAAATATCAGATCGCCCTTGTGCACCTTGTTTATGATGTCATCATTTCTTCTTAAAATTGTTATCTTTATCTCTTCTTTTCTTGATTTGTGATGTTGTGGTGCTTAAGTGTTGTCCCTCATGTGTGTGATAACATCACCACAACAACATCTCGCTATGTCCTACGGGCCACAACATTATTTTTCCATTCTTAATTTTCTCTCCTTAGGATGTCACATGCCTCTGCGCTCAACACACACCATCCTAAGTGGGGGCTATCATGTCAACTTTGATTTTCAAAAAACACATTCGATGGTCAATTAATCTTTTCTCAAAAATCTTTGCAAACTTTTAAAAAAATCACATTCTCAACAAGGACCCGTAGTAGAATGTGTTTCTTCATCATGGGTTCACAAAGAAAGAACTTGAAAAACTTTCCTTCGAGAGGGGAGAAAATTTTCTTGTGGAAGAAGCCTCGACCTTCCCCTCGTGAGGGGGCATTTTCTTCCTTTCAAATTCCTTGATGAAGTGAACATCTTTTGAAAGGATTCCTTGATGTTAAATTGATTTGCGAAAAATGCTCTCACTTTCAAACAACACGTCCCTTGAATGGATCCCTCTTCTTTTGAAGGGTTCCCGAGGGACCCCCTTGAAAGATTTTCCTTCAATTTTTTGAATATCTACGTGACTGTCTGCTTGCTTGCTTGTGTGGCTGCTTTTTGATCTCTGACATGTTTTATCTATGGATTAACATGTTGCTTTGTAAGTGCACCTATGAAGCTTCTTTCTAGTCCAACTTTGTAGAGTCCCCTTACACTCGACTTCCTTCAGGAGAGATTACCTGGGGGGTGCCTTCTTTGTAGGTCAGAGGGCCAGTGAAGCACTTGCATCCTGCAGGATTTTTCCATCGTTGGTCTATGGGCCTTCAATGTACTTTGTTTAACATTGTAGTTCTGTGGAGCTATGGACTCCTTTGTTCGAACCTCCTTAGGAGAGAGCACCTATGGGGTCCTTTTCCTACCCTGTGCTTTCGAGTTCGCTAGATTGCATTATGCTTCCTCGATGATTCAAGTATACATTTCTCGCTCTTCGATCTACTTTATCGAACACTCATCGATACTCGTGCTCACTAAAGCGAGGGAAAAATGTATAGGATAAAATTTGCATCCCTTGTGTAAATTCCTCTTTTGCATCCCCTACTTTAGAATAATCAAACCCGAAGGTGAAATTCCACATCACCCACCTACCTTCCATCCACTTGGTTTTTTTCCTGTGTCGGTGGGGGAATATTTGTCGGGGACGTGAGCGTGGCGTGTGGATGTCTACGTGACGTGCTACTACCCTTGATAGATTCCTACCTCTGGTGTCTGTAGGGACGTTACACTCTCCATTGGGCATGAAGAGTAATGCCTCTGTGTTGACCAACCAACCCGAAAATAACTCCTTCCCTCCCATTTTGATCTTGAAATTCCTACCTTTCTCATTCACTTCATCTCTTTAGCATTCTATCTCATCTTCTTCATAATTCTAGCAACTTCACTTGAACTCTTGAGCATTTTCAAAACTCCATTGAGAAGTACAACAACTTATTACTCCATCAACTTCATTTTGTATGTGTTGTGCTACCATAGAAGCTATGATTTTGGAGTCTTGTGAGGCCTCCCTTCATCATTGCTGCGACCGTGTCAACTTTTCCAAGCTCATTATCTTGCATTCTCCCTTCATTGGCATTGAGATCCTTTGGGTGGAGGTGGTATTGCTTCAATTTAATTTCTTGTTGTGGTTTGATAGAGTAGCATTGTATCTTTTGTAGTGTTCAATACTCTCCTCTCTATTTTCTTTATCGTATTTCCTACTTTTTGGCTTTCTTGGCCGTCTGTGGAGGTGGAAACACCAAAGCGGGGGTTTGACTGAGGAAAAACTCTATATAGGCCAACATTTTTCCCTCTCTTGGTTGTGTGTAGGTGAACGTGCGTGTGGAGCTCGCTGGTGAACTAGAGCCTCAATGAGTTGATATTCATCACCCATTTTTTAATCTACCTTCTTTATCATTTACGTAGCTATTTTTTTGTACTTCATAGTTCTATTTATTCTGTGAAACTTAGTTAGCTAGACTGTTAGTAGGTTCTTTGGTATTTTACACTGTATTTCACTCTTTCTGGCCGTACGGATGCCAACGCGCTAGAGAGACGCCAACATGTCACGTTGTCATCCTAGTCCCACACTACTATCCTCGGGAAGAGAGTTATTTGAGGTACAGTTCGGATTCTAGAGACTAGCTTGTCTAGCCCCATTTAGGTTTTCGGATCTGTAGAGTGATAGAAGCACTTGAGAGTGCTCTTCATTCCTAATTCTTTTCCTAGACACCCATTAGCTTGAGGTAAGATAGGGAAACCCTCAACTCTCGGCTCTCTGTGACTTGGAGCCTTGGTGTAGTTGGTCCCCATACCTTACAATAGTCCCTTATAAAATCACCATGATAACAAATAAGTAATTATCTAGGCACCCCACAAATATTTTAAGACCTTGTTAATTTAAACCTAATGATCTCATCTAGGAAATTAGCCATGAAATGGCTAACTCTCATTGATTGGGTAATATATAATCTTATATAAACCATATCACACATCAAACAACCAACAATAGTATCATAAAATACTTGATCCATTTCATCCATCTCACTAGGTGTAAATAGACAATACTCTACATATAACTTTGCCCCATTGAAATAGGAACACTCAAAGGCCTCCAAACAAACATGTTGAAACTCTTCAACACTGAGTTGAAATACTTAATTTGGATCAAATAAATATTTTTATTTACTCTATTTTTCTAATATACGTACTCAAAATGTAGTTGGTTGTTCCCAAGTCCTTCATGTCAAACTATGCCAAAAGTTGAGACTTTAAATCACAAATCACTTCCTTATTATTACCAAAGAATAAAATTTCATCTATATATGATATGTGATAACAAGGAAACAATCACCAACCATCTTATAATTAATATAGAAATCTAATTTGAGTATCAAAAATACCAATCTCAACACATAAGAGTTAAACTTTTGATGCCACATCCTAGGAGACTGCTTAAGAACATACAAATATTTTTTAGTCTAAAAACAAAGTTTCTTTATCTTTTTCCACATAGTGCTTTAGTTGTGCCATGTCTATCTCTTCCTTCAAGTGACCATGCATAAATATTATATTCACATACATTTGTTATATTTCCTAATAGATGTCAACTTAGAAGTGAAAATTGAGTTGCAATCCATCTACAAGTCTGGTAGGAGATGCCATATGCATTTTCATTGCAAAGAAAAAAGAAGACCTGAAGCAAGCCATCACCCTTCTAAGAGAAGGGATGACCAAAAAAAGATGGAGATGTATGCTTTCTATATGGCACACCAAAATGAACTTTTATCCTCTACGAAGATTGAGAGACTTTAGGAGATGATTTCAAGCCTACATAGTGTCTTGGATTAAGGAACTCTGTGTAAAAATTGCATTGTGCAAATAGTATGTATTATTTTTTGGATGGTTAATGGAAATGATGGTTAAAATTCAAAGCTATAAACTATAAATCTTGAAGGTATAAAGTTAATAGTGAAAAAAAACATATGACTAAACTATAACAGTTGTTTGAGGAACATAGTGGCGCAAGCAGTTATACTTTTTAATAGTGGACAATTGTTTAACAATATCATATATGTGTGTGGACTTTTATTGTTATAAAGTGGAAATCGATAACTTAGTGTGGTCCAATCCAACACAAATCTATAATGTGGCATTTGGAACCAAATAAAAAGGAATTGTGAACCTTTATCGACTTAATTTGATTATATATAATGAAAACCCTTAATATATACCCTTTATCAATAATACATACAAAGAGATAAATAAAACCATGTATAGATAAGAATATATATATATATATATATATATATATATATATATATATATATATATATATATATTTATATATATATGCATGTATGACACTCTCTTCAATTAGTACGGAAAATGACACAAATATATACACATTTTCATGAATATAAATGTGGTTTTTAAAATTAAATCCATATTAGAAGAGAACCCTGAATTTATAACAATGGTTAAAATTGGAACCCTACAAAGTAAATGTGAATATATACAAGTTATAAATCAAGCCATATATATGACAATGAATATTTATCGTGGTCTATTTAGACGGTAAGAGAAACAAGACAAATATACATAGTTTCATGAATATAAATGGGGACATTTTAAATTAAACCTGAATCAGAAGAGAACCTTGAAATTATAACACTACTTTAAATTGGAACCCTACAAAGTAAATACGAATTTATACAATTTATAAATTAAAGCATCGATCTGTGTGTGTGTGTGTGACATAATGAATATGTATGGTGCTCTATTCAAATGGTAAGAGAAACAAGACAAATATATACATAGTTTCATGAATATAAACAAGGATTTTTTGAATTAAATCCATAACAAAAGAGAACTCAAATATATATTGATTATCTATACTTCTCTATTTTTTCAGTAAGAAAAAATACTTAAATATAGGTAAAATACATCGTCACGCCATAGTGATTCATTGAACTATCATCCACTATTGTAATAGATGATATAATTAGTTTATCGTTGTAAAAATAGATACATAGTTTCATGACTAGAAACAAGGGTTTCTATATTTAAACCCTAAAAATTGACAGTATGGGATTATACACTCTATTGATTATATCACCCTAAAAAGGGTAATGGGTTCTGACAGTGATACCCTAGAAAATTTCCATATATATATAGGGTATAATGTAAATTTTAACTTGGGTATAGATGAGGGTTTTGTGAAAGAAACCCTCAAACACCTTGCACACTATGTATTATTTTATTATGTAAAATAAATAACTATTTACTTATTGTGCATCTAGGAGATGGGTTTAGCCAAATTAAATATTCATTTGAGCTCACATGTAAAGTTGTATGTAACATTAGGTTAGTTATTGTATGTGTAGGAGAAAAATAATTAATTGAGAAAATATTTAATGTTGGAAAACATAGTATCAAAAAAATAAATGAGGGGTCAATGGTTTTGTGTACTCATGGTTTTATCTTACCACTTGGTTGTATTTGTGTGAGCTTGAACCTACAAAAGCAAGTACATGTTTGGTGGTTAAGGTTTGTTAGGTGAGTGGGCTATCATAGTATTGAGTTTCTCTTGTGAATGCATATGTGAAGCATGTAATTAGATGTGTGGTTACATGCTTGGACACATGGGAAGTGCATTGGAGGAGCTTGATGTTTCATAATTGTTCATGGAAAATTTGTAAGTGCATTGTAATTCTTTATTTTTGAATAATGCATAGATTGTGGATGCTTTTGGAGGCTAGTTTTTTTCCTTCTTGAGGGGTTTTCCAAGGTATATATCGTATTATCTTGTGGCTTGTTTATTTGATTTTTGCATTATGATTATTTTATAAGCTTGCGTGCATGATTTTCTCTCATGAGGTTATGTAGGAAATGGATTTATCATTATAGGCATTGTGCATTAATTTCTTAACAAGTGGTATTAGAGCTTTATTCATGGTTGTGGAAGGTGTGATCTCCCAGGTTTTGTATAACCCTTGTTTGAGTAGATTTTGTGAAAAGTTGAATCCATGTAAATATAGAAAAGATCACAGGCATTTGAAGGTATGAGACACATTTGTAGGTTATTATTTTAGGGTAAAAGTACAAACCTACGCCACACTTTATAAAGGAGTCGACCAACACAAATAAAAATTCTCAACTTCAACTACATAAAAGTGGTCTTTATATTTTAAATTTCAAAATGACTTAAACTAATGAAATCTAGAACTCTTGATAAAGTTTATTCTTGATATTTTTTAATTTTTTAAAAATTGTTTTAATATTTTTTTAATAAATTTAAGAGCAGATTTTGAATTGCTAAAAATTTCAAGAAAAAGTGACATTGAGTTGGCATCAAGAAACAAATAGGAAACAATTTTATTTTCCCCTCAATTTTTTTTCAAAATAGACAAATTCAATATCTAGTACATGGAAAAAAATTAAAATTATATATATTTTCCTCATAATAACGTTTTAAAGTCAAACATACTAGAATTGATAGTTTTCATTTGACGTCAACTATTGTGTAATGCCCATATTTTGCCCTAAGGGTAAAAACACAACTAACAATTTATTTATTTATTTTATGTATTACAAAGTATCAATGGTTAACAACTGTACACACACATGATACATACAATACGCATTGGGTGATGTAGCTCGTGCAACATCATTACTGCCATGTAGCCTGAGAGCAGGGAAAGGAGACGAAAATGAATTTGGGTTGACTCCAAACATAGGGTTTACAAGAGTCTAACTACTATTCAAAAGTTGGTGCTCACTTTTGCATAGAAGTTAATGTCCTTAATAGACCCCCATGATCGGGATTCACACATGGGAAAAAACATTTAATATCATCAACTTGATTTACTATTAATTCTAATGATTAATTGATTGGCAAAACATTATATAACTTGATAGCCCTACTCCCCTTTAGCCATCCTGACGTTATTGATGCCATTCACATTTAACATTTTACCTTACACTTCAAATTATGAGAATGGATAAAATATTTATAATTTACTAACTAATTATTAATATTTCATTTTAATTAATTTATTATTATTATTATTATTTTATTTAATATAATATCATCTCTATATATACACCTTTTAAGAATAAATTTAAAGCTTATAAATTTAAAGAATATCTTATATAAATAAATATAGTTTATTTCATTATAAATACATGTTATTAATTTTTTTAATGGGAGGAAGAAGGGATTTTAATAAAAAGATAATATCTTTTAAAGAATTACTATAATTTAGGTGGGTCTCTATCCCTAAATAAAATCTTATTTTAAGTAGTAGAATCTCCCAAGGTATGGGGATATATTCCCCTCACTTTATTTTAAGGAGGGGGGCAGGTGGGGAGAAGGGGGAGGGGTGAGTATTATAACGTGGGAATTTATTACGATGACCTTTGAATACAGTGTATTCATGTGGTGGTAGGCAATGGGGACCCTATGCGGATTTTTTTTTCAATGCCACACATAAGACAACAAACTAGCAAACGAATGTATTCATTTATTGCTGTTTTACTTTTATTTATTTCCTCTAAAATGCCTTGATCTTTTTTTTTTTTGGAAGATATAAAACTTCATGCAAGATAATGCAAAATAAAATATGCAACAGTTCTTTGGGGAAGATAAGATTAATTAGATGGTTAGCCTTCTAGTCAAAATTAATAGTAGGAGACTCGACTTGGAAAAGAGCATGAAGACTGATTAGGCTTGGTTTTGTCTTGGTCCCTTAGACTGTTTAGTCTCGTGGACGTCATTAAAATCTTTCATTCATTCATTCAATAAGGGATATAAAGAGATGTAATTAATGGAAAGAATTTATCTCTTACGTTAGAGGAGGAGAGGGAGCACCAACGCAAGCCTTGGTGATAAATTTAAAGAGAAGGTCTTAAAATCAAATTTAGTTCGCACTGCCCCCACAAGATATAGTCGATATAAATAATATCATTTGATCGTGAAATACATGTTTTGTCATTTTATTTTATTTTTAGAATGGAGTCAATGAAGTTTGTCTTCTCCCTTTATTTTCATTCAGTAGTTTAGGTGTAAAAGAAATTCTTCCACTCTGAAAATTGCAGTTTCTTCCTGCCAATACTAGCATAATAAGACATACAATAGTATTATGTGCCCAACCAATATGAGATGTTTTCAAGTAACATACAAACACAATGATGTCTAACACTTGCATGTGAGTATGTATAACCTGTTTTACACAGCTTGAAGGAGTATATAGAATATGTATAAAATGTTCATACATCTAGCAACCCATCTCACGGCCTCCTCATTTCTCCACCATACACACGTTTTGACCAAAGATTTCTAGAATTGCCAACTAAAAACTAAACTTGAATTACATATTTAGTGCATTTAAATCTACGTTCAAGTCTGTGTTGACTACAGGGTTTACCAATCTACCCTGCTGTTATTATCTTTGCCAAAGAAAACCGAGTAGGGATAGACCTCCTAGCGACTATCGTGCCATTTGAGGGCGTGAGCCCTACCCTAACATGTTTTTAGTCTTCATTATCTACACAAACTTGGCCGCGACATTCTTTCATCATGTTGCACATTCCAGGCAATTCTTAATTTATTTTATTTGGTCCAACCTCATTGGTTGTTCCACATACGCTGCCATATGGGAAGTCATAAAGTGGCGCAGTAAACAATATTACAGCTCCCCCTATTAGTTGCACCGACTTCCAACACTCAGAAGCTTACTCTACATCACATGACATTGACCCACTCTGCTGCGCAGCTGGCTGTCAGCCAAGAAACCTATCAACACATGGGCCTTAATTCGGTCTGTGAACCTCAATTGTGTGAAGTCTTATCTCTTTCAAATCTCTTAAGGAACAGGTGTTCGCGACTACTGAGTCTGGCAGAAAAGAAACCACAAAAGAGTTGACAAGGGATTTCTTTAAGGATGAACTTCAAATGCCAAAGACTGGTGGAGTTTGTGTGCGCGGCTGCAGAGTCTAGCAGTTGTGCATGGTGGGTCCGGTCGACAACAGGTTTCTTGGCTTTGTGCCTTTCTCCAACGGCAGGTTTCTTGGCATCAGGAATAGGTGTGCCCCACATTTTTCTTCTGTCTCTATTTCTTTTCTACCCGACATTTTCTTTAAAAAACCAACTCATCTTTCAACAATGCAAATAAACTATAAGCAAACCAAGTAACCAAAGCTCTCAAACCGAATCTTCAACAAACCGTATCTTCAAACCGGGTGTGCCCTAATGTTAGGGCATGGTGAAAGGGTTGAGGGTCTAGTTGGTTTGGGGGGGGAAAGCAAAGCAAATAGTGTTATTGTTATCAGTAGGTCAGTTAAGGTTGAAGCATTAGAAAAAATGAAGTTGGAGAAACAGATCCACTGGTAATATCTGAAAGGGTGTGATGGGAATGTGGGGGATCTGTTAATTCTAGGAGATGCAATTAAAGAGAATGTTGTAACTAACACTAACACTTCTTCAACCCAGTCTGAAGGAAATGGCTCAAAAGAATCCAAATAAGATAGTGTTGAAATAACTGGAAAAAGACAAAAAGGTACACAGTGGCCTATAAATGGCATGTTAGCTCAGGGGAATTTTTTAATTCCTTTTAACTTCTCAACGCACCTTCCGATGGAATCTTCAGCGTTTGTTGGTGCAACAAGTAACATGTGGGGAGCATGCGTGTTAGGCTGCCCGCAAAATAACCTTTTAAACATGGGGGAAAGGTGTGTCTATGTAAACACAAAGCAGTACAAGGGGATTCTAAGGCGTAGGAAAACTTGAAAAGTGAAGTTGGCAAAGAGGGGAAAACTTGCAGCAATTCTACCGAGGATAGAACCTAAGAATACAACAGTCACAACAGAAATTCAGCAAGAGAAATCAGAGCAATCTAAAGAAAAGGGAAATGTGAGCTCTGCAGTTCACATAGTCTTAGGCAAGAAGCAAAATGGTGATAAAAACATTTTTGTAGACAAGGTGTTAGGAGAAGAAGTTAATTCTAATACCTACAACCCCACCACAACATTTCTCATGTGGTCCTCTGATTTATATGTCAATGAACTAATGGACATGAAGAAGAGACTCCAATCCATGGAGACAAGAGGTTTCTATGAACACACCAAAGTGAAAGAGGTCATAGAAGCCAATTGGCAGTTAACAAAAGAGAACAATTTTGTGAAAGAACAGATAAACAAACTGCAAATCTCCATGGCACAAGGGGAACAAGAAATATTATCGATAAGAAAAGTTTTAGCTCAAATGGACGCATCAGGCACAAGCAAGCCAAAAGTGGAGTTGAAAGCAATAATTCACAGTTAAAGGAAATACAATCAATAATGGACAACATGAAGTTAAAAGAAGAGCAACTAAGGGTTCAATTAGAAGAGGCCAAATCTTGGGCTCATGTAGTAAGAGGTCCATTGGATACACAAAGAGACATTATAGAAAAGAAAGTCAAGAGGCAGTTAAGAGAGGAAAAGGGCAAAAATGACAGGACCTTGAATGTCATTGTTAAGGGGCTAAAAGACTATGGTGAGAAAGAAACCACAAAAGAGTTGACAAGGGATTTCTTTAAGGACGAACTTCAATGGTCGGGGGTTATTCAACAAGCAAACAGGATTGGAAAATGGGTGGAAGGTGGTAAGAATAGGCATGAAAGAGTTACTTTGGGGAAACTTGAGGACAAAAACTTGCTACTAAGGAACAAGAAGTTCTTCAAAGGTACCCAAATCTACCTTGATGAGGACCTAACCATAACACAACAAGAAGAAAGATGAAAAGAGTGGGCAAGAAGTGAAGGTAAATAGGCTTGGCTGCAAAATGGAAAGGCCCAAGTTAGTGACAAAATTACACACCAAAAATAGGAACTCGGCCCCCCCCAGGATTTTTTTATCTATAGTAAGTTGGAATTGCAGAGGTTATCCATGGAGAAGAGGACTTGGTTTGGGGCCCATAGCAGTAGGAAAAGACATTATCATTCTTACTGAGACTCATGAGCATGATGGGTGTAAAATTCCAGATTTTGAAGGATATAAAAAAGCCTTAATTTGGAATGAGAGAACATAAAATGGCAAAGGACATGGTGGTGTTGCAGTCCTAATTAAAGAATCATGGGATAAAAATATAAAAGTAGAGAAAGAAGATCCGAACAAACAATAAATATGGCTAAAAATAACAGAAAATCAGACTACAATTAGATTGGTTGCTTGCTACTTCGCCCCAAAAGGCTCCAAATCATATAAGAAAAGGAGTCTAGATCGTGAAGACCCCTTTGCCTCTCTAAAAAAAGACATTTTAGTGTTTAATACAATGGGGGAAGTTATATTAATAGGTGATTTTAATGCGAGGATAGCTAACATCCAAGCTCTTAACCTGAAAAGAAAGGATAAAGAGAAAGATGATCCGTTATGGCCAGAAGAAGAGAACCATCAGCTTTGGGAACGAACCTCTCAAGATAATAAATGTAATGTCACTCATTATGGGGAAATATTGTTGGGAATATGTAGCTTATTCAACTTGGTAATATGCAATGGTATGAGATCGTGGCCGAGCTAGGGCAACATCACTTGCAAGACCTATAATGGGCAAAGTGTGGTGGATTATGTCATTTTATCTTGTAACTATACAACTAGGATAACGGAGCTAGTGATTGGTAAATGCCCACTAGAGTTGAAATCGGATCATAATCCAGTAAATGTAAAACTTGACATTCACATAATCAAGCAACAAGGGGAACAAGACCTTATCAGCAAGAAGAAAGCCTTCCCCCCCCCCCCACAGGGTAGAATTCTCATGACTCAAGAAAATCAGGAAATCCTCAAGGCTGCCCTCAAAAATCTTGTTCAAGAATCTGAAGACAAATTAGATTTCATAAAGAAGCACCCAATAAACAAGAACACATTGATTCCTCTAGTGCACAAAGCCTTGGGTGAGTGTAAGAGGACTAGACCCAAGAGAGGAAATACAAATACTTTCCCAGCAAACCCGTGGTTCGATGAAGAGTGCAAGTTAACAAAAAGGAAGCTCTGGGAGGGAAGAATGACAATGGAAAACAAGAAAGAATATGAAAGGGTGATACGAAATAAAAAAGAAAAGGACATAAGTACAAGAAGAATGGAGCCGATTACCCTTGGAAAGAACAACCCCAAATTGTTTTGGAAGGAGATACATCAGAAAAGAAAACAAATGGAAAATAATATTACGATCTCATAATGGCTAGACTATGCAAAACTACTTTATGAACGTGAGCAGGATGAATATAGGCCTCCTATAATCAATTAGAAGGTTGGTAGGAGGGAAGGTGCATGATATTGATGGGCTGCAAGCAGAGCATTTAAAGTGGGGTATTGAGGTCCTTGCACTATGTATTAGGGGCATTTACAATAGGGTTATTCAAGAAGGCTTCTCGAAAGGTTGGACCACTAGTGTTGTTATCCCGCTATACAAAAGTGGTGACATAAATAACCCATCAAACTACCACACTACTATGATTAATCCTCTTATGGGAAATTTTTTTGGAAGCATGATTGAGTGCAGGATTAGCAATTGACAATAGGGTTATTCAAGAAGGCTTCCCGAAAGGTTGGACCACTAGTGTTGTTATCCTGCTATACAAAAGTGGTGACATAAATAACCCATCAAACTACCACACTATTATGATTAATCTTCTTATGGGAAAATTTTTTGGAAGCATGATTGAGTGCAGGATTAGCAGTTGGGCTGAAAAAGAGGGAAAAAGAGCTGAAGGACAAGCTGGTTTTAGGCCCAAGCATTCCACTATTGATCATGGAGTTACCCTTAGATTCTTGATTAAAAAAAATTGGGATATTCAAGGCAGTGAAGCCTATTGCTGCTTTGTTGACTTTAAAAAACCCTTTGACACGGCTCCATGAGGCAAGTTATGGAAGAGAATGGAGGATTTGGGAGTTCCACATGAGCTTAGAACGGCTGTTCATAGGCTCTACGAGCTGGTTAGAGCTAAAATCAGAACCAATGATGGTATGTTAGAATGCTTTGGCAGTGAAATTGGTGTCAAATAGGGTTGCCCGCTTTCCCCAACGTTGTTTGGGCTTTACATCAATAAATTGGAAGAATGGATAGACAAGGTTGGTGGGGAAGGCATTCATTTGGCCAAATTTGTATAAAATTACTCTTATATGCCAACGATCTCATATTAATTGCTAAAATTGTGTCTGATTTGAGAAAACATTTGAAAGCTCTTGAAATGTTTTGTCAAGAGGTCGGGATGCAAGTGAACACTAGCAAAACCAAAATAATGATCTTCTCGCTGTGAAGAAAAATAAATAAATTGAATTCCTCTTCGAAGGCAAGCCGCTGGAAATTGTAGATGAGTACAAGTACCTTGGCCTTGATTTCCACAACAAACTCAACTGGGAAACATGTAGAGAAAAAAGAATACAAGGAGGCTGGAAAGCGCTATACTCTTTGCAAAATAGATGCAGAAATGCATAATTATGGGATTGGAAAACTAAAAGAACTCTTTTTGGTCTTCTTGTCACTCTGATGATTCTATATGGGTGTGAAATTTGGGGCAGCAACATGTCAGATCAGAAATGGAGACAAGTGGAAAGAATACAAAAACATCTAATTATAAGCAGCCTCAAGCTCAAGACTGCAGTGCCTTATGAGATTTTAATGGCCGAGACCGGTACTTTCCCCTTGGAGGCTTCAACGATGATCCGGTTATTAAGCTACCTAAAGAAGGTCCAAATTATGGAGAGTCATTGTTGGCCTAAGCTAATTGTGAAGGAAGAGCTAACTAGAGGAAATAACACCTGGATGAAACAAAATATCAAATGGATGAAAAAGTGGGATGTGGAGATGCATGAGTGTCCAAACACAAATGAAGAAATACAAAAATATGTGAGAAAAATTCAAATATGCAATATGGACGAAAAAAATAGGGCGTAAAAAAGATTATTATATCGAAGAATTCAATCCCATGAAGGACCATGAAGAAAAGGCCTATATAGGAGCGAATATCAAATGGAAAGCAAAAATGTTGATAGCTCAATTACGAACTAGTTCGCATCATCTTAGGTGTGAAACAGGTAGGTGGGTTGTTCCTAAAGAGGAGTGGGAAAATAGAATATGTCATTTTTGTAACAAGGGTATGGTGGAGACGGAGTGGCACTTCATCATGGAGTGCTCAACATATAAAGACATCCAAGACAGCTATGGGGACACTGTGCAGGTTGATAATCTGAATACCTTGTTTGAAGAGTCAAGGTTAGACAAAATTGCAAACTTCATCATCAAAATACACTACAGAAGGACTGATCTCAATCAGTGTTTACAAACTGACTAGGGCCTTTTTGTTGGGGGCTCTTGTGCTGTTCTTGGGTCCCATAGGCTTCTTTGGCCTCATGGACGTCATTAAAATATTTCATTTCATTTCAAGGCGATTGGATGGAGCTCTTTTTTTGTTTTTTTAATCAGTCATTGAGATTGTCAAAAGAATGGAATGCTACAGGCAGTGCAAGTGCTAAGGGAACACAATTTGCGGATGTTCCTATCTATGCAACCCATCACGCCATTCTATCTGAAACAAGCAACATATAATCCTACATTTATGCCTTTCTATAACTATCCAAAAACATCAAAGAGGTCTATAGCTTCTACACGTTCTACATTTTGTTGTGTGAAATTTCATTTGTGCCCAAGCTAGAATGGGAGAGAAGAGCAAAGAACTTGGTGTTAGCATGTTCTATTGATCTATGTTGGTACTGACCAAAAAGCATCTCCCTCCCTATTGATCCTTCAGATCACCCATCACTGCTAGTCATCTTGGAAGAGGATAAGAGACAACATGACTATAGCTCGGGCATGTTGTATTTTTATTTAATGTTTTTAAAGTGATTAGATGGAACAATACCATTTAGAATCTCACAACCTACTGCAAGTCTCACGTAGGCTATTAGCATTATCATACATCTTTATAAAAGTATGTATAGTTTGCCTTATTTTTACCAGTATGTTTACGAATGTCAACTCCAGTATGTCCCTAAATTCATGATATATTGTTTGTTTATGATTGTGAGACAATCTTGGAGGGAATCAAATATAATGCATCCAAAACTGTAACAAAGAAGGTTGTGTGGTATAGTATTAATATCTAGAATAGGTGATACTGGTATCTTAGTTTTTCTTTACTTACCACATTCGTTATTGAGTCCCAAATCTTTCCTAAATGAGTCTTAGTATGATGGTAATGAGATACAACTATATGAACCGTGTATTTAGCCTATTTTACCTTCTATCTTACAGCCTTTTATTTCTCATATTTCATTCCTTATTTACTACTAAATATGGCAGAGTTCTTTTGTCAATAAACTACATTTCCATATACATGACATTATCTAGCTGTGCATACAAAGGCATGAGAGGTACGAGTAGATTTGCATTCTTCCTTCCACTATATGCTAGTGCAGATTTATTCACAACTTTAAATTCATAACAAAGCATTTTCTTTTGATAGAATAATAATATTTATTTTTTAAATCCAGAATATTCCACATTATTTCTCTTGCAATGTAAATATAAATATTCATAGAAAACAAGAATGTGCCTATTTCCATTCAACAACATGGAATCTACAAATATGTACTTATGTGATACCACACAATATATTATCCTTCCTTGATCAAATGAGTAAAGAGTAAGAACTTTAGGTTCAAACTAACATTACATTCATTCTTGCACAATGGAAAAGAATATGCCTTCAAACAAAAGGATAAGGGTAAATGCACAAAGTTGGGTCCACGAAACGTGGAAGTTTTTGCCTTAGCTGAAAAAATGAAATCGGCTAAGCAAAAATGGGATCCCGATTTTTAAGAACGGGATCCTGAGCTTGAATCACAAACGGGATCCTGCTTTTTGAAAAACGGGATCCCGTTTGCTAGAGGGTCCCGAACCCGCGGAGAGGAAATGGGATCCCAGTTTGTAAAGAATTACAAATCAGGATCCCGTTTACAAATCGGGATCCCGTTTTGTAAGACTTTATTTATTTTAAAAATGAAGAAATCTTCATTTTCACCTGCACGCACGAGATCCCGGATCCCGGTTTGAGAGCGACAATGACTCCTAGAAGACCTCCAGGTACCCGTACTCTTCCTCTTTTTTTTGCATTTTTACATTCGAAATTGAAATTGTTGATAAATTTACTGTTTCTAGCATGTTGATTTCAATTTTTATTTACATTTTAAGCATTTTATTTCATGTTATTTTTGAAATGAGAAAATGTAGAAATAGGTTAAAAAAATACGTCAAATTGTGAAGATTTTCAATAGAAACAAAAAAATAAAACTTGAATTGTATTTTAGAAACAAAATTTAACTTTTGAAACTTGAATTGTTTGATGAAACAAAAAATAAATAAATTTCAAAACCCTAATTGAAACTAAAGAAAATAATTGCATTTCAAAACCCTATAAATTGAAATAAATTGAAAATTTGCATTTAGAAACCCTAATTAAGCTTTTTGAAATCTCGAATTCAAATCAAAGCAAAAAAAAAAGAATTTCAAAACTCTAGTTTGAATTGAAACTAAAAACTTGTATTAAAAACCCTAATTGCTTAGAAATTGAAACCCTGAATTGAATTGAAACAATAAAAATTGCTAAAACCCTAAATTGAAATCAAACAAATCATTTTGATTTTGAAAACCCTAATATTCGAGCTCAAGAAAATTCTTTTCCATTGCTTAAATGTTTTAAATTTGATTTGCATTGTATGGATAAAATGATATGTTAAATTTTAGTTTCAATGTTAAATTATAATTAGATTAGAAAAAATTTCCATTTTTTGTGAAATGAGTACATTATTGCTATATGAATTTTCATTTAGAACTATCTTTTATATGAATTTTGATAATTAATTTTAGGTCAAATAATGAGTCTATTAAAAAGATGAAAGAAAAATAAAACAAAAATAAAAACACACACTAAATTCTAAATCTAGCTTCATCTAGGGTCTATTCAAAACGTTAAGTGAGGATTAAATTCAAAATCTAGCTTCATCTAGGGATCTAGGGTTCTTGAATTGAAGTTGAACGACTTAAGAAGAAATGTGGTATTTTGATGAAATGTAAATTAAATTAGGGATGGTATATAAATCAACTCTCTTTAAAAAATATAGATGTATATTCTATTAGAGAAAAAATGAGGATTTTGAAAAAAAATTTACTAGAAATTAAGATTTAAGTTATAATCTATTTTGAAGAAAAATATAGTTTTTAAATACATTTTTGAGAAAAATAATGGTAAGAAATATATAAATTAATTTAAAGAATAGAGTTTAGGACATATGGATAATATTGTTTTTTTGTGAAATTAAATGAGAGGGTTACTTGACACATAGAAATTAGTTCTATTAGAAATGAAGATTTAAGTTATTAAGTAGTGGCATTTAAAAACACCTAGGGGTGAGTGTTGGATCTCAATTGTCATGTTCTCATAGGTTAGCCCTCATGATAAGATCAAGTTCATGATTATGGAAATGATTGAGGAGAATAGTATTCAAACTTGGAAATGGTGATGCATAATTAGATTAAATTTAGGTCCTCCTATTGAAGTGTTCCTAGCATATAGTACTTTCAAAAATTTAAATAATTTGTGAATAATGATCAAGTGTAATTAAATGATAAAATAAAGACAATTGAATGCCTTCGAATAGTAAGCAAATTTAGTTGGATCATAATGTATTATTAAATGTGTAAGGGATGGAAAATTTTGAATTTAAAATTTAAAATTTTAATGATTAAATCCATGGTTTAGGATTTACCATATAGATTATTTTAATAGTGGTAGAAATTTTAATGATTATTTACCTTACTACAAAGATCCCCTTAAGCCAAATTTGATTCCCTTAAGCCATGTCATTTTGTAGTAGAACCTTACTACAAAGATCCCCTTAAGCCATTGTATTACCGTAAACCCTAAACAGGCTAAAGACATCATTTTTTCACCAAATTTTATTCACTTGAGCCATGTCATTTTTTCCTAGGACCTCACTAGACATAGATCTTCTTAAGCCATCCTATCACCCTAAATCGTAAATCAATGTCTTAAGGGGTCCTAATATGACATTTCTTAATGGGATCAAAGAAGTTCTTAAAATTTGGTGAAGTTGCCCAAGGCAACCAAATTTAACAATAACAAGATTGTGCAAGATTATAATATGAATGATATTTGAAACAAGACCTATCTCAATCAACTGTTCCACAAGAAAATGTTCTTCACTAAAGCATTCATTTTGTCTTAGGACCTTAAAATCAAATTTGGTTGCCTTAGGCAACTCCACCAAATTTGATTCCCTTAAGCCATGTTATTTTGTCCTAGGACCTCACTAGACATAGATCCCCTTAAGCCATCCTATCACCCTAAATCGTAAATCGATGTCTTAAGGGGTCCTAATATGACATTTCTTAATGGGATCAAATAAGTTCTTAAAATTTGGTGAAGTTGCCCAAGGCAACCAAATTTAACAATAACAAGATTGTGCAAGATTATAATATGAATGATATTTCATGATCTAGGTTGGTCAGTTGAAACAAGACCTATCTCAATCAACTGTTCCACAAGAAAATGTTCTTCACTAAAGCATTCATTTTGTCTTAGGACCTTAAAATAAAATTTGGTTGCCTTAGGCAACTCCACCAAATTTGATTCCCTTAAGCCATGTTATTTTGTCCTAGGACCTCACTAGACATAGATCCCCTTAAGCCATCCTATCACCCTAAATCGTAAATCGATGTCTTAAGGGGTCCTAATATGACATTTCTTAATGGGATCAAATAAGTTCTTAAAATTTGGTGAAGTTTCCCAAGGCAACCAAATTTAACAATAGCAAGATTGTGCAAGATTATAATATGAATGATATTTGAAACAAGACCTATCTCAATCAACTGTTCCACAAGAAAATGTTCTTCACTAAAGCATTCATTTTGTCTTAGGACCTTAATCAACTGTTCCACAAGAATCCTATAGGGTACTCCCATGAATCCTATCCTATAGGCCTATCTCAATCAACTGTTCCACAAGAAAATGTTCTTCACTAACTTGCAAGTTCATTATATTCCAAGGGACACCAAAACTTCACCCTAAGTTTCGTAAACCAAATTTAACAATAATTAGATCATGCAAGATTATAATATGAATGAGTTAAATCATGATCTAGGTTGATTAATTTACAGTTTAGGGTGATAGGGTGGCTTAAGGGGATCTATGTTAAGCTCTAAACCGTAAACCCTATAACATTCATAAATTGTCTTATATTAATAGTTAATTGTATTTTCATTCAAGTAACATGCCTTAGACATAAATGAGGCTTAAAAGTTTATTTTATCATATGTATTCAATTAGGCCATTTATATTGAATGGTTTAAGGGTATAAATCCTAAACATGTATCTTACATTTTGAAATTACAAATCTAATGCAGGTTCACTCATATCTTCTAGAGATCACATGGATCGATTCAATAATATTCGCAATAAACCTCCACGCCATCCATCTCCACCACCTTCACCTCCACCTCCACCTCCACCCACTCCACCTCATAACCCCCCACCTCCACCACCTAAAATCGATGGTGCTCGTTTGCAATCACGAATCAATTCCAATGTTAGAACCATCCAAGATCAAATCAACATTATTCAAAATGAAGAATTTGTCGCACCACCTGTGAGGATGATTGCATCTAGGATGCAAACCATTGTTGATTTTGTTAGGGCTATGGATGGGATCTTAGATGAGCATCGAAAATGGCTAGAGGAGAGGAGAACTTCTGATTCTGAAAAGGAAAACACAAATAAATGAAGAGATGCTATAGAGAGCCACAATAGTTTTTAAATTAAGACAATGATCTTAAATAGATATGAATTCATGAATTTGGTGAACAATGGATATTTTGTGTGATGAATTTGGTGAATGATGGATATTTTGTGTGACGTGAATTTATGATTTTGGTTCTAGATGGATATTTTTAGATGGATGGTTCTAGATGGATATATATATGCATTAGACATAAAATGAGTTTTTTGTGAATGTTTCAAGTTTATTGTTTACTATGTACACATGTATTAAAATTGCACATATAGTTGTTAAATTTTGAAATTTGTATGTATGTACATAGTTTACTTTAATGATGTATGCATGCAAATTATGCATGGTATTTTTTATTTTAAATGTATGTACATGTTAAATGTATGTATGTTAAATGCATGGTATTTTTTTATTTAAATGTATGTACATAGTTTACTTGATCAAGTTCAATCAATGTATATGTGTGTTTCAATTTTATATGATCTTAATATATGTATGCATGTATCATATTTAAACAAATTTGCATGTGTGTTTCAAATTTAACTATTTCTTGTATTATCATGCCAATATTTTTCAATCAAAGATTTAATTTCAACATTCAATTTCATATCAGACCTCAGGAGTTGACCATTGAAACTCCAACATTGGTTGATAGGATTATTTTCTATAATTATTCTTCTTTTTGCTGCTCTTAGCAATGTTTTAGGATGTATTTTTAAAACTTCACTAATACTTCTTACCATTCTTTTATTCAAAGTTGCTTTATTAACTATAGCAGTTGTTATAGCTCTTCTTGCTGCATTTTTATCTTTAGATCGACTATTTTTTCCAATCGATTGAATGGCACTAGCAACAGTACACATGGCATGTTTTAATGATTGATATTTTCTTTTTGGTTTAACAAAAAAGCCTAACCTTTTCATTATTTTCCTCATTTTTTGCATTCTCATCAATTGCATCATTAGTTGACATTGAATTGTAATTTTTTTACAATAAAAGAATTCGTTGTATATTTTATTTGCATGTGTTCTTATTTGCCTCCAAGAAATTTGACTAGGAAGATTATCAAAAACACCACTTTCAATTTAAAAAAAAGTATTTTCATTAAATTCAACATCACATTCTAGATTTTCATCTTCATCTTCATCTTCATTTTCATTTTCAACTTCAAAACGATTTACATTTTCATCAACAAAACGGTTTTCATTTTCATTTACATCAACAAAACGGTTTTTGTTTTCATTTTCAATAAAAGGATTATTCTCAATTTCATTTTCAATAAAAGGATAATTCTCATTATCATTTTCAACAAATTCTATAAAAGTTTCATCTCTCTGAATATTATCAATGTCAACATCGTTAAGTCCAGCATCTTGTAAAATTTCTACATACGAATTTACCATTTCACTAATATGTGGATTTGAAGAAGTACTTGGATTTGTGCATATTGAAACATTCTCCATAGCATTGAAAGAGGGATTTGAAGACATAGTAGGACTTGATTGTATAATCATATTCTTCTCCAAATTGACTTCTCGCAAATTCGCTTCATCTACAATCATGGTCTCCTCTATGTTTTCATCTTCAATAGTTATGGAATTGGATGCCCCCCATCATTCATTGGTTTAATTCTCATTCTTCTTTCTCTTTCTCTTTCTCTTTGTATCTCCTTCTCTTTGTTTGCTTCATTTTCTTTAGGAGTCAATGTCTTCCTCCTCTTATTACGATATTTATTTCCCATGATTATAAAATTCTCAAGCACGAATGAATGTAAATAGTGAAATTCTTCAAAAAATTTGATTCAAATTGGAAGTTCAAGACCTATAAGGACTAAATTCTTCCTCTTGTGTTCCTCAAAACAAGTAGAAAACTAGCACAATTCCACTTTAAAACTAATTTCTTCATGCCTCCTTTGAAAAAATCAATTCATATTGCAAGTTGAAGACCTTTTGTTCTTTCTTGGAAAAAATGGGATGTCTCCTTTGAAAAAATTAATCAAAAAAGCAAGTCACCACTCGTAAAAAAAATGCTCAATGAAAAATAGACCAATTTTATTGCTCTCAGCCGTACATGTGAAGTTGCAGACTTCATAGTAAAATTTGATAGTAAATTTAAATAACATAGTTGAGAAGAAATGGGATCCTGATTATAAAACGGGTCTAAATCGGGATCCCATTTTTTATAATTTGAATTTTTTTTTGCCTTGTGGTCGGGTTTTGCCTCGGATTTTGGTTCGAGAAAAGCATTGGGAGTCTGAACCTAGGCCTTCAACCCGGTTCGACCTGCAAGTTGAAGGTTCTAATAATGTTAGGGAAACAAATCGAGTTTGGACATATGGCTGATGACTTTTTTTGCATAAATTTTTGACGAAATTAAAACCCATTTTAGATGAGACAATGCAGATTTCAAATATGTTATTTTTTTTACAATTGGATTATTTTTTCTATTTTTCAATTAATTTATGATGAAATTGGTCCATAAACTTTAAATATAAGTGTTTTTTACTATTTTAAAAACTTTTGATCAACATAACATTTTGACGAACGGATTGGACAAGGACAAACTTCAGACAATTCTTTTCAATTTCAATTTTTTTTTTTTTGCAAAAAAATGATAACTTTAGGTCATCTTATGCGTGTCGTACACGACGATTTTTCTAAACGACAAATATGCCTGATAAAAAATTAACAAAAAAAAAATTCAATAAAAAATTACAAAAAAATATCCAGGACAAGCTTCAGTGAGTCACAAGTCTTTTCCCAAAAGGATTTAGAAAAATATGATAATTTAAGTCAAAATATGGATATCGTACATGTGCATGATATGGTAAAAAAAAATGACTTTTAAATAATGGTTTTACAAAAGCCTATTGAAACTCAATTTGTACAATCTGGGTATTGAAATAAATTACATATTTGGAAACTAGACTCCGAGTACTACATTTTATTATTAGTGACTTGTTTGAAGATTTCATCTCTAAGTGCTTCGAATTTTAAGGTCAAATGTGTCAAACTCTGAAAATCAGGGAAAACACTTCCACTTTTTGGCCAAAAAGTGGACTCAACTTCTTGCCAGCACCCATAATGAAGACTGAACCTAACAAGTATTCTTTACTTTCCTAGAATATACACCACTTTCATATATAAACACTTTTCTCTTACATTTACGAATAAAGGTAGTTACATTTTTGTGAGGTTATCTTCACCTCATAGAAATAATGACATGACAAAATAGGTGACCTTTTTCCAAGCTTGAAATAATTCTTATAGCCTTCTCCAACCTACATAAAACACCAAAAATATCATCCATAGCCAAGGTAATGCTCACCTCCCAATCTTTGGTTGGAAAACCAACCACCCTCGAGCTAGGAGGCAATCGAGGGAACCGGGTACAAACAAAACCAAGCAAAACAATATTTACACAGAAAATTATTTTCACACCCACCCAAGGGATTTTCACATAAATTTAGGATTACATCAAGAATCCAAAGTGGGGAATGGAGGGTGGACTATGCACTCCATATGGGGACTCATAATAATAGCAACAAGAACAAATCAATATCATACTCCCATCATTTCACATGCAACCCTTCTTTTAATATCTCCTCTTTCTCCAAAACCCATACCACCAAAACCATTTCTACCATTTACAATTACATATGGGTACTCATACCCTTTTTGAGCCTCTCCTCTCAAAGAGAGATTATACTTCCCCATGGAGGTTCCTACTCCATACCATCCCCAATGAGGGACGCTCTCCCCAAATTTTGGGTGAGCCTATCCATATACAACCCTTTTCCCATCACATTAACCACATTCAACAACACAAGAAAACAAGCACGAAAAGCATTTTGAAATAAACATACACGCAAAACACAAGAGATAAAATACCAAGCACATTTTTACATACACATATAATCTTTTGAATAAAACATAAAGAAATAGAAAAGGTGGTGAATCTACCTCAAAACCAAGCTTAGGGAAGGATGAGTTGAGGATCCACTCAACTCCACTTCTTCCAAGCTTTTGCTTCAATCTCCTCAACCCCCAAAATTCAACCAAAATCAAGAATGCAAAAAGAATCCCCTAACCCTTGCTTTTGAGTTTGTTTTATAGGAACTCAAGTTTGAATTCCTTTGAATAGGGAGCTGACATTTGTCAATCTCCCATTTACTCTCTCGAGCACACTCACCCATGTGTGCTCACACATGTGTGAGATATTGGGATCCTTCCAAGGCAATTTGGAGAAGTGGTAATGGAAAGAGACTAGTCTCATCCCATTTCCCAAAACCTCATTTTCGTCAAAACTCTTAAAGGCCTAAAAAAGAGTGCCCGATCTTGAGATTGACCCAAGATTTTGAGCTAAAAAGGTACCTAACCCATAGGTACCTTCCCTAGGGACCTTAAACCCATAAAAACACATCAAAAAATATCACTTTTCAATCCCCAAAAAGTGCCTAAAAGTTCAAATCCGAGTTTGTCCACTTGGATGGACAACTCACCTCCTAGATGGAATGACATGGCAATAAAAATCAATTTAATAACACTCACACTTTACATTACAAATAAAATACATCACAAAACGAAACTATAGTCCTTCGAAATGGACTACAGTTTGGTTTCACTGGTTAAATTACTTAGGGTTCCCAAGAGTCACCTCCAATTTCCATTGGCCATGGAAAGTGTACCTGCGCACTTGATGCAAATGTTAATCCATCTAAGTAAATCATATTCAAATAAAAATCAAACCATTGCATTCAAACAAGTTTCATAATTTACATAACATAAAGATCCAATAACATAATTGAAAAAATCATTAGCCACTATCTTATCCCATTTTCATTAGCCATAATTTTCATACTCATCTAATTGCAATATGATTGGTTCACATCACTTGTTTCATTCACTCATCATTAAGTTTTCAGATTCAAATTAAACAAACTCAATAACCAACATAAATTAGATCAATCATCATAATAATATTACTAAGCATGTAGCATAATAAAAATCAAATCATCATATGAACTTAAACATTTAAATATCCTGTCATTCAATGGTATCAATAGGCATAGCCAATAACCAACCTCAAAATAATCCAAGTACTAGATGTAGCATAGGGGTGGGCCTTACATATTGCCTATTTTTTTTTATCATTTTCAAAAAACAAATTGTACCCTTTTGAAGAGGATTCTCTCCTCTAGTGCACCAAATATTTATCATTTTTTTTTTAATTTCTAATCAGCCCCATTTTTTATTTTAACAACCTACTTGAATTATTTAAAACAAAAAACATATTAAAACTAATCAAAATATCAAAAAAATTATATATTTGGATTCTTGACTTCGGGCTCTATAAAAGAGTATTTTTAGTTTTTTGAAAAAAAACATTTTGACTAAAGAAATATCATGTTCAAGTAGAATATTTTGTAGAAATTTTTGAAAAAATATGAGGTGGCCCTGCCAATAAGGATGTGACATAGACAGTTTTGGGTGAAAGGGTTTCAACCAAAACCCTTTCGACCGAAACACTTTCAATTGAAAACTTAAATGCAAATTGTGTCAGATTTTAGATGGATAAATGGAAAAAAATTATTTTAATGTTTTGGTCGAAATTGTTTTCACTCAAAACTTTATGTGCTACGTATCGACCATGTAGTTTTAGGAAAAACCGTTTCTACTGAAACAATTTAGCTCAAAACTATTTAGTTGGCCGAAAATATGACACAGGTTTATGCTTTTACCCTTTGCAGACCTAGGGTTTTAAGGTTTGTAGAGTTATTGGGTTTATTGAAAATATGGGTTTTAGAAATGTTTGGTCAAAAGAGTTTCCTGGATGTGCTTCATATGAGGGTTTTATAGGGGAAATTTTACATATGAACTATTGAGACAAAATGGACCTCAACATTGGATCCAAGATGGCTGAGAAATGAAGATTGATCTAAAATTTTCTCTATTTTAGCCACTATGAAAAACTCTAACCATATGGGTCAACTGCAAAAACAAAATCTTATGACTTGTAGAAAAGAAAATTAAATTTAAATTATTTGAATATATGTGTGTGTGTGGCGAGGCAAGGGAAGGGGGGGGGGGTTTATAGACACCTCACCTATAATGAACAACCAATATTGTAGGGTACTAACACCTTCCATGATACAACAAGGGTGTCAACCTTGTCACTCGTCAACAACTAGTCGACAATTTTCAAGCCAGTGAACCCTTTGGCCCCTAGGCTCTAACCCTTAGTCTAGCAAGAGCCTTCTAGTTCCAACCCCCCATGGGTAAGCTTAAAATAAAAAAAGTAAACCAAATTTACAAAATATATGTTGGGTCTTCTAGGAAAGTTTAGAAATCATTAAAACAAATTTAAATTTCCTTTAGATTCCACCACACCATCTGCTTGCCCATGTATATCCAACCCACCATTGTCACCACAATGCCACCCTAATGCCACCAGCTGGCACAGGGTAATGTCAACAACTGTATATACCATATGGCCCCACTTTTCCCTCTAAAACATAATGAAGCAATTTTCTTTTGGGAGGCATAACTTTCAACCACAATATCAGATTTTTTGACTTCTAATAGTCAATAGAAAACTATTTTCAAGCACTATGATTTTGGGACATGAAGTTAGATATTTCTCTTGAACATGATTTTGGTCATAAATTTTGTATGCAGAATAAGATTTTTTATTTCAAATAGTTGTTGGAGAGAATTTTTAGTGTACTACACTATGGATCATGCAAAGTTTTAATTTGGTGTATAGAGAGAGTTTAGTACTTTTTTGCTCACTTGTAATTTCTTGAGATTTAGGGTGTGATTTTGTGAGCATCTAGATGAGTCAAGAGGAAAACCTTGAGGGAGTGCATGTTTTCATGAGACATATATAATTCTAGAGAATCATTTAGATTTAATACTTCTTGATATAGGTTTACAAGTGTTTTTAGAGTTTGAACTTTAATGATGTTAGATACACAGGCTGTCTTCTAGTTTGAAGACATGTATTGATACACATCCAGAGACTAGGATTCTTCTTTTGAAAGTTGAGTATAGGTACATTGATAGTGATGATTATGGTTTCATAGATATGTAGGTACATTTAAGCATTGGTATAACATGATCATGTATGTGGTTGATTGGCGGTGGTGTGGTTCAGTGTTAGGAAGTTTTTCTCATCTCTTGGATGCTTGTTTGGTTCCTTGAAAATGGTTACTCATTTGTGGAATTATTTGATAAATCAGAATTGTGGTTGATTTGGTGTTTGAGTCTTGACGTCTACACGATTATATTCTTTGATATCTTGGTTTATAGGTTACTGATGTGATGATGATAATTATCTTGGATGTTCAAGTTATGCAAGTTGTGGATTAGCTAGACTCATTTTCTTGTAATGTGATGACTCAAATGTAGATTATCTATATCCACAAGATTAATTCAATATTTATGCAGACTTTGTTAGTTGGCCTTGTTTGTGATCATTGGTGTATTGGTATGTTTACATTGGGATGAGAGGATAGATTATTAGAGTGCCTAGATGGTTAGTTATTTGGAATTGTAGCATGTTTATCACAATGCCATGGATAGCTTGGATACACTATTTTGTGTGAGATTTTGGTAGTGATGGTTTATTTCCTTGGCTTAAAAATCTTGATTCTACCTTGGTGTTATTCGCATTACAATTGTGTATGTGTGGACCATGATGATATTTAGATCAAGATATTTTTTTTTCATGATACCATGGATATATTGTATCATGGTTTAGTGAAATCAAGTTGGTAGTGGTGTGTATTTGTCACCTAGTGATGGATGATATTCTACAGTGGTTGTTGGTTTTATGGAGGAGATCTTGGATCCTATTGTTACAATGATAGTTTTTCACATTTTTAGTTTCATTGTTAGAAGATGGTTATATTCATGTGATTGGAGATTTTTATTCTTGGTTTAAAGTATGTTGCATATTGTTTCTTGGTTTACTCTAGATATGGGTTTGAATATTGGCATGATACAAGTTCTCTTGAAACCAGGATATGTGCATTAGTGCATGTGATCTCCTAGGAGGAGATGTTAGATCATGATGTCATGATGTGTTTTTGATTCCATAGTTGGAGTTTTGACATTTATATAGATAGTTCTCTTGGTATTGGGTACATTGGTCATTTTCTTGGGAGCTTCATGATAGTGTGGTGTTGCATTTGGAGGTCAACATGGATTGATCGGTTGTATGTGCTCATGGATACTTGGAGATTTAGGTGAGGTTGGAGATATCTTGGGATTAGAGACACTTGTTAAGATGGTTAATCTTTGGAGGTTTCAGTAGGAAATTCCAAGGAACTTTTACCTAGATATGGACATGAGTTCATGATGGATCTATATAAAAGATTGTTCTTGGGGAGATTCATGATGAATTGGTTATCTTGGAGGAGAATTCAAATTCCCCACTCTTGGTATTCTAAGTGGTTTATCATCTTAGATGTATTTTCCCATTCTTTTTTCATATGAATCATATTTTATACTTTGTATTCTCATGGGTATGGATCTTGAGCTATGGATAGTTATTTTTGGAGAGTGTATTTTAGGGATATTTTGCATGGTTATATTCTTGTGCATATGAGTTGTTTTATGATTTTGTTTATGAGGATCATAAGAGATATTCATTGTTCTTATTCCTAGTTTTGCGAATGAGACTTTTAAGTTTTATCTTCTTTGGTTAAGAGAGGCTTACATCAATGTCCATTTGCATTGATACATACATTTTGTTTGATCTATGAGATTGAATGGTTGGGTGTTGTTGAGGCTTTTCATTTGGGGTTGCAAAGGAAATTATACTTAACACAAATTAAAAATTTGAGGTGTTAGTAGAAGGGAATGATATGATTGATAGGATTTCTCTCTTTATTCTATGGCTGCTTCTTGGAGTTTCATGTTCATTTGATTTGGGAAAGTTATGGTGACATGTTGTGAGAGAGCATGCAACTATTTGTGTTGCATGCGTAGATCATTGTGATTGTTCTTGGTACTATATTTTTTTGATTATTTATCATATCTTGGTTTGAGCGTTGATTGGTAGACTTGATATGCCTTGATCTATTTTCAAAATTTCAATATTACTCATGTAGTGGGAGTTCCTATATATGTATGTTCTTCATTGATGGGTTTTATACAGGGAGCTTGTGATTGTAGTTTATGGGTTGGATATATTGTTGGCATGTGATTTTACTAATGTTGTTGATATTGTTAAGATAGGTGGAATTATAATTGCTATCCTAAGTTGACTTTATGTGTCTCCACATTCTTTGGAAAGTGTCCTAGAGGACATGAGAGGGAAAATATTTATTATTTAATTTCCTATGAGAAATTATAATTGCATTCATAGAGGTAGACCCACTATTATGACAATTACAAAGCATATTTGGAGAATATTCCTTTTAGGCATCCACTTTCTAGGTGGGGACCACCTAGAAGTGCATGATATTGCATGTTCATTTGCATATTTTGTATGGTATCTTGGGTTGGGTGCCCAAGTTTGCATGTTCTAGGTATGAGCCATCAAAGTCGTCAAAGAGTAATGGAGCACTCAATATTGACCAATTGTGATTGGCTATGGGTTTGGTGCCCATGTGAAGGCCATGTGATCATTTAATAATTTTCACTATGTTTATGGGTTGTCCACTAAGAGGGGCATGGATTTTCTAGGTGGTTTTACTTGTTGTTTTGGGATACCACAAGTGGTATTCTCTCCCACAAATATCTATATATTGGAGCCTTGAGATGGTGATTTCATAAGTTTTTTTGCAGGTTGTCAGAGTAACGAAGTGTTGCTGAGATTCAGAGAGGAGTGTTGTATTGATGTATACTTCATTGAAGATTAATACAAGCATCAATTGCATCTATTTGGGTGTGGAGTTTTTTCTCAGAAGGATTTCTCCATGTATATCTTGCGTCACTTGTTATTCTCAACTTGTGGTATTATTGTTTTGCTTTCATTCTTGGATATTCTAATCACATAACCACATAATTGGTAATCTTGAATAAATAACTTCATATTTGCAACCACATTATTAAGTTCATATTGCTGCAAGTATCACCTTATTTTCCAACAGATACCTAGGAGGTATGGATGGTTGGATGTATTAGCATATTTTGTGGACGCTATTTCTAGTCATGTGGATTTTTACCTTTGAGAATAGCTTGAAGATTTTGTTATCACTTGAATTTTATGCTTGTTTTCTTTGGACTAGTACATCTTCACCTTGGCTTGTTCCTTTTATTTCATAGGTGGCATGTTAGAGGATGAGAGGATTTTTTTCCTGAGATGGTGGTCACCTTTGTTTTATTGTAGGTATCTTGATGGAGAATAAGATCACATGCTAGATATTCATGTGGTTTCATGTATGGCTATAATGATGTATTTAATTGATTGACCCTTATGCAATATATATAACAAGTGGGAAAATGCTAGGATAGGTGTTGTACACCTTGCATAACATAGACTATTTATTATGTAAATTAAATAAATATCTAGTTTTGGTGCATCTAGGAGATGTGTTTAATCACATTAAATATTTATTTCATTCCAATTGCAAAGTTGTATATGTAACATTGGGTTAGTTATTTTATGTGTGAGAGACAAAATAATTGATTGGAAAAACATTTAATGCTAGGAAACTTAGTATCAAAAAGTAAATGAGGGGTCAATGGTTTTGTGTACTCATGGTTTTGAGGCACATGGTTTTATCTTACCACTTTCTTGTATTTGTACATGATCTTGAATCTATAAAGGAAAGAACATGTTTAGTGGTTACAGTTGGATGGATGAGTGGACTATCATAGTATTGAGTTTCTCTTGTGAGTGCATATGTGAAACATGGTATGGGATGGGATGTGTGGTTACATTCTTGGACACATGGAGAGTGTATTGGAGGAGCTTGATACTTTAGAAGTGTTCATGGAATTTATATAAGTGCATTTTAATGTTTTATTTATGAATAATGCATAGTGTGGATTCTTTTGGAGGCCAGGTTTTCCCAAGATACATCTTATTTTATTTTGTGACTTTTCTATTTGATATTTGTATTATGGTTATTTTGTAAGCTTGCATGCATGTTTTTATCTCATAGGTTATGTATGAAATAGATTTATCATTCTATGTAAATTATGCATTAATTTCCTAACATATATGAAACCATATTCAAAGAAAATGAATCAAAGTAGCCACTTTTCTAACGATGGGAGAAGATATAATTAATAAAGCATAAAATTCAACCGAATGAATGATGAAAGTCACACAATGGAAAAGTTCAAAAAGGTAGGACCCAAAGAAGTCACAAATCAAACTACTAGATTGTTTATACATTGAAAGGAGAAATGATAGTTTGATGTTACCTAAAACACCATGGAGGGGATTTGGTAGGCATATCACATGATGGAGAATGCACCAGTGGTCAAGAAAAATTCTTGTTGAATAATGATTAGGGTGAAAAATGTGTGGGAAATCATGCCATTTTTGAACTTCACAAAATATAAATTAGCTTTTACGAGTGTAGTTTGTGCCAATGCAGTATTTTAACATGGAATTTCAAACAAGAAAACAAGTAGCTACTATTAATTAAATTTAAAATATGATTTTAATATGGTATTAAAACATTAGTGTATTTTATAAATTATATGTTTGTGTGTTAGCAATAAAAGTGGAGGATCACAGACTAGAGTTTTGTACCCAAGTATTTTCTATGTGTTGTATTTATACCCCAGACTCAGTAGTAGGAGAGGGACCAAAGATTAATCTATATATTTCGAGATCAAATAAGATAACATAATAACTTTAAGCAAAAAATAGATTGTATTCATGACACATCATATTGTCATTAGTCAACTTCCATATGCTGATATAATTGATATTACATACTCATCATTGTCTTGGATGTCTTATACATTTTTATCCTGTATTCTTCCTATCTATTATTTACTTCGTAAAATCATCTAGTTCTATCTTACTCTGTTACATTTTATTCTATTCTATACATATATTTTCCTAGTGGAACATGTTATTTGCGTTCTATCACACTTCTTGGGGTTGACAGGTCGATTAGGAGCTTCACAACCTATTTGTAGTTTTTAGAGAAGGTTTTCCTACTCTATGTCTATGCTTTGCTAGTTTTCTTACTAACAATATAAATAATTATGATTATTAATATGAAAATTTATGATTTTTTTGGTGATGGTACTGAAAAATTACTAGTGTACGTATGTGTGAATATTGGACACTTCTAAATACCACTTTTTGAACTTTGTGCACATAATGAAGCCTATCATGTTCGTTGCGAGTACCCAAAATCTAAAAGAATAGATTTGAGCTCTTAATTCATATGCAAACAAACTAAAAAAAATGTCAAAATCTGATGTACCATTTAGGGGTTATGATGTGTGAAGTTAGGGTGGGTAGCTATTGGGTCCTTTCCTCTAGATTGACTCCTTTAATCCATGTGGATTTCCTATTCTATGCACATGCCTTTGCATTGTTCTATTCTCATGGTTTTATGTATATGTAGTGGCCCCATGGTTTTGCATGTGTTCCCTAAATATGCCTTTATTTTGAGTTTTATTTGTGCTCATGGTGGTCCTAGTTGGGTTCCCTAAAACCCTAGGTATTTTTCTTAACTAGTTCATGTTCCTACTTGACACCTAAATTCATATAGACCTTATCCATTCTCCAAGTATTTGTTAGATATTGAATTACATTACCCCATGCCTTGACAACTTAAAACATGTGTATTTTGTTTCCCTTGTGTATTTTTACCACACTGATCATCTCTACTACATGTTAACAATGCCCAATTATGCACACTCTTGTCATACTAATAGCATGCTACTATGGTAGATAAATAGGCTACATTAGGTTAAAAAAATCATGTAAGTATCTCATTCAACACCTATTGACTATAAATTTCCCTTTCCCTTTACATGTGTTGTTAATCTTAATGTAATGTGTTCAACTTTTAACCTCAATGTGATTGCTTGTGGGGTAATGTGGCACCACAATGTCCATTGTGCTTACATGGCATTATAAGTTTCTCTAGTGTATATGTTCCTCATGTTCCTAAGTGGCAAGGATAGTGGACTTAATTCTCCTTTATGGCATGGATTAACTTATACTTTGTGCTTGCTAATGATGAATGTCAACATGTTTTAGTCTTATTGTAGCACTAAAAGTATATTTTAACTCATTACTATATATAGTTATGATTATTGCAATGGTGGCTTTCTACTATGTCAACTCTAATATTGAAATATTGATTGCTTTCAACAACTGAAATTATATTTATCCAACAATTTTAACAAAAAAATTTAATGCTATTATGCATTCTAATCAACGTTGTTAAATCAAAATTATCCATAATTCTTAATTAATGTTTGTGCAGGTCATGAAAACATCGACTATAACCAAGCTTTCATTTTTTTAAAAATGTAAATGTATAAATTATCAAGTATTGGATGTAAATATAGCCAAACTTTATAATTTTTTGAAAGTAAACATATGAGTGATTAAGGTGTGGGATGCAATTATAATGAAATTTTACAAGGTTTTTTTACATGCATGGATGATTGTGGTATGACATGCATGATTATATAATAACTTTAACTAAGAAGGTAAATGTAATTTTAGTTTGTATAATATGTAAAATTAAGTGTTAATAGGTTGTATATTGAAGCAATGGTTGATGGCATGTTCTTTTAGTGATTTCACAAAAACAAATTTGTAATCTCCATAGATTTTTATGTGATAATTTATCATTCCTATATCTTTGATTTACTTTACGATTATTAATAGGATGGTGACATGATTTTTTTTCATAATTCTTTTAATTTTCTTAGGAAACTTGTTTAGATGTACCTTTTGTAATGTTACAATGATAATTTTAAGAACAATAAATTACTTTCAACTTATAAATAGAAAAAAAATATACTCATAATAATTAGATGATAATTAAACAATGATTTAAAACAATAATTTACAATCTAATTTTATAAAATAAAAATATTCAACTTTTTTTGTGAATTAAATGTATTTATTAAAATCCAATAACATGACTTATTTATAATATATAGTGTTAAAGGAATACTTATAAAAACTTTTAAACTATAAAATATATAGGTAGTATTTGACTAGTATAAGTGTACATATTGATGCTATCATACCATTTCATTGCAGTGCTGGCACTAGAAAATACCCTATTTGCAGGACGCTTTTTGTTTGATTAGAGAAACGAAATTGTGGATGTTTGATCGATGGATTTGGCAATCGTTCCTGGTCAAGACTCCACTAATTTCTTGAACGCGAGATCTGATGTGTCTGCCTTCCTCTTCCACCATTAATGTACGCAGAGCTTTAGTGACGTCTTCCCTGGAAAAATAATCATCCTCCTCATTTCTCCTGACCTCCGCCCCCAACTTGAGTTCCCGAGCTATGAGCTTAGCATTTAAGCCCTGTTCGTACTGCAGTGGAAGAGTCACAAATGGCACCCCAAACCTCAATCCTTCAGACACTGAGCTCCACCCGCAATGAGTGACGAACGCCCCCGCAGAAGAATGGGCGAGAATGTGCAATTGAGGCGCCCACTCCGTGACCAAAAGTCCTCTTCCTTGCGTGCGCCCCAGAAAGCCGTGGGGTAACACAGCAGCCAACTGGTGGAGAAGAACAAAGAGAAATGGAAGCTCGCTCTCTTCTAAGCCCAGCGCCAGGGCAGCAAGCTCTTGGGGGGTGAGAATACATTCGCTGCCAAAGGAGACCACCACCACCGAACGGGGCTGCTGCACATCCAGCCAGGCCAAGCAACGGTCAGCTGCCGGTGGCGGCGTTAGATCGGGCATCTGTATTCCCACGGGAAGTACGGGCTTGCTGCCGGTTCTTTGTAAATATTCCAAGTATTTGCCTTCTAATTCTACGCACGTATTGAAGGCTATCACCCAGCTACCCTTAAAACACATGCTCCAACGCTCTGCCATGTTAATGTGCCCTTCCTTCTTTTGGAGTACATGTATGTTCTTCCGGGCTCTTAACGGTGAATGGCGGATGTGAGCCGAAGGGAAACCAGGCGGCGGCACTGTCAGATCTGGGACAGTTATGCCCTTCTCTGTTATCATGGCTTCTTGGCCTAGAAGGAAACCTGAACTGGCGGCAGACGTGTTGGCGAAAAATATGGTGGGAATGCCCAGTCTGGCGGCGATGCGAGAAGCCCAATACTGTGTCATATCGTGGATTACAAAATCGGGTGAAATCCTTGCCAACAGGGCTTCGAATGGCTTCTCCCACTCGTCCATTGCTTTGATAAGTAGCTCAAATGTGCCTCCTTGCTTCAAATCTGCCGTTGACTCAACGCCCGCGGGCAGCCCGTCTACGGTGGGCAGTGGAAGCTCCAGCAGATTGATCTCTGGGATGGGGTGTAGCTGCGATATCTGCTGCCTAATCCATCTCATATTGAGGGGAGTGGAGAGGAAGGAAATCTTGAGACCGTGAGCAGTACCCAATTTCTTGGCCAGCTCTAAGAAGGCTCTGATGTGGCTGTATGAAAGCCAAGGAACCATAATAACATGGAGCTGCTGCATCTCTTCTCCCATACTACTGAAATCAAATTGCAAGTTTTCCATTAAAGACCAATTGTTCGATCTCTCGTTTAGAAAGTAGCGGATGACTTCTGCGTGATTATCTATCGGTTGAATGACCATGAAACACACCAGCTAGCAGTCGGTGCGAGCCGTATTCAGAACTATAACTATTATTGTCTCTAGATTCTACGATCAAAATTTCACCATATCACTTGGCAACAAAGTGGCTGACATGACCATCGGGTAGTCGTTGTCAATTGGTGTGCGGCCACTTCCTGCCATAACAAAAACAAATGAAAATGCAATTACTCCCACAAATAACATCTTTCACCAATTAAATCAATTACTCCCACACATAATTTCTTTCACCAGTTAAATCAATTACCTACTCCCAATTACCTACTCCCACAAATAATCTCTTTCACCATCAATTCTTCATACATTAAAACTAATCTTCACATATTTTTGAAACAATGCCTATATCATATAAAATTTGATTTATATATCTATATAAGCATATAAAATAATTTGAAATCAAATCGTATTTACGAAATTCAAAAATAATATAATTACATCCAGCAACTTAAAAAATATACTATAAAATTGAATTTTCTTGAACACTTACAATGATCCTAGATTACGTTCATTTGGATTTCTACACCATCTTAAATTACCGTAGTAAACATGTATAAAAAATGTCAAAACATAGTCACAAATGTTGAAACAAGATAATAGTTTTTCATCAAAGCATAATAGAGATTGGCTATCCGTTAAATGTTGATGTTGCAAACATTTGACAGAGATTTGTGTGAAGAGTGGAGACATATACAATCTTTAAAGATTTCATGACTTTTGCCAATGTCCTCACACCCTGTATTGAAATGGGAGTGACGAAATAAGGTATGGCCATCCATCAAAGAATAATCCAAAATGGATTCTTATCAGAAGTTACTATTAGTAGTCATTTATGTAAAATGTGAATGTATAGATAGTGCACGTAATCTACTTGACAAAATACCTCAAGGAGTTTCAACCTACAGAGGAGGCACACAAATTGTTTGACAAAACATCTCAAAAAAAATGTGGCGTTATGAAATGTAATACTCGCAACAGCCCAATATTTCTTGAAAATGGTAAACAAGTCCATGTACGTCATAAAGGATTCATCTTTACCACACATCAAGAAGCAAGATCATTTTAAATGTGCTATGAATATTACAACTGATGCATTAGCTTTTAAAGCTTACAACTAGAGCAGACTGAAATTTCAGGTTGAATATGGACTAAAACAAGGAACGCCAGATAATCTTATATCATCAGAGTGCAATTGAAATGGCCAAGGATACTTGAGAATTTTCATGAACGCCCAACAAGTTATTAAAAATAGAGTAATTTGATTTCATATTACAGTGCTTTTCCTCTATTTCTTGAAAATTCTCAATGAACTCAATATCTTCCAAATAATGGAGATTTTGTTGCTCTGTTCTCCCATAAATTTTTTTGGGAAAATTCAGCAGAGGCTCTTCCTCGTAGCTGCATTTCTTCAGCAGTTCAGATATTGTGATATATCGACAAATAAAAACTTTCAAGAAGTGGGTTCGACAGGGTTGATTATTTGTCTAAGTATAAATTGCAGAGCATCCAGGCAAGAAAGGAAGATCAGGACTCTACAAGGTTCTCTTGTTATCTTACATCCGAGTTGGATACTTTTAAATAGTTGCATAGATATATATTTATAGGAAACAACACAATGACGGTGCCATAACATTAATCCCTTAGTAAACAAGGTGGTGCTATTAAGATTTAAGGATAAGATAGAAAATATTACAACGATTGGATTAGATTGCAGACAGTAGAGATAAAGATGAGATAACCTCGGAGTTTATTTTCAGACATGAGACACACTAAATTCTGGTGGGTTGTGCCCACACTATATAGCCTATCGGTTAATTACTTGTCCTCCTCTTCAACCTCATTTGTATCTTTCTTTAAAGCAAGTCCAAATTTATCGGTCATGTCCATCTGTTGACAAGTCATCCCATCTGAAAGTATCCACTCAAATAAATGAAGTAAAGAAGCCAAACCCAAGTGAACCATACGGATCACCAATGGAAGCCCTAGATAAATTCTTCTCCTCGGTCCGAATGGAATTAGCTCAAATATTTGTTCATTGTATTCTATCTTGGTACTCCACCCCTCCAAAAATCTCTTGGGCATAAATTTTGAAGGATTGTTCCAAATAGAAGGGTCACTCCCAATGGCCCAGACATTCACCATTATCTTGACAGACATATTGCTTAGCAGTTGTTATTGGGAGATCGGATTAAGAGCACAAACTTGTCCATGGTTTAATCCGTATTTAACAGTAGCCCAGAATCTATTAGAGAGCAAAATAAATATGTTTTAAAATTATTTCCCAGCTACTTGAATATTGTTTCAGTGCGATCTCGAATTACAAATTTGAATGCATTTTCTATGAGATTTAATTGCAAATAATAAAGGTAAGAATTATTGTCTACTGTAAATCTATTCATCATGTAATATTATCTGTAAAAATCTACCACCTTAAATTCTAGTGGTTAAAATCTACGAACGTTCTGCTTCATAGGAAAAAATTTGGGAATGAAAATGACAGTGTTGACCAAGAGTGAGATCACCAATGAAAGATTGTTTGTCCACTTGGAATAAAACAGTACCATGGATGTGGTTTCAGAGTGGACTACTTATTTTGGAAACTTGAAAAATAGTATCAAAATGTATTAAAGTTGAAACTTTAATTACTTAAACCATGTAAGAGCCATGAAGCTCTAAAAGTGAATGGTTCATAAGAGATAATACTGGTTAAATGGAAGAGGAAGGCCTTAAAGAATGGTTCTATGGAAGTGGATTTTCATATAGCAATTGATGTAAATTCCATCCACATGTCATTCACCTTGGATGTTAGTATGTGATCACAATAAGAAATGTCTTCGCTCTTGCTCAAAGGGAGATTTTTTTTTATAACTACTTCTATTTTGAAATTCATTTATTAATTCATCGCATATCATCAATCGCTTGTATTATTAGCACAATCAAATTAATTATGGATTTATGAGATGCCTAGGTATTATTGGAAGATGCTAGATATCTTGGGAAGTTGTCTAAAGTGTTGATTTTTAAGAGCAAATAAAAGCAACACAAATACATAATTTAAACAAACAATTGTTGCACAAAAAACAAACACACAACACCGTAGTTACGTGGTTTATCGTTAATGGCTACATCCATGTGAAAAGTAGGGAAATCTCTATTTTTATTATTATATCTTGTACAATATCTTTCAATTACATATATATTACATGATCAAAAGGTATTTCAAAAGTCTCCAAAATATGAAGAGACAAAAGGGAGAATGAAGAGACAAGAGGAAGGGTAACAGTCCGGTCTTGGATTTCGCATTCAACAATCTCCCACTTGAAGTCCAAACCACACTATGATGTACAGAGTTGTGCCCCCCACTTTTTCAAGCTCATTATCACTTAATTACCAGACCAAGAGGTTTTGTTGAACTCTAGCTTCTCTTATGACATAGGTTTTGTGAAAGCATTTGCAAGATTGAAATCAGTGTGTATCTTCTCCAACTTGACTTTTCCCTCTTCAAGGACACTCCAGATGAAATGATACTGAATCTCTATGTGCTTAGTACAATTATGAAAAGTTGGATTCTTCACCAAATGAATAGCACTATTACTGTCACTATTTACAAAGTTAAAACTTGTTGTTTAGAACCCAATTCACCCAATAAACGTTGCAACCACAACATATCCTTAGCTCCTTTGGTCATTTCAATGTATTATGCTTTGGTAGTGGAGAGAGCAACTACTTGTTACAATCTAGAAACCCAATTGATTGCTACCCCAACAAATGTGAACATGTATATGATCTAGTAGAGAATATTTTGTCCAAGTCACCAACCATATTGGAATCAATAAAACCTTGTAGTTGTGCATATTTTCCTCTAAATTTCAAAACATAATCAAAAGTGCCCTTCAAATACCTCAAAATCCATTTCACAACTTGTCAATGATTTTTACCTAGATTTCTCATTTACCTATTGACTACTCCCATTGCATGAGCAATGTCAGGTCTTGTGGAGACCATTGCACACTTGAGACTCCCAATAGCAGAGGAATAGGGCACTTGTTTCATAAGCTCTTTTTCTTCTTGTGTTTGAGGACACATCTCAGCTGAAAGTTTGAAATGATCAACAAGAGGTGTGCAAATGGGCTCAACATTCTTCATGCCAAATCCATCTAAAACCTTGTGAACATATTTCCCTTATGACAACTTCAAATATCTTTTTTACCTATCCTTGATGATAGACATTCCAAGAATTTTATTGGCAGCCCCTAGATCCTTCATAGAAAATTTGTTAGCTAACTATTGTTTCAAGTTGCTAACAACAACCATGCTAGTGTCGGTCAATAGCATATCATCAATACATAGCAACAACAAGACATTTATTCACCATTATCCAAACTTGTAATAAACACAAATTAGATTCACACCTTGAGAAATTTTTCTCAACCATGAAGGAATCAAATTTGAGGTACCATTGTCATGGAGCTCGTTTCATCTCATACAAGATTCCTTTCAATATGTGGGTATGTGCAGGATCATCATGGAAAAAACAGGTCCTTAAGTGGCAATGAAAATTCAGAAAATCAGAGTTGGGCAATTTGACATAAAAATTTGAATAAGTTATCTATATTATTTCAAAAATATGTAAGAATAGAATCTGTGGAAAATTGAATATACTTTATAAACTACTAGGTTAATTTTAAAAATAAATAAATCTATTTGGTGAAAATTTGAAATTTCAATGCAGTAGTACTAAAATTTCAAGGAAAAAATAAAAAGTAGGTGTCTGTCTGACCACCCTAACCATAATAAAATAATAATATTTTTTTTATAAAATTTTAGATATAAGTAGAGGACTCATGTCTGGATGTGATGCATATTATTTTGTAATTTTTTTTCAATTAAATAATTAATTATGAGTTTTTTATTACAACTTTTTAAAAATATAAAAACTCGTATGTCTGACCATCTTAACTTGGTCAAAACTTAATGGAATTCATTTTTTTTTTTTTAATCCTATAGTATGCGAAGCATAGAATGTGACACATGTTTTGGATTCAAAAAATGTGATACCGTTTGAAAGCTATAGATATTTTTCTATCAGACTATCAATCAGGACTTTAGTCGTAATTCTAATAAAAAATAAATAATAATTATTTATTAGATTCTAAAGAAAATATAATTTATATTGGTAGAAAGATGAGAAGCTCCTTTACAAACCCTTTTCGTTTTATCAATTTTAGGTAAAATAAAAGTCGTCAGCCACATGGGCGAAGTCTGAAAAAACAAGGTAAGTTAAACACGTTTTACGTGTTGACTTTTAGGATTGACAGGTCCGAACCAAATCCCGAGCCTAATACCAAGGCATTAAATTTTGTGTCAGAATATTGGATATCGGATTTGAATTCGATATATGATATCTTTTAGATTAGTTTTAAAACAATTTATACAATCTTTAATATATTATTTAAAAATGCAATTAAGTTTATAATTTAATATATATAATATCCAATAAAGTTTATAATGTAATATATTTAATATACAATTATGTATTTAATATATAATATATTATTAAATGTATAATATTTAAATATTATTTAAATATTTTAGTTAATCTATAAATATTTTAATATTTTAGTTAATCCATAAATATTTAAATATATATATATTACCAATTTATAAAATATTTAAATATTATCTCTTTCCCTCTCTCTCTCTCAAGTCTCTCACTCATCCACTCCTCTCTCTCTCTCTCTCTCTCTCTCTCTCTCTCTCTCTCTCTCTCTCTCTCTCTCTCCT
>CM021102.1:50754464-50857543 GCA_007115665.2 Sequoiadendron giganteum
CTCTCTCTTTCTCCCACTCTCCTCTCCTCTCTCTCTCTCTCTCTCTCTCTCTCTCTCTCTCTCTCTCTCTCTCTCTCTCTCTCTCTCTCTCTCTCTCTCTCTCTCTCTCTCTCTCTCTCTCTCTCTCTCTCTCTCTCCTCCTCTCTCCCCTCTATCTCTCATTCTCTCATTCTGTCTGTCCTCCTCCTCTCGTCTCCTCAGTCTGATCTCCTCTCCTCTCTCTCTCTCCTCCTTTCTCCTCCTCCTCTGTCTCTCACTCTCTCCTCCTCATCCTCTCCATCTCTCCTCTCACTCTCCTCAGTTGATCTCCGTCTCATCTCTCCTCTTCCTCTCATCTGTCTCCTCCTCCTCTCCTTCTCCTCTCCTCCTCTCCTCTCCTCCTCTTCCTCTCACTCTCCTCCCACTCCTTGTCACTCTCCGTCTCCTCTCCTAATCTCCTCCTCTCTCCTCCAACTGTCCTCTCTCTCCTCTCTCTCCTCTCCTCTCTCCCTCTCTCTCCTCTCCTCTCTTCCTCCTCTCTTCCTATCTCCCTCTCCTTTCTCCTCCTCCTCTCCCTCTCCCTGTCCTATCTCCTCCTTGTCTCCTCTCCTCTCCTCTCTCCTCTCCTCTCCTCTCCTCCTCCTATGCCTATCCTATCTCCTCCCACTCTCCTCTCTCCCTCTCTCCTCTCCTCTCCTCTCCTGTCTCCTCCACTCTCCTCTCTCTCTCCTCTCCCTCCTCTCCCCTCTCCCTATCCCTATCTCCCTCCTACTCTCCTTCTCCCTCTCCCCCTCCCTCTCTCCCTCTCCCACTCTCCCTCTCCCTTTGGTCTATGTGTGTACAAATCGGATATCCAATTTGTGAAACTCCATTGTGTAGAGGTGAAATCTTACCGTTGCAGAACATGTTTTACAAATCGGATATCCGATTTGTGGGCTGTTTTTGTGCATTCCAATGGACCCTGCATTTTGTTTGTAGCACTTTGCAGGCGACAAACGCGCGGTTTCAAACAGGAAGAGACAAAGATAATTTTTTTGAAGATTCTTGTAATTTGTCATTTTTTTTTAGCATCTTTTATTTGGTATGATGGTGAGCAATAGTCGTTAGAAGCAAAAGCGTAAGAGAAAGCTGACAAAAGAACAAATTGAAGGATATAGACAAAGAGATAGAGAAGGTCATAGAAAGAAAAGACAAGGTATGTTAAATATTGGTGAACCTGAGCCCTATGGTCTTTCAAGTGAAGAGGAAATTGAATATGTTCAAGGTGAAAATGTAGAACATGATATTGAAATTGGGAATGAAAATGTTCAAATTGATATTGAAAATTTTCAAGGTGAAAATGTTGGAATTGAAGATGTTGAACATGATATTGAAATTGGGAATGAAAATTTTGAAATTGATAATGAAAATGTTGGAATTGAAGATGTTGAACATGATATTGAAATTGGGAATGAAAATATTGAAATTGATAATGAAAATGTTGGAATTGAAGATGTTGAACATGATATTGAAATTGGGAATGAAATTGTTCAAATTGATATTGAAAATGTTCAAGGTGAAAATGTTGGAAATGAAGATGTTGAACATAATATTGAAGCAAGTGTAAATTATGTTTCACCAGATTACACGAGAAATGAAGAACCTTGTGTGGAAGAAAGAGGTATTCCAAATTCAAGACCTTCAAGAACCCCTAAATTGTTAGTTGAAATTGATGATAACATTATAAACAATTTTGAAGGCAAGAGGTCAACACGAACTATTCAATTGTGGGCTAGAATACTTTTCAACCAATATTTTAGTGATAAGACATTGACCGAGCAATGCCAAATTTTTGTACAATTGCTAAAGATGCAAAAGATGAGACCTTTGCTAGCCAAATTGAAGATTCGTCTGAACAAGAGGACCAAAAAAAATTCTATTATTGTCAAAAATCTTTTTAATGCTCTCAAGTCTATTGGAAAAAATAACAAGGAAAAAGATAAGAGAGCTGCTCGGAGAGTCATTACCACCGCCCTAGTAAGCCATCAATTGAAAAAGGCTCGCTTTATGAGATAACATTCTATTGATTTTGACTTAAATCATAAAACTTTGGATAGAGCACTTGCAAGAAGAGAAAGAATAGATGATCCTATTCAGTTTGATACATGGGCTTTTGCTGGAAGGCTTACACATGTTGATAAGAAGCTAACCGATAATGTAAACTAGGTAATTAAGCAATTTTGGCATGATAACTCTAGAGTATCACCCAATGCAAAGGATGTTTTAAAGTTAAGAATTGACAGTCGATACCGTACACCGCATCCTAAACATTTCTTGGAATCAAACCAAACAATGTTGTTCAACAAATTTAATCAAACACATCCAAATATGGAAATCTCGCAAAGAACTTTTGAAGGTTTGAAGCCATTTTATTGTGTGCCTCTTAAGATTTGTAATACTTGTTGTTGCAAATACCATGTGGAGTTTTCAATGTACCGTGAACTATTATGCTATATCCGTTCTACTTTGCATACTAATGAAATGTTGCAGGAGTGTGGTGCAATGCATCTTCCAAAATCATCAAGGGACTTGCTAGATCTATTTTTATGTTCTAGGGATGATGGTTCCTTTTTCTATAGAAATGATTGTTTAAATGCGAAGTGCTCACAATGTGGTGGCTTGTCAAAGTTTGTTCAATGTTTTCATGAGGGTTCAGAACATGAATTTGGAAAGAATCTTGTTGAGAAAAAGAGATATGAGATAGTCAAATATACTTTGCAGAGTGGAGGTGAAGGTTCTAGATGCGAGTTGGTTACAAAAGAATGCAGTGTTGCTGATTTTATTTCAGATTTTAAGGGTAATATTTTCTACAAATATGCAAGGCATAGTCAGAGGTCTCAGTGGATTGATCAACAATTCAGGATATGTAAGGACTCTTTTCCGATTGGCACTATTATATCAGTGGTTGATTTTTCTGAAAACTACACATTGCAACCACAAAACGAGGTACAATCTCAGTATTACAATTCCATTCAGATTGCTATTTTTGTCCACATAACATTTAGACATGCACCTGATAGTACAGAGGAGGATCAAAAGATAATCAAAGAGTATCACTTTTATATGAGTGATGATAGATCTCACTCGTTCGAGTATGTCCAACATTGTTTCAAGATTTTTTTTGAGTTCTTACAGGAGCATGATATAGCATTGGGCCGACATCTCATTTGGTCAGATAACTGTATAGGTCAATTCAAGAATGCTCGTATGTTTTATTGGTTGAGTAGAATGCATGGAGAGAGGGGTGTACCTAATATTTGGAGTTTTTTTGAAGCTGGGCATGGGAAAGGGGAGCATGATGGAGCAGGTGCATGTGTAAAAAGAGCTCTAGTTAAGGAGTAATTGAAGATTTCAAGAGAAAAATTCAGTGATGCACGTTCTATTGTTGATTGGTGTAGTTCAGCATTATCGCAGGGAGGGACACTTGATTCAATAGTGCATAGATTCTTTTGGTTGGTTGAGGAGGGTACAATGGGAGGCAGATTGGATTATCATACAATCAAAGATTCTTCAAAGATGCATTCATTTCGAAGCTCAAATGCAAGCACATGGACCATTTGGACATGACAGTTGGCTTGTTTTTGTCAGAGTTGTATTCAGTGCAAGTGGGATCAATTTGAGTCAAGTGAGTGGGTGGATACATGGGTTCCACAGTATCTAACTCGTTTATCTCAAACTATATCCATGAAAAATTACACAATGGAAAGTTCACTTGATTACGATCGGCTTTCAGATCTACTACATCCAGGACATGTTTTTGCAGTTGTTGCACCACAGGGGAATGAAGAGAGATCAGAATATTGGTTGGCTCGATGTGTGTGGGTAAAGCACAAGCTAACACAATCAATGGAAGATGATGATGGGTTCGTGTATCCTACATGTTTAGTTGTGGTTGCAGGAACTTGGTTGCGAACATACATGATTAGAAAGAATGGCATACTTGCATTTGAAAACTACGAGAAACACAAAACCATTCTCATGTATTCACACCTTGTTATAGCAACAAATGTTAAGTTGTTGAAGCATCATGCCAAACCAAAGACAAAACAACTATGGACACTTAGTAATGCTGATCATGAAGCAATATTGGATACTCTTAAGCAAAGAGATGACCCTTTAGGCACACTTGAATAGCATATTTAAGAATGGAAAGTTCAATGCTTAATCCTCTTTTTTGTTGTGACAATATAGATATATCATTTGACAAATTTTGCGATATTCTTGGCACGATTGATCATGGACCTATTGCAACAATAGCCAACTCTGATCCTTTCAAAGAGGTATGTGACATATTACTTTAATATAGATTGGTTATTCAAAGCATCTTTTATAGTTTGCATTACCAATTCATCATCATTCAGTATGTTTAGATTAATATGGATTTGTTAGTCTAAGCATATTTTTTGTTGTTACAATATAGATTTATCATTTGAAAAATTTTGCGATATTCCTGGCATGATTGGTCATGGACCTGCTGCAACAATAGGCAACTCTGATCCTTTCAGAGAGGTATGTGACAAATTACAATAATATCGATTGGTTATTCTAAGCATATTTTCTATTGTATGTAGTTTAACTGTTACCTTGATGGTTTGTACAGGTGCTTGTCACTCGAAAATGACAACATACTACTCTTGTGGAAGACTGTGCCTTGAATGCCTCAAATAGGCAAATTTTGTAAAAATTGAATTTTGAAATGTGAAATAATGTAAAAAGGTCATAACTGTGTATAGGCATAATCTATATCCAGTGATGTTTTTTGAAATATGGTTCAAATGTCTGCCATTGTACTTAATCGAGCTACAACCGGAGGTTTTCTTCCTGGTTCTTTCCTGTCGGTATGCTCGTTTGAACCATGTTTTGTAATATCTCCTATTTATATATAACAAATTACAGTGGCTTGCCACTTTTTCAAAAAACAAAAAAGTAAAAAGTCCATTGTGAATTTAATTTTCCATGTAATTGATTCAAGTTGATTGGGAAAGAGCTAGGACTTGCAGAATCTTGATCCAACCTTAAATATTTTTGCCCCCACATTTCATTGACATTAGCACTTTGGACTCTTAAGGGAAAATGCCGCTCCGATGCAGCTCAAAGCGATTCAACATATTTGGGTGCAAGAGAGAACCATACCTAGCATAAATGTACCCATATGGACGTGTTAGAACAGTCTGTTGGTTCGTACGAGTTCGAGAATGAAAGTTGCACCACTTTGCAACTTTACACTGCTTGCATTTGGCAACTTTTCCCTCAACTGAAAACTCATCACCACAGGAAAATGCCTTTGAAATACGAAAAACTGAGAGAGGTTATTGTAGATGGTCTCAACATGATCCCATATCCTCAGACGAAGAGTCTGTAAGCATCACTATTTCCGAGAAATAGTCCGTCAAAGTTTGCTGCCTTTTAGCACTTTGGACTCTTAAGGGAAAACGTTGCTCCGATGCAACTCGGAGCGATTCGACGTATTTGGGTGTAAGATAGAACCATACCTAGCATAAACGTACCCATCCGGACATGTTGGAATAGTCCATTGGGTTGTACGAGTTCGAAAATGAAAGTTGCACCACTTTGCAACTTTACACTGCTTGCATCTGGCAACTTTTCCCTCAACTGAAAACTCATCACCACGAGAAAATGCCTTCGAGATAGAAAAAACCGAGAGAGGTTATTGTAGATGGTCTCAAAAAAATCCCATATCCTCAGATGAAGAGTCTGTAAGCATCACGGTTTCTGAGAAATAGTCCATCAAAGTTTGCTGCCTTTTAGCACTTTGGACTCTTAAGGGAAAACGCCGCTCTGATGCAGCTCAGAGCGATTCGACATATTTGGGTGCAAGAGAGAACCATACCTAGCGTAAACGTACCCATCCAGATGTGTTGGAACAGTCTGTTGGGTTGTACGAGTTCGAGAATGAAAGTTGCACCACTTTGCAACTTTACACTACTTGCATTTGGCAACTTTTCCCTCAACTAAAAACTCATCACCACAGGAAAACGCCTTCAAGATAGAAAAACTGAGAGAGGCTATTGTAGATGGTCTCAACATGATCCCATATCCTCAGACGAAGAGTTTATAAGCATCATGGTTTCTGAGAAATAGTCCATCAAAGTTTGCTACCTTTTAGCACTTTAGACTCTTGAGGGAAAATGCCGCTTCGATGCAGCTCGGAGCGATTCGACGTATCTAGCTACAAGAGAGAACCTTAACTAGCGTAAACGCACCCATCCGGACGTGTTGGAACAGTCCGTTGGGTCGTATGAGTTCGAGAATGAAAGTTGCACCACTTTGCAACTTTACACTGCTTGCATTTGGCAACTTTTCCCTCAACTGAAAACTCATCACCACGGGAAAACGCCTTCAAGATAGCAAAAAACTGAGAGAGGTTATTGTAGATGGTCTCAACATGATCCCATATCCTCAGATGAAGAGTCTGTAAGCATCACGGTTTCTGAGAAATAGTCCATCAAAGTTTGTTGCCTTTTAACACTTTGGACTCTTAAGGGAAAACGCCACTCCGATGCAGCTCGAAGCGATTCGACGTATCTGGGTGCAAGAGAGAACCATACCTAGCATAAACGTACCCATTTGGATGTGTTGGAATAGTCCGTTGGGTCGTACGAGTTCGAGAATGAAAGTTGCACCACTTTGCAACTTTACATTGCTTGCATTTGGCAACTTTTCCCTCAACTGAAAATTCATCACCACGGGAAAACGCCTTCGAGATACCAAAAACTGAGAGAGGTTATTGTAGATGGTCTCAACATGATCCCATATCCTCAGACGAAGAGTTGTAAGTATCACGGTTTTTGAGAAATAGTTCATCAAAGTTTGCTGCTTTTTAGCACTTTAGACTCATGGGAAAATGCTGCTCCGATGCAGCTTGGAGCGATTCGACGTATCTGGGTGCAAGAGAGAACCATACCTAGTGTAAACGTACCCATTTGGACGTGTTGGAATAGTCCATTGGGTCATACGAGTTTGATAATGAAATTTGCACCACTTTGCAACTTTACACTGCTTGCATTTGGCAAATTTTCCCTCAACTGAAAACTCATCACCACGGGAAAATGCCTTTGAGATAGCAAAAACCGAGAGAGGTTATTGTAGATAGTCCCAAAAAGATCCCATATCCTCAGACGAAGAGTCTATAAGCATCACAGTTTCTAAGAAATAGTCTGTCAAAGTTTGCTTCTTGTTAGCACTTTGGACTGTTAAGGGAAAACGTCGCTCCGATGCAGCTCAGAGCGATTCGACATATCTGGGTGCAAGAGAGAACCATACCTAGCGTAAACGTACCCATCTGAACATGTTGGAATAGTCTGTTGGGTTGTACGAGTTCGAGAATGAAAGTTGCACCACTTTACAACTTTACACTGCTTGCATCTGGCAACTTTTCCCTCAACTGAAAACTCATCACCACGGGAAAACGCCTTCGAGATAGAAAAAACCAAGAGAGGTTATTGTAGATGGTCTCAACATGATCCCATAGCCTCAAACGAAGAGTCTATAAGCATCACGATTTTTGAGAAATAGTTCATCAAAGTTTGCTGCCTTTTAGCACTTTGGACTCTTAAGGGAAAACGCCGCTTCGATGCAGCTCAGAGCGATTCGACGTATCTGGGTGCAAGAGATAACCATACCTAGCGTAAACATACCTATCCAGACATGTTGGAACAGTTTGTTGGGTCGTACGAGTTCGATATTTAGGGATGTCCTCTTCAGATCACTCTATTTTGAATAGGTTTGCGGAGCTACCAATGTTAAATCCAAGTTGACAGACTTTGAGCAAATCGTATCCCAGTAAACACGATAGAGGTCCCACTTCTTTTTGAATGCAGAAGCACCATCTGACCCTTTATCTCCATTCCTCTTTAAGCATCTTTTCTTTCCTCCTTTTCCTTCCTTCTTCGAGGATTGAGCGGAAAGAACATGAATGTCTTCATTTGTAGGGCTTTGTCCAATACCTCTCGCAACCAACCTTGACTCCCCTTGAATACAGTGAGCCCTCAACCGATCAAACCTGGGAAGTTTCGATCTCATGTCGATTCCTTGAATGTAAGACTCCCAAGATGAAGGAAGACCATTAAGAGCCAACATGGTCAAATCTTTGTCATCAACAATATGACCATTTCTCTCGCTGTCTTCAACTTAGAGATCAGATAATACAACTGAAAGCACTCAAAAAATAAAACACATAAGACAATAAACACAATGAGAAATTTGCTTACAACTCAGGCCCAACTCATGGCTGAATTTGATACAATGAATAATAACACCTCTTGTAGATGCAAAGATACAATCGAATATGCTTCTCCTTGAAATCGGCCTACTGCTGCAAGATGAAGCATTGCTGCTCAAGTGCAAAATTTTGCTTGGATTGCAAATTATATTGAATGAACTTGATTGAGGAAATGAACAAACATCACCTCGTATTTATACAAAATAAGGTGACTCTTCAAGGAGGTCGGCCTCTCTTGAAAATAATAAATTACAAAATAACATCAAGGAAGGTCGACCTCATCTATTTAAATAAAATGAGTATAAATTAAATAGCCATAGGCTATCATTTAATTTATTACAACTTAATGTGATCGCTATCATGTATGAAAAATGTGGTAGCATAGACAAGGCAGTGGACTATTTGAAAAAAAGCTTCAAAGAAATGTGGTCTCATAGAATTCAATGACAAACGAATGCAATTGACAACTGCTCATAGTTTTTAGTTATGCAATGTGAAGTAATTGCATAACTGCTTAGGTTGACTTTGTAAGAACTATATTGTAATTGAAAAATTTTCATCTATGAACATCTAGTTGTTAGTTATGCAATGTGAATTAATGATTTGAGTTTGAAAGATGTGTAATGCAATGTAATCAGCGATATAAATATAAACTACATAATATAACCATTCATTTTTAAGCTATTGTACATTGATATTTAACCATTGCTCAAGATAAAATTTTCAAAGAGTTTAATCATGCACATGAGGAACAAATTAAATTTTGATTGTCAACTTCTATATATCAAATTATCCAATAATCAAGTGTATGTCCATATACAAAAATGGCATCGACGCCAACTCAAACAAAGTTTTACAAAATGTGGCATATGCCATCTCAATATGTATTCAAAATTTACATGAAAAAATGTCTATCTCATCCTAAACTACTGGTGGATCATCAAAATGGAGCCTCTTTGAAGCACTTGTTGGTTCTGAAGGTAGCTGCACAAGAAAAATTCAAACCACAATTGAGATTAGTTATACTATATAATTTAAAATCGAATAATTAACATCAAAATCAATATAAATTGAATTTTAATTGAACTCTAAAATTGAAATCTTGATTACCTGAAATATACGTCTCTTCAAAGGGTCAGGAGTCCTAGAATATGCCAAATCAACTTTTGAAATGCCAATCTATATATGTGAACAAAAACATAAAATTGATCCAAGTTAGCATATGATTATTGGTAATAAGAACTTATTTACCAAACACAAAATAAAATAAGCACATGTACCTCTTTAGGTTGATCTTTTTCTTTATCTCCTTGAGGTGTTTCAACACCTACTCTTTGAGGTGTTCCAATAACTACTCCTTTAGGCGGTATGTCCCTTGTCAACATATTTGTAAAGCTCATAATTGCCTGTAAATAAAATTGACAAGTACATATGAAACTACAATTCTATGTCGACGTATGTATAATCAATATAAGATCTTAAAAATCTTAATTCAATCCAATTTGAGTCTAATTACCTTCCCCGTATCTAGATTTGCACCTCCATAGTCTGGACGAGGCTGCACTTCACTCACCCTGGGTATTTCCTACAGGAGGAAAACAAGATAAACATATAAGCTATTATATAATTTCATTAATGACAATTCAAATGACAAACAAGTATATAATATAAAATGTAAATGAGTGAGTACGAAAATATATACTGCGTGTGTGTCCAAGCAAAATGAAATGGCCCTAAGGGTGCTATCAGTCACCCGTGTGAGCTCCTCCTTAGACATCAACTGTTAAATAGACCATGTAAATAAATATTAGTACCTGATACTATCTCTTATTAATATTCATTTAAAAAAAAATGCAAGTTATGAAATTACAACTTAAATCTTACCTGTGTCACTATTTCAGCATCTCCCTCTCTAGTAGGAGAGGACTCTGTAGGGTGCGCTCCACTCCCCTGCGACTGATCTATAATGTCCACATCATAGAGGTCATAATCAGAAGTGTCCAAGGGATGCTTAGTGGGCTGTACAAGAGGACCCAAGCATATCTGGTGGCACATAGTGCAAGTATGTGGCACATAAATATGTGGACCTAAGGAGGAGGATGCAGCAGCACTCGAGCTTTTGCCAACATAACCAAAATGTGGCTGAGCTACTGTAGAAGCATACGAAACCAAATGACCACTCAAAGAGTGAATAGCCTGAATAGTTTGTGTGGATGCATCCTGGATAATCTCTGGATGATATATTGGAGGTGGCGGAGGAAGGGGAGGAAGGGGAGGAAGGGGAACATTTGGGCGCAGGACTACTCTAATTGCCCCTGGTCTGTCCTGGGGCATACCTCCACCGACGCCTTGGAAGGGTTTAATGTCAAAGTAATTGACATGATGCCCTAACACAAACTCAACATATAATTTTTTAATAAAGTAAAATGGTATGTCGGAATTATTGTTTGGTGGTTTATCAAAAACCATACACCAACGATCCCAAAAGTTAGCTACAATGTCTCTATGCATGCACCATTTTATGGAAAGTTTTGTTTTATTAACATTCACTGGCAAACCGGTGCGGGAGTCAATGAATAAAGAGGCTATTTGGGCTTTGGTTATTTGGAGTTCTTTCACATCATCGTAAGACAATCCACATCGATAATATTCCCTCATGTCTTCTCACCACGAATGAAAGGAATTATGTTGGGTGGAGAGGGTTTCTATATTTTTAAATATTTCTTTCAATGTGTTTGACATATCTCTCAATAGAGGCATTGTCTGATAAATTTCACAAATGCCCCTCAATTGCCCCAATTTTTCACCAATTAAGTCTTCAATTGGTGGCTGCGGAGGTGGTAGAGCATTTGGCTATGGAGGTGGTGGAGCATTTGGCATTTGCGGATTTACATTCGCAGCCATAATACCTGATTAAAGTTAAAAACTAATTAAACTAATTGAAATTACACAATATAAATGAAATTATTGTAAAAAAACAATAGTTTTTAATAAAAATCCAAAAAAAACCATACTTTTTCACAAAAATCAATAACAAACTCTTATTTTTGATAAAAATACATCAACAACACTAATTTTTAATCAAGATCCATTTCAAAAAATTAACTTTTAATAAAAAATCAATGTAAACTCTAGTTTTTTAAAAACGTCAATAAAAAACCATAGTTTTGAATTTTTTTAAATAAAACCTACTTAAACTTAAGAGAATCTATTGAAAAATCGATTACAAGATTGAAAAAAACAAATACATACCTTTCAAATCAGATATTGGATCAAAGCAGATATCGGATTTGGGTTTTTCTTTTTGCACCCGCGTCAAACTGTGAGAAATGAAGTTTTAGAGTCGGTTGTTTTTTTATAACACTTTCCAGAAATCGGATATCTGATTTGGATCGGATATCCGATTTGTGGAAACTAGCTTTGGTTTTTGGTTCGGGTAGAAGTACTAACACCCGAACCTAGAAAAGTCAACTCGGCCATTTCCACGTTTTTGAGCCGATTCAAAACGTGATTTTTTCTCATTGCCATTTTTTGGCCCATCATGATCCTGCACATACCCATGTAAAATATTTTTTCATGCCCTTCTTTTTTTAAACCTTTTGGTTGTTGCGTATAAAATTATTCTTCTAAGTCCCGAAGAAGAAATGTTGTCTTCACATCAAGCTGCTCCAACTCAAGGTCATAGATAGTTGCTAGACCCAAAACTACCCAAATGATAGTCATTTTCACAATTGGTGAAATTTTTCATTAAATCAACCCCTTATTCTAGTCATATCCTTTGAGCTAATTTGGCCCTATACCACTTCTTTCCACCATCTTCTTCATTCAATTTTTAAACCAACGTGTTTTTTAAGCCTCTCTGATTTGGTGGAAGATGAACCAAGTCCCATGTGTGGTTTCTCATCAACGAAGCCAGTTCTTCTCTCATGGAATCTGTCCAAATTTTGTAATTAAAGGAATTGCATGCCTCTTCAAAAGGTGCAAGTTCAACTTGATCAGAGATTAGCAAGTTTTGAACAAAACCATCATACTTTGATAGAGGCTTGTGCTCCCTTGTTGATCTCCTCAACTAAGGAAATGATTCTTGGATAATTCCTCCTTCAAAACCCTATTTAGAAGGATAAATTTGATGAACCTACTCTTCATTATTATGGTTTTGTGGCAGAGCTAACTCCTATGATTGAATATGTGGTAAAGAAGATAGCCCTTGCGAGTGATGAGCTTGTTGGGAATAAATTTGGTGCTGATAGTTTAACACATCACTCCCACTTGAGATATTTTCTATAGGCACAAACTCCTTTATTGATTTCCCTTGTTCTAGAAGACCCGACATTATTTTCTCATTGAAAATTACATCCCAACTGTGAGTGACCTATTTGGAAATGGGATCCCACAGTCGATAACCATATGCCACCTCTTCGTATCAAACAAAGATACACCTTTTAGACTTCATTTCTAGCTTCATTCATTTTTCGGTGGGATGTGAACAAAGGCCTCACAACCAAACACCCACAAGGGATCATATGTGATTCTCCTTCTCAACCACTTCTCCTTTGGAATCTCAAAATCCAATCAAGAAGATGGACCTTAGTTAATCAAGTACACCATTGTATTAATTGCCTCTACCCAAAACTCTTTACCCAAACCTATATTACAGAGCATGCTACAAGCTCTCTCAAATATTATTCTATTCAACTTCTCAAGTGCCCCATTTTCTTGAGCCCGGTGAAAAGAACAATTTTGATCCATTGAATACCATTATCTACATAAAATTTATTAAACTCTAAGGAACAAAACTCTCCAATATTGTCAGTTTTTAAGAACTTAATTTTATGACCGGTCTGATTTTCAACTAGTACTTTAAAATTCTTGAACATGCCAAATACTTTAGATTTCCTCTTTAGCATATGAATCCAAACCTTTCTATTGTAGTCATCTAGGAAAGTAACAAAGTAGTTAGACCCACCAATATATGCTACCTCTATAGGGTCAAAGACATTTGAATGTACGAGCTCCAATGGTCTTATCTTCATGTCATGTCCCTTGGTAGAGAAGTTGATTCTCCTTTTTTCTATAGATACAATGATCACACAACTCCAAATCAATTTATTTTAAACTTGGAAGTTGATCTCTTTTATTCAAAATCTCAAGGCCATTTTTTCTCATATAATCGAGCCTCTTGTACTAAATATTTGAGCCACTCTCCACAATTGGCATCACAATTCCCACTTCAACGTGACTATATAGCACATACAAAGTGCCTGATTTTCTACCTCTAGCAATCACCAAGGCTCCCTTTATCACCTTCCACATGCTTAATTGAAAAGTGATGCTACAACCTTGAGCATCTAGTTTTCCCATAGAAATCAAATTCTTTTGGAGTTTTGGAATGTGTTTAACATCCCATAGCAGCCAACTATTTCTATTTTTAATTTTTTTAATAAGACATCTCCTTATGGATAATGTTACAAGGTTCATCACCACTAAGATAAACCTTATCAAAGTTTCCCTCTTGATAGGTTTTGAATAACTCTTGGCACATGATGTAGCATGGAAAGACGCTCCAAAATCCAACACCCGCACATTTATTGCAGCTCCACAAATGGACAAAAAAAGAGCACCTACATTCTCTTCATATGTAGTATTTACTTCATATTCCTTTGGCTGATTTTTAGCCTTCTTAAATTGTTGGGAAAATGGGCACCCAGAAAGCCATCTAGGATCATATGTGTCTTCAGTAACATTCATTCAGTTTAGGAACCTCAAAAGCATATACTACTATGTCTTAAAGCAAACATCGATATAGTTATTTTCCCACTATTAGTTGTTAAAGGAAAGAGGTTGCAATTAAGTTTCAGATCTTTTCAAATCAAGGAGCAGATCTTTACTAGTCAAGTAGTTTCAACAACATTATAGGACACACAATATCTAACAAGAAGAATAAGACATAAGATAAAGAACACACAAATTTACATGGGAAAAACCTTTCTAGGTAAAAAATCCCACACTCCAAAACCACAGAGCCAATATATTCTTTAGTAGCAAAAGCAAATACAATACATTCTTCAAGCTCAAGGCCATTATAGGATATTTACATCTTGCTCCATCTCTAACAAAATTCTGACAGTATAACCCCCATGAATAGCACTCTCCTCTCATAACTCCTCTAGCAAAACACCTATATATATAGAGTATACAATTCCTAGGATAGAAGTTTCCTCAAACCCACACCCATAAATGAACATGCAACACACTACGGAAAAATAGGCAAATAGTGACTAAAATAGCACCGAATTTTAGTGTATTTTTGTTCAGGAATTGGGCGATCTGGCTGGCGCAAACAGGCATGGTCTTTTCGGCGCCGACTTTAGTGTTGATGTTGACGTTGGACGTAGTGTCGAGAAATTACAGCACCCCCACTAGCGCCTAAAATAGAGTTGAAAATAGCCCCTCTGTTAGCGCCGAAAATAGCGTCGAAAATAACGCCAGAAATAACGTCTGAATTGGCGCTCAGTTTGGCTTCCGGTTTTGCTTCTATGTCAATGCCCATTTTTGCTTCTAGTTTTACTTCTGGTTTTGCTTCCAAGTTTGCTTCCGATTTTTCTTCCGGTTTTGCTTCCACTTTTGCTTTCGGATTTGCTTCCACTTTTGCTTTTGATTTTACCTCCAATTTTGCTTCTGATTTGGCGTCCAGTTTTGCTTTCGGTTTTGCTTCCATTTTTGCTTCCGGTTTTGCTTCCGGTTTTGCTTCCATGTTTGCTTCCATTTTTGCTTCCAAGTTTGCTTCCAGTTTTGCTTCCGATTTTTCTTCTAGGTTTGCTTCTGGTTTTGCTTCCAATTTTTCTTCCAGTTGTGCTTCCGGTTTTGCTTCCAGGATTGCTTCTAGTTTGGCTTCCATTGTTGCTTCCTTTTTTGCTTCTAAAAATGCTTCTTGTTTTGCTTCCATTTATTAATTTAATATGTTTTATTTCAATTTAATTAGTGAAATATATCGTGCCTCTTAAATAACTCATATGATTATATCTAGTAAGTAATTTAATTATTTAACTCATATGATTAAATAACAAGATAATTATTTTTTTGGGTCGGTAACACGAAATTTTTGTATTGCTTGTAAAGATAAAAAAGTACATCTATTGTTCAGTGTCATTACCCACCAAAAGAGCTTAACACTTCTCTAATTTGTTCAATTACGTTCTGGAGGTGCCAAGCATTCATTTTACCTTTCATCACGGCCTAAACTATTATTGTAACATGATCATCATCTATAATTAAAACAAGTGAGTCAAATATCTATAATTTAATTGAATTTGGCAACATCCATCTTGAGTAGTAAATTAAAATCATCATACGTAATAAATATCCATCCAAAAATTATCAACCACTTTTAATATATATAAATTGACAAGTCAATATTGATAAGATCATCATCATATATAACTAAAACAAGTGAAATTCAAATATGCTAGTACATCAAAAACATGCCAAAATGATGCAAGTCCAACAATCGACATAAGTGAAAATGATACATGTACAAATGATATAAATAAAATTGATAAATTATGTAACTCAAACTGATACAAGTCAAGATGATACATGTCCAAATGATATAGTTGTAGAAGTTGATAAACCAACTTCACAGTCCCCAAGAATCACCTGCATGCAATCACCTGTCACATGCAAAAGACATGCAAAACCAAAGAAGATGTTCTATAAACCTCAAAGTAAAAATGTATTATTGATAATCAATTATTACAAAGAGATCAATCCTTATGAAGGAGATCAAGAAACCCTAAACCTAAAAGGGAAACCCTAGTGTGCACACTTAATAATTAATCAATTATTAATGTGCCTAAGTTTAGCTTAAGTAACTAAAGGAATACGTGACTTAATTAATTAACCAATATGATATAATTAATTAAGTGAAATAACTTATTACTCTAACACCCCCCCTTAAGATGAACTTAGGAAGAAGCTAAAACACTAGAAAAAGATGCATGAAAGCAAAGATGGGTCCCAACAACTAGGCCTAATCAGGTACCCATTTACAAATGCAAGAATGAGGTAGAGAAGAAAAACCTAGTGGGACAAAACCCCCCTACAATGAGATGACATGCTGCAAAGAAGCACTGGAAGAACACTGTGGAGTAACACTGGAACCAAAATCTGGCAAGCAAGGAAGGATAATTTTGTCTACTATTGAAACCACATGAGAGTCACTGATTGACTCAAAGAATCATGAAAAAGCAACAGCAAACTCGATGCCACGTAACACTCGAAAAATCCAAACGGGAATAACCTTGGAATCTATGAAGCAGCAGTCGATTATTGAATGATGTATTATTGAAAATGAAGTGCAAAGATGCAAGTTTCACCCTTCCAACTGCCAAAACATCCAAGTAATCTCCAAACAACCCATCGGGCCAAATCTGGACTAAGTGATCAACCTAGGATAGATATAGAAAAAGTGTATGGATAGAAACATAGAGCTCCTCAATACCTTTCCAATGTCGTAAAGATAGCGAAAATCGGAGATCGTGGCAAAAAGTTATGAGCTTGAAAGCGATAAATTAACATCTGACTTCAAACATAAATAAATGCAACTAAACAGAAAAATACTAAAAAATAAACTGCACCACAAGATAGTGCTTAGAACCAGCTTTCCGGTGATATCTCGTTTGCCCGATTTTGATACCGTATGCCCAAGTTATTCCAAAAAGAAAAAACTGCTCCTTTAGGGCAAACTGGGGTTAGGAGGGGCAAGGAGAGCTGTACGGCCGTAGACGTCATGCTGACATCAGCAATTTATGAGTTTAAATTTGACGGCCATCTGGCCGTCACTGTAAAAATTCGGCCCCCCTACAAAAAAAATTGGTCTCCTGGTCACCCATGTGACCGTGGGCGCAAGACAAGGGGCTGGGACGGAGCCCCTTGTCCTCCATAGGACCTCGGTGGGTGCTTGAGGTGGTTGGGGGCCAGGCACAAAACTCCCGGTCCCCCATAGGATCGTGGAATGCGCTAGAGGGCCCAGGGGGGCTGGCTCAGACGGGCGGTCAGATGGCGGAGGAAGCTGGCAGTGGTGGCTGCCTGGTGGCCGCCGGGTGGCGGGTCCCTTCTGCACTGGAAGCGTCGGCCCACAAACCAAAAAACCTATTTTTTAAATATATTTTTTTGATTTTCGAGCCTTGTAACGTGTGTGGGAGGCCGTACGACCTTCTTGGCAAAAACAATTTGCCTCAAAAATCAACATCTCAAAAAAATGATGATTTGACAGGTGTTCCTAGGGTTTTGGGCCGCTGCGAACGCGATGGTGACCTCCATTTGGGCTCAAAATGCTCTAAAAAATTGGATACCCCTAGATCTTGCAAAAAAGATGCCTGTGGAAACCCTTGCACTTGAAAATCACTGAAAGTCCATATCTTCAGATCACGAACAGGCAGCTGCAGGTCTGGAGCTCTGATACCATGTAGAAGTTGATAAACCAACTTCACAGTCCCCAAGAATCACCTGCATGCAATCACCTGTCACATGCAAAAGACATGCAGAACCAAAGAAGATGTTCTGTAAACCTCAAAGTAAAAATGCATTATTGAGAATCAATTATTACAAAGAGATCAATCCTTATGAAGGAGATCAAGAAACCCTAAACCTAAAAGGGAAACCCTAGTGTGCACACTTAATAATTAATCAATTATTAATGTGCCTAAGTTTAGCTTAAGTAACTAAAGGAATAAGTGACTTAATTAATTAACCAATATGATATAATTAATTAAGTGAAATAACTTATTACTCTAACAATAGTGAAAATGATACATGTCAAAATGATGCAACTCAGTAATATAGTACTGAAGGCTATGAAAATGATACATATGATAGTAACCATGAAAAGAGTCATCATAACAATATATCAACAATGATCCATGATGCAGTCTATATGATCATGAATGTCACTGGTTACTACCACCAACTGTCTCATCATCATCATCATCACCATCATCATCATCATCATCATCATCATCATCATCATCGCCGTCGTCGTCGTCGTCGTCGTCGTCATCATCACTGTCATTGGCCTCAGTGTATTCCTTTTCTGCATCATCATCATCCTCTACCATGTGATTTGTACCAAAAGAACCAATATTTTGTGGATCTATATCATGTTGAGGATCATCTTGATCTTTTGGAAGACCCATGTTCTGCAAAAAATAACATTTAGAATGAAAAGTTATTATTTATTTCATGCAATAATTTTTTTTTTGTTATATACCTAATATTACAACATATGAGATGAAACCATAATAATATTACATAATATCAAAGTGCACATACCATAATAAAATTTTAAAAAACTTACAGCTAATACTGGCGAGTCGGGAGAAACTTCAGCTTTCAAAAACAAAGCCAATTAGGCTGGCAACATTGAAAATTAAATCCCTAGCAGTATTTATGTTAAGGAAATTTCCTTTAGATGCAAGGATTCAAAGCACATCAACCATGTGGTACAAATGATTAAATCCCAGAGACGATTTGTAGCAATGAAAGAGTTTGAAAATTATTAGATCCCTAGGAGTATTTATGTTAAGGAAATTTCCTTTAGATGCAAGGATTCAAAGCACATCAACCAAGTGGTACAAATGATTAAATCCCAGAGACTATCTGTAGCAATGAAAGAGTTTGAAAATTATTAAATCCCTAGGAGCATTTATGTTAAGGAAATTTCCTTTAGATGCAAGGATTCAAAACACATCAACCATGTGGTACAAATGATTAAATCCCAGAGACAATCTGTAGCAATGAAAGAGTCTGAAAATTAATAAATCCCTAGCAGTATTTATGTTAAGGAAATTTCCTTTAGATGCAAGGATTCAAAGCACATCAACCATGTGGTACAAATGATTAAATCCCAGAGATGATGTGTAGCAATGAAAGAGTATGAAAAGGCAGAGAGAGCTACATTGGTGACTCAGGAGAAACTTCAGCTTTCAAAAACAAGGCCAATTAGGCTGGCAGACGTGTGGATCATGCCAACATTTAATTGAAGAGGAAGAAAGATGATTGGAACTCATGTATCAAAACATTAAGCATGCATTCTTCCAACCAGCGGAGAAGGAGATTATTACTTTGCTTCATTTTCATTTGCATAACCATATCATGGTGTGGGAAGCAAGAAGACCAAGGATGTCTAGTTTTATGTGGAGGTAATGGATGTGGTCCAAACTTTAGGAGGGGCAAGAAGGTAAATGTATGATCCTGATGAAATTGAGGAAGAACAACAAGAGAGGGACAAGAAAAATAAAATCAATGCAGAGTTTCAAGGATTTATCAAGCGAGTAAGAGAGCTATGGGAGCAGCCTCATCTAAAATATTTTGAACTGGAGTTTGATATAGCATTTAGAGAGCTTGGTTTTCATGGAAGAGGAAGAAAGATGATTACTTTGCTTCATTTTCATTTGCATAACCATATGATGGCATGGGAATCAAGAAGACCAAGGATGTCCAGTTATATGTTGAGGTAATGGATGTGGTCCAAACTTTAGGAGGGGCAAGAAGGTCAATGTATGATCCTAATGAAATTGAGGAAGAATAGCAAGAGAGGGATAGGAAAAATAAAATTAATGTAGAGTTTCAAGGGTTTTTCAAGTGAGTAAGAGAGCTATGGGAGCAACCTCATGTAAAAGATTTTGAACTAGAGTTTGATATAGCATTTAAAGAGCTTGGTTTCCATAGAAGAGGAAGAAAGATGATTACTTTGCTTCATTTTCATTTGCATAACCATACCATGGCATGGGAACCAAGAAGACCAAGGATGTCCAATTTTATGTGGAGGTAATGAATGTGGTTCAAACTTTAGGAGGGGAAAGAAGGTCAATGTATGACCCTAATAAAATTGAGGAAGAACAACAAGAGGGACAAGAAAAATAAAATCAATGTAGAGTTTCAAGGATTTATCAAGCGAGTAAGAGAGTTATGGGAGCAGCCTCATCTAAAATATTTTGAACTAGAGTTTGATATACCATTTAGAGAGATTGGTTTTCATGGAACAGGAAGAAAGATGATTACTTTGCTTCATTTTTATTTGCATAACCATACCATGGTGTGGGATCTAAGAAGACCAAGGATGTCTAGTTTTATGTGAAGGTAATGGATGTGGTCCAAAATTTAGGAGGGGCAAGAAGGTCAATGTATGATCTTGATGAAATTGAGGAAGAACACCAAGAGAGGGACATGAAAAATAAAATAAATGTAGAGTTTCAAAGGATTTGTCAAGCGAGTAAGAGAGCTATGGGAGAAAACTCATCTAAAATATTTTGAACTAGAGTTTGATGTACCATTTAGAGAGCTTGGTTTTCATGGAGTTCCTTTAGAAGCCTTTGCTTTTATTGTTCCTATGGTAAACTATTTGGTAGAGTTGGTGGAATTACCTTTCTTAGTAATCACTATTAGTGAGATTGATATTGTTAATCAATTAGGCGCTAGTTTCCTATAGCAATGAAAGAGTCTAAAAAGGTAGAGAGAGCTACACTAGTGAATCAGGAGAAACTTCAGCTTTCAAAAACAAAGGCAATTAGGCTTGAAGACTTGTGGATCAAGCCAACATTTTATGGAAGAGGAAGAAAGATGACTGGAGCTCTGGAGGCTCACCATAATGAATTTCAATATTCAACCATGAGAGCAGAAGAGAGAGCTGATATTATGTATCAAAACATTAAGCATGCATTCTTCCAACTAGAGGAGAAGGAGATTATTACTTTGCTTCATTTTCATTTGTAAAAATAATATCAATGCAGAGTTTCAAGGATTTGTCAAGACAGTAAGAGAGCTATGGGAGCAGCCTCATCTAAAATATTTTGAACTAGAGTTTGATGTACCATTTAGAGAGCTTGGTTTTCATGGAGTTCCTTTCAAAGCCTCTTCTTTTATTGTTCCTACGGTAAATTGTTTGGTAGAGTTGGTAGAATTACCTTTCTTAGTAATCGCTATTAGTGAGATTGAGATTGTTAACCTTGAGAGAGTAGGACTTGGGAAAAAGGAATTTGATATGGCTATTGTTTTCAAAGACTTCAAGCGGGATGTACACTGCATTTACACCATTCCTCAATCTTCACTTGATGGCATCAAGGAATGGTTGAACTCCATGGATATAAAGTATTTTGAAAGAATAATGAACTTGAAATGGCGGCCAATTTTGAAGAGTATTACTGATGATCCAGATAAATTTATTGAAGATTTTGGTTGGGAATTTTTGAATATGGAAGCTACTAATTCTAATTTTGATAATTCAGAAGAGTCAGATCAAGGATATGAACCCTCTGATGTAGAAGAGGAATCAAAATTAGACGAGGAAGGTTCAAAAGATGAATCTCTTGTGGAGTCAGAGGAGGACGAAGAAGAAGAAGAAGATTCTAAAGAGGAGGAAGGTAAAACATGGGATGAATTAGAAGTTGAAGCCAAAAATGCAGATAAGGAAAAAGGAGATGAGTCTAATAGTGAAGAGGAAAGGCAACAACGAAAGGTAAAAGCTACAGGGAAGTCTCGGGCACCTGATATTAGAGATTCAAGAGGAATTCCTGCCAAGAGGCATAAGGTCAGATGAATTGAGTTCATCTACATCCTTCTACTATTTATTCATGCACATAAACAGTCATCTTGTAATCATAAGATTTGAGCTCTATTTACTCATCCTATGCATCAATAAACAACTCAACACAAGAGATGCAAATTGACATATTAAGACAAAAATATCCAACTAAGTTATTCAAACTCAACTATTGATACCTCATCCTCGATCTAGATTACAAAATCGTTCCACTTTTTATTTTGTAACATATTCTTTTCAAATTGCTTTGGATGGCAGCCATATTTCTCCTCCTGTCAAAACATGGCGCATGGACTAGTTAAACTAATTAATATGCAATCATTTACTTTTTCCAAGGAAATTAAAAAAAATATCATTTAACATATTAAATATACTTACAAATGTACAGATCAAGGCCTATAAACCTTTCTGGCCACTGTGATGCTTGGCACAAAGTTTCTCAAGCCTAGCCTTGGAGGCCTTGTCCTGAAACATATACTAATTCAATTTAACTATGCACAAATAAAATTTAAATATCGTTTAATAAATTTGATATAATCTTATGAGAAAATTCAAATACCTGCGTACCCTCCTCACCAAACTTCCTCCATGCTTTGAAATTCTCATATGCTTTTACAAGCTCTTTCCATACTTTGAGACTTACATCAAGTGGCCTTTTTTTGAGCCTTAGCTTGGGAGGGATTTTTTTTATCTTCTTTGTTTGGTTGCACCGAAATCTCTTGCCATTTTGAGACATTCGTAGCTTTACCTTCTTCACAAACCAACCTGTGCCAAATTCATTCTCCATGTCATGGATAACTGCTTTTTTCAGGTGCATGGGTATCTTTGAGAATGGAAAATGTTGATGGTCTTTAAACCGTTGAAGGCATGATTCCTTCAACCTACTCACAAACGTTTTCCTAGCATCCATCATTCGGAATTCCCCTGAAACCACCTCATATTCTATCTTCGTATTGTAGCTACCAATGCAAGATTGAAAACATGGTGTGGCGGAAGAAGTCTGTGTCCCAAGAGTGGAATTATTTGCTCCCTATTCCACATTCTTAGAGTTTATTGTCACTAATTTCCCCCTGGATCTTTTGCTCAATCCAAGAGTGGTTGGGGAATCAATTGATTCCCTTTGACACAATTGATTTATTTTCAATGTTTGAGGGGCATTACCAAATTGTTTTTCTACGTATCTGGCAAGTGTTGTCCAGTCCACGTTAACCAATTTTTTCACTGCCTCTACCCCCAATATGGAATCCAATTCGTCCTTATATTTGTCAGTCTCATGTCCCTATATATATATTTTTTAAATTATATTTCTTCTTTTAAATTTAGAAATAAAAAAATTAAAAATTAAAATTCAAAGAAACAATGGAAACATTTACAAATCTATAAATTGATAATGAATTACCTCATTGTGGATAGAGTTTGTTGACAATGCTCACTTCCCTCCATTGCTTGAAATTTTGAGGCGACCTAGGGCAAATTATTTTCGTCCAATCTGTGGAGGAAAATGAAGTACACACTGTCAGGTATGAAAGTTTTGTTTTGTGGGAAAATATGTTCATTGGGTTTGCTTAGTGTTGATAACCTGGGGAAAATACGTTCGGTCGGTTTGCTTAGTGTTGATAAACTTATCATGAAAACTCTTTCATAATGCAATCTTGCACGATTTTGTCATGGCATCGGTGACTATGGCGCGGTTGGGCAAAACCAAGCGATTTTTGCATTTATTTTCAACAGTTGCTCAGTAGTGACCGACCCAATTCCCAAATTTGCCAAGCAGTTCACTATTTCCTTGATTTCCAGGTTAGGGAAAGAATACAGAGGCATCCTCGCTTCGTGCTATAATATTTTGAGCCAAAGCTCAAATGGGTAGGGTAAATTTTTTTGTTGGTTTCTCAAAGGTTTTACAATTTATAATGATGGGACAATTTAGAGGTTGCCTGGACTGGTTAGGCCACAGACCAGTAAACAATCACAAATTCAAATGCAATACAAAGAGCAGTAAACAATCACGAATTCAACCAAGAAAAATAAAATGGTAACCTTACCTATGGTGTCGCAAACTAAATCAAATTTCTCCTTAGTTGGTGGTAGCGCCCTGCTCTCTTCCTTCACACGACGTTTTTCCCTTTTTCGTTGTCTGATTTCTTCCTTCACGTGGGAAAGTTTTAAATTTTTTTTTTTCATTCATTAGTCGACATTTTATTCGGCGTTAGTTAATGCCAACTTTAGCGTCGACTGTTGGTCATTAATGTAATCTATTTGGGACGTATAAGGTAGCGTCAAGTGCACCTAATTTAGCGCCTATCATTGTTGTATAGTGACTATTTTCATTTTTGTGTATCACAGGATCCATAGTGTTGGAAATAATTCCAACTCTCGCCTTGTTTTTGTGACCATCGTTGTCTCGTGGATCCTTCATCAACTCAGTGTGATAGAGCAGTTTTTACAGCGGTCCCGCAAGATGCTTCATCCTTCTCGGCGGTAGTGCGGTGAAAGCTTCTGTGGTGAAACGTGAGTCTTCCTTCTGTCCCTAGCGATGTGGCGGTGACTCCCACAGTCCCACAAGTCTTCTACCATTGGCGTGCGGTAGTGCAGTGACCACCATTGTCTTGTGGCTCCTTCATCAACTCGGTGCGGTAGAGCAATTTTTACCGTGGTCTCACAAGTTGCTTTTTCCTTCTCGATGGTAGTGCAGTGAAAGCTTCTGTGGTAGCATTTTTATTCACAGAGGAGGTCATGGAGAGAGGACGTGGATGGCGTAGAAATACTAAATCGCTGAGAGGAAAGTGGGTGGAAATAGATGAGACAACGAAATCTACAGATACAATAGAGGTAAGAAGAGAAAGAAACCTCAACCAAAGGAGGAAGGTGTTTATGAATTCACAAATGCTACAACATAGAGGAGATAAAGTCATTTTTTTTTTCATGAGGTCTCTGAGGTCAAACTTATTGGTTGAAAATGCACAATAATGGTGATTAAATGTGATTCTATGATCAAGGGAAAAGTTTGAAAATTAGGATAGCCAAAACATGATATCAATATGTCAAATATATGACTAAAGCGAGGTTTTGTGTTGGATAGCATATTCTTTGAAATGATATAATTGGTGTACTAAACATTATTTACTATGTTGTGTATTATAGGGGTGAGATGAGGCCATGGCAACAGATTGTGTCATATCAAATGAGGACACAACGGATGAAGCGGGACATCAGGTACTCAAATTTTGACTTAACTTAGGAAAAAATGATTTCATGGCATTTTTTGATACGTCCATCTTTTTTCATAGTATTATTGAAATTTTAAATGTATTATCCAATCTTGACATAAATTAATGCATGTTGTTGATTATTTTAGATGGAGAATGAGCAAATGCAAAGCCTAAGCTCTCAACTAGCAAAAGAACGAGATATGTACGTGGACGTGGACCTAAAACTATTAAATCACGTAGGCGGAAGTGGCTAGAAGAGGATATGAAAATGGATACTGCAGACACAACAAATGATTGCACTGAAGAAGAGGTAGGTCAAGACTATAGTACATGGGATGAATACTTTGAGAAAATTATTGTTTGTGGATGTTTTGTATGTCGTGGAAAGAAACAATTCAAATGAGTGATTGTACAGAGATAATACATATATGATGAGCTTTCAATTGGTAGTATGCCTCCTACAATCGATTCAAATCTAATAGGAATTATGGTGAGGAATTTTCCAATTTGATATAAATAACATGTATACTTCGTTTAAACATTATTTTATATTATTTAAATAACTAATTTTTTCTTAATGGATACTTGCAGGATAAAGTTCTGGTTTAAGTTTTCCTGGATCACCAACTTTCAACCTAGAGGGCAATGATCATTTATCATATGAGACATCTAACAAAAATATGTGCCAATATACCAGCTCGAAAGATGAGGAATTGACGAAAACAAGTAACAAAACAAGAACCAATGTGAAGATGCATAATTTTCTTAAAGACGAGGGGAAGGTGGACTACATACCCTATGAGAATGAATGTGATGGAGATGATGAATTTCCCCTGAGTTTGAGATCAATTTATAAAGAGACATTTGATCATCGACTATATTGTGCTTGGCCTAGTGATCAACAACTACCTAGAGTGTACGAGGTGTTTCAATTTTGGGGATACAACTACATGATACGACCCTCCAATATTCATGGAGCGAATCTAGGCCTCTTTATTGTCCAAAATGTACATGTGGGATCCAAACATTAAAAAAATTCATAACAAACCACTAGGAGATTAATGCCATATTATGGTCCATCATATTACAATGGTGAATGGAGAAGGCTAGCAGAATATAAGCCTAGCATGTCAGCATATGGTCTAAATTTGAATATGTATACACATTGTCTCCAATTGGAAAGTAGAAAAGAAATGAGTAGAGGTCATCTTATGTATATAGATGGACGTGCATACACACACAAAAATATTGCAGGATTTATAAATAGTAGTAAGGGAAGGGACCCTATTGTAAGACCGAATTATCAATTTGTTGAGGTTATAAATGATAAAGATGGAGATATGGAAAGAGAGGTTGATAGATTGATAATGGTTGAGGCTATTATGGACCTTACCATTGGGGATGAGTTATTGATTGATTAACCCTTCTTAAAATGCACTCCTGCGTGAAAGAAGAGGGAAGAACAAGGTCTCCCTACGGATGTTCTTAAGGGAAAAAAACCAAAGAATAATAAATGAGTGTGGACTGATGTTTTATAAACTATGTTGTCAAAATTTTGTTTTATAGCAATTATTGTATAAAAAAGGTAGTCTATAATATAATGTTTCATTATTCAATTGATGTATATATGTTCATTCAATTTATACAATGTCTAATATATGTATGTCGTTCATGTGCAGGTATTTTTCTATGAAGATATTTTGGACCCGAAATGGATATTTTTCATACATTATGATCCAAGATTAAGGCATGTATTTGACGATGCATTAGTGGATACTGAGAAAAACAATGATGGCCAACAAAATGAGAGAGAGGGATTAGAGAACATCGAAGAAATTGACATTCATGATGATGTTGAAGATGGTTATGTTCAGGCACAAGAAGACAACAATCCAGAGTTAGATGATGTTATGGAAGACAACAATATGGATGGTATATAAAATGATGATCCAAATACATGTGGTAACAATATAGATGGTCTACAGTCAAATTTCAATGATGATGAAGATGATGCAGGTCAAGATGAGGATGATGATAATATTAAATACTTGAAAGAACTTATGAACATTGACAATGATACACTAGATGACATTGTAGCAGACAATAATGTTAATGACCAAGACTTCTAAATTTTCAGAATTATTTGCAATCCATGTTTAAAAAAGGATGATTAGATTATGGCCTAAAATTTGAAATGCTTCAGTAATATTCTCCTAGCAAGCTTTTTTATTTTCCATTATAATTCTAGACCAAACAACATTTGCGGGGATGGCCATTTACACCAATCTTAATTTGTATGAAGTTCACAAACTTGTTGTCAAGCAGTAAATTCCTTTCGTATATAGGAAATGTAAAGGCTTCATTTAAGAAAAGATAAGTAGTCTCTTTTTGAGGGTAATCCACATGCAAAAAGTAAAAAACACATAAAAAAAAAATTGTACAGTAGAAAATCGTATTCAATCAGTTATGTCTTATTTCGCTTGCACACTTATTTGAAAGACATAGGGTATTCACCATACATTTCCCTTGACAAAGAAAACATGTGCTTTCATTATTTTTACTTTATATCTCAGAAGTGAAATTGTTGTTGTTAGAGTAAAGGTTTTAACCTAATTATGTTGATTAAGTTACCTTTATTCCCTTCTTAAGATTTCACGTTAGTTTGCATAAAGTGACATTTAATAATTATATTAATTATTAAATGTTATCCTATTGGGGCTTCTATTAGGGTTTTTCCTATTAGGGTTTGCATGATCTCCTTTTTATAAGGATTGATCCCTTTGTATTTCATATCAATTCATTCTCTCATTCTCTCTGATATATATATTTTCAGTTTTTAGAGAACCCTTGCTTGTTTGTCTCCATCTCGTTTTTTGTGACAGGTTATTTGCATGCAGGTGATCTTCGGGGTTTGTGGTGTTGTATTTTCTCAACTCCTACATGGTATCAGAGCTCCACACCTGCAGCTTCCTGTTCTTATTTTGAAGATTTTTGGAGCTTCAAGGGTTTGGAGCTTGTTTTCTTGATCTAGGGCATACCTGCAATTTTGAAGCATTTTCAGCTCAAATGAACTTTGCCATTGCGTCCACATCAGTCCAAAACCCCTAAATCGACTGTCCGTTCGTCCTTTTTGGACAAAGTCAAAATCTGAGGCAAAAAAATTTTACAATTCAGCCGCACGACCGTCCATTTGCTGGTAAAAAAATTTTCCCTTTTTTTTCGTAATTTTTTTTAGATTTCTTTTCAAAAAAAAATCCGGAAAAAAATAAATTTTAGCCGAAAATTTTATTAAGCCTTTTTACTGCTTGCTTAGGCCGGTGGGCCCGGGACACTGCGTAGGCAGAGTACCCTGCGCTGCAAGGGGTACGGTGGGGGTGGGCCCACGTGCCTCCCCCACCCCATAAATTTTCCTGTAATAGTCCAATCGCACTTTTACGGTGACGGCCGTTTGGTCGTCAAATTTAACCTAGTGTTTTTGCTGCGACGGCTGTATGACCGTCAAATTTAACCCAGCACTAGTTTTTTCCCTCTTTGGAGTTGATTTATTCTGGAGGTCGTAACTTGGGCATACAATATCGTTTTTTGGCAAACGAGATATCATCGGAAAGCTGGTTTTCTCATCTTTCTAGTGGTGTGGGTCTCATCACATATTTTTTCCGTTGGTGCATTCTACAGCCAGTTGAAGACAAAGGGGATATTTTCAATCTCAAGCTCATAACTTTTGATCAGTTTCTCTGTTTTTTGCAATCTCAGCGACGTTGGAACCATATTTCAGAGCTCTTCAGTTTCATCCATACCATTTTTATAGATTTCACTCCAAGTATATTTTATTCAATTATTTTTGTTTTCACACTCTGGTGGATTACCTAGACATATTTGCTCTTGGAAACTTTTTGTTTGCATGGGATGCTTCGTTTTTTGTTGTTCTTCATGTATTTCCAGCATTTTGTCCTTTGAGAAGATTTTGAGCATCATATGTAAGCTGTCTTTTATGTAAACGCACTGAGATAAAGTGCCACACTATTGTACATGCATCTTTTGGGGATTTTGCACATAAGGTTGTGCCATATTTTGTACTCGCACTGATATTATAAAGTGCCATGAGGGGTTGTGTAGTTTTCCTTTGTTTTGCCATCACATCTTTGTCCGATGAGTATCCCTCCACGATGACATTGAATCCATACCATGGGGGGTAGTGTAGTTTGCCTTTGTTTTCCATCACACCTTTGTCCGGTGAGTGTCCCTCCATGACGACCATTGATCCATATGATTCTAGCCTCATGCATGTGTGCTTTTTTTTGCACACCACTTTTTCAGTTGCAGGTGCTATCTTGCGCACTTTCAGTTGTTTCTTCTCCTTCATGCACTACAGGGTATTTCACACCATTTCAGTGGATCTGTCAAGCTCTCCCAGTTCAACATTATGGGGGGGTATTATATTGTTCGTGCTAATTCTTCCTTGGTTTCGCCTTGGAAGGGATCTTCCATTCTCAGTTGATCAGTGTTTCAAACTATTGGTTCTTGTGCCATCTGTATCTTTGTTTCAGGTGTTTGCCTTTGTTTGCCATCTGATTCAAGTAGTGTCGTATGGGCACTTATGCAGATTATTGTCTTCTTGTTCCTAATCATCCTATCTTCAGTGGAGGTTCTTTAGCACCATAGTAGTCATCTTTCGATAGTTGTTTACACCTTCTTCTGCTTCAGTGATGTCTCTTCTTGGCTTTCTTCTTCTCTTTTTGGAGTAGAGTTTTTTCCCATGAGGTTTTCTCTATTTCTCCATTTTACAGAGATTTGGTTGTATTTGGGTACCTGATCTGGCCTAGTTGCGGGACCCATGTTGCCTTCTTGCATTGTAGTTACCTTTGCTTTTCTGCATTTGTTTGTAGCTGCACTGTTGCTCATCTTAAGGGGGGGTGTTAGAGTAAAGGTTTTAACTTAATTATGTTGATTAAGTTACCTTTATTCCCTTCTTAAGATTTCACGTTAGTTTGCATAAAGTGACATTTAATAATTATATTAATTATTAAATGTTATCCTATTGGGGCTTCTATTAGGGTTTTATTAGGGTTTGCATCATCTCCTTTTTATAAGGATTGATCCCTTTGTATTTCATATCAATTCATTCTCTCATTCTCTCTGATATATACATTTTCAGTTTTCAGAGAACCCTTGCTTGTTTGTCTCCATCTTTTCTTTTGTGACAAGTTATTTTCATGCAGGTGATCTTCGGGGTTTGTGGTGTTGTATTTTCTCAACTCCTACAGTTGTTACATAATGATGCACTGAGAAAATAATATATACAAAAAAATGCAAAGAAAATGTTTGAAATTTAACATGCAACCTACTGTGTTGTGCTAAAAGGAATCAAGATTAACTAAGACAAGAAATAAAAATAAATTTTTGATGATTGTACTTAAAAGTGAACGGGATATGAAAAGTGTGGACAATGATGGTGCTGAAATTGAAAACCCTGATTCTAATGATATTACTGTTTTATGTCATTCGAGATAAAGAGCACATACAATTTTCTATACATAGAAAATGAAGCTTTGAAACTAGTAAACTGAAAATGTAAACACTGTAAGATTTTTCCTGGAACAATAATTCACATACTCACTTACAAAAAAGGGTGAAGCATTTTTTATTCAAACTCTGTTTTATTTAACAGACATAACGGTAAAAGAATATTTACAAGTAAAAGAATATATACACTGTTTCATAGAAAATAAGGAATATTTCATAGAATATACAAGTACAATAATATATCATCATCATCATATACTTAATTACCTATTGCAATATCCTTAAATTGTTCAATCTTTGGTATGAATTGTTGGCAGAAAAAATTAAGATTACTTGGATGCTTCTTCCATTCATTTTGTATCAACATATATGTTCGTGAAGACACAAAAGTTAATAAAATATTAATGCACGTAACTCACAATTATTTAAATAAGCAACTTTGTTAACTTTATTATTTTTAAATAGTTTCCATTCTTATGTTGGACATGTAACAAGGCAAAATAAGGTCAAATTTTCAAAAAAAATAGCAGCTCTACCAACATCCACAATAAATGCTTTACTGTATCATCATATTCATTCACATAAGCACAGTATTGAAGCTCAATAATTGATATTCATTCAAATATAGGAAGAAATAAGTATGGAAAACATAAGAAAAATACATAATGATAACACAGTCATGGACAATCTCTGATAATAAGATGTTCTCCATTATATTGCTTCAATTGATATATATTAATAACATAAGTCTTCAAAATGGAAATGATATATGATGATGATAATCTCAAACTAGGCCTTGGTTTCCTATTTATATAGGAAGCAACAAGCTACAGGCATTTTACAAAAAGAAACAACCTTTCATAACTACTTCTTTTACTAACAACTATTTAATTAGCATAATTAAGAAAATAACAAGACTTAAGACATTTTGACACATGGTTCCATTATTCAACATAGAAGACCCATGATCATTGATCTGGAAAAGTCTTCCTCTCCATGATGAACGTCCAAATGCTCTCGCCTCAGTGTCATATTCTTTTGAAACCAACAATTATTTAATTAGCATAATTAAGGAAATAACAAGACTTAAGACATTTTGACATATGGTTCCATTATTCAACGTAGAAGACCCGTGATCATTGATTTGGCAAAGTCTTCCTCTCCATGATGAACGTTCAAATGCTCTTGCCTCAGTGTCCTATTCTTCTAAAACCAAATATTTTTCCTCCCACTGATACACAGTAAAATCTAATGGCCACTTATATTCCTGGATCTTTTGCATGTTTGCAAGATGAGTTTTCCATCGACTATCTAGTAATGCCTTTGTATCATTGACAAACTTTAGGTATCCCGCATCAAGAACAATCAACCCATCCATGATCTGATTTAGCTTGGGAAGATTGGTATCATCATCCTCTTGTGTATGAGTTACGCACTTATCAACAACCTGACTGAATTATTTCTTCCACTTATCCAAGTCCTTCAACTGATCACCATCTCTCATGATTTCAGGTATATACCATTGTTTCCATGTATGGAATAAATCCATTCGTGTTACAATCTTTTTATCAAACCCTTGAACATACTGAAATTCATCAATAATCATCTTCACAGTTTGTTCAGTTGGCTTTAATGTTGTGGGTGCATCAGGACTTCTTTGTAGGAATTTGCATAACTTAGCCAAAGTGTGGTGAATAGGTTGTCACCTTTTGAACAAAGGATATAATACAAGCATATGTGTCTTTATTTGATCCATTCTGCTGAAGTGTTTTATAACTATCATGCACATTCTCCAGTTTATCCATAACTAATTTTATCCTATGCTCAAGAATCTTTTCCATAACTTCACAAATTTGTCTTTTCACTTCATCCTAGATTTGATTGCTGGCCTTCTTTACATCATCCACTTCCTTCTCTGGATTTTTTACCTATTGTGTAGAAATGTTCTTCACAATATCCATTGGAGAAATAGGAGGCTTGTATAACACCATCTCCTTGCTTTGTGAGGGTCCTGCTCCTCTTAATTGTTCTTTCAATTTTACATTCTCCATGAATAGTTTATTCACTTCATCATTTACGAACCTTCGTTCCTTTTCATACTCCTTCAATCTGTCTTCTAATCCCTTAACAGTTGCTTGAGTGAACATGGTCGAATGCATGGTAATTGTGGCTACCTCCAAAGGGGTGGTATATTGTATTGTCATTACCATCGCTGCCCCTTTCATCCCTTGAATTAAATCCAATAATTTTGGCTTCTATGTATTTTTTTGTTTGATCCATATGGCCAGGGTTTCAATCTTTGGGTTATACCCAGTTCCACTCACACCTTCATCGGAGTCAAATTCTGCAACTAGCATTGGATCTTCTTGAGCCCGCACATGATCAAGCAAAAACATTTGATTTAATTCCAAGCCAGGTAAAATGAGCATATTGCTCTTCAAGACCATTTCTCTAGCCTTCTGGGGGCTAATGTCAATGTTGTCAACTCTTAATTCCTAGAAAGTTTGTGCTACCATTTCATTTTTCTTTGATTCTTCAATTCCTGCTTCAGATGATTCCATCCTCTCTTGAAATTATTTTATCTTCATCTTCATCTAGAAATCCTTAAACTCGGGAGTCTTAATGAATTCATCATCTTCTATGAATCTCCTGGCTGCAATTTTCTTTTCATCTTCATGTACCTTTGTACTTCTTTTTTCTACATCACCCATCCTTTCCTCATGTTTATGGGCACTGGTCTCAAGGATGGGTTGATAAACTTCAATATCACCTATCAATGACTACAGCACTATAGCCACTTCCTCAGTATCACCCACCTCTTCAGTATCCTCATAAGGTACTAATTGTTTAATGCTTCTTGTCTTCTATCTTTTGGGAGGTAACTGCTCCATGAGAGGCTCAGAGGTTTCACTTGGGGTATGCTCTACAGCTGCACCACTATCATTTTCTTGGAGATATGCTTCCTTCTTTTTGTACAAGTATTCAAATCTACCAATTATCAATTATATCCTCTTGATGGGGTCCTTTTACTCAACAAAGTATCCTAGGAAATCCTTGGACATCTGCTTTGTCCTTTATTCAAGCTTCTTCATATATTCCCATTTTTTCCTTCTACTAAATACATCATTATAAGCAATGTAGTTCCTTATGACATATTCAAAATCCACTTGGTGTGGCATTGTCATTTTGGTAAGAACATAAAGCCTTATGTTGTTCATATGATTTTCAGGGTCAAAGGCTCTTTCTTTTCCAGATTTCAATGCATATCTTTTCTTCAAATAATATTGTGACTCCTCTAGTGTGTCTGAGCCTACAGTCCAATCTTCACACTTGGTTTGTTTTGGAAGGAAAGTTCCTTTCTTCTGCTTGTGCATTAAATTTTCTCCATCCACATCATTTTCCACATAAATTCAAGAAATACTAATCTAAGGGGCACAAATTTTGGCATTATGTGTAGAGCAACAGGGCATCCATAAACTCTTATTATTGTAACTTCTGGGAGGAAGAACCAATCTCCAAAATTGTGTGTATGACCCTACTCTAGTCTTAAAGCCAAAGGTCTCACTAGTTGCAACATTTTGTTTGACAATCTTGGTATTGCATACCCAAGAATTCGAAGGATTTTGTGTACAAATTCTTCATAGAATGAAACAAAGCTTGAATTTTTGCATCGACTGTCCTAAATATAGCACCATTTCTGGATAGGTGTGAGATTCCCTTGCTCATCTACTATATCCAAGTTCATTCTTTTATTTCAATGGTTCCTATTATGGTACAATATCAGATGACACAGTAGGGAATAGTGTCCGAATGTAATCGGTGCTCTATCCTCTATAACTTGGGAGAATTCATCATCTAATGCCTTCTCAAGGTATGAAGCAAATTCATATTCAATATTAGTTTCATGGTTTTGAATTCTCATGGCCATCATCATTAGGCCTATTGGAATTTTATCTTGAGCATCTATCCTCAACACTTGGCAAATAGCTAAATATGTATTCACAAAGTAATACTAAAAACTTGTCACATTAAATGGTTCAGTAGTGGTAGTAGAGATGGGCAATGTTCTGTTACCAATGCCTCTTTTCATATATAGGGGTACCTCATCACTTCTATAAGTCTTTTTTAACCTTGCATAATCCTCCTCACTTTTTTGTAGGTTTATCTTGGTCAGAGCCTGCTTGTTTAAGCCAAAACACTCAATGATGGCTTTTCTAGTTACTTCTACTAATACTGTGTCATTTGGAAACCTTACTATTTTGGTAGCTAAGTGATAGTGTTTGGCTAGCAGTCTGATAAATTCTACATCAACAAACACATTTGGGACAATCAACCTTGTTATATCCAACATCCAAGTGTTTGACACTGGAATCTTCTCATTTCTCTTACTATAAAAATACCAAAAGAGGTCCCATCTAGATTTAGAAATGAGGGCATCCCTGCAACTTTGTGCGGTGTCCACAATAAAATTCTTATTACCCTCTTTACTAGACCCTGGAAGTATATTTAATATGGACTGATGGAGTGGACTCTTCTTTACTTTAGGTTCTTCATCTTTAATTTTAGGCTGACTTTCTTTTACTTCTGATTGTTTTGTTTTAGGATGGAGTGCTTTCTTCTTTACTTTAGGTTCTTCATCTTTAATTTAAGGCCAACTTTCTTTTACTTTTGATCGTTTTCTTTTAGGAGGCATGTTTCAATTTTCTCTACTATGGCTTCAGATGACAAAACCTTGAAATACTTTTTAAATTAACAGAGCTCTTTCAAAGAGTTTTTGCGCACTTACCTAAGTATTTCACGCTTGCAGGACTTCTTCTTCTCATATCCTTAGCTCCTTCCATGCTACAACAATTGAGTGTGATATTGGGAAAACTCACTTATCTTTGAATGGCACAGTATTCAGTCATATTAGTTTTGGAAAATCTTAATAATTTAACAACATTTAATTTTGGCAATTGATGTGATTTTCTACATTTATTGTTGTAAATTGTAATGATGCCACGATTATCGTACTACCGTTGTCTCTTATTATACTTGTTCCGATATGGCAATGTTTTTCCCTTCCCTTCTATTGTTTACCGCACTACTGCCTTGCTCAAGGCTTCTTGTTGTGGGGTTGCGATGTATACCACTCTACCGCATATGTTACTCACCTTCCCGGCGGTATAGCGGTGTATGTTTTTTATCATTACTTGAAGAGCGTCGATGAGAAAATCTTATTTGTCTTACCGATATCTCAATGTATCATCAACATTAGATCTTATGTTCCTCTGATGTTGGTTGCCGGTGTCGATGAGACAAGTTAATATCTCTTGCCGATATGTCTTTGTCTCATTGATATTTTCCTTCGATGGTATTTCCTTATATATCAGTGTAACTCTGCCATGTCGGGGAGACTTGTGATTATCATTGCGGTATAGCAGTGTTTTGCCCTTCCCTTCTGTTGTTTACCGCACTACCGCCTTTCTCAAGGCTTCTTGCTATGGGGTTGCGATGTACACCGCTCTACCACATATGTTGCTCACCTTCTTGACAATATAGCGGTGTATGCTTTTGATCATTACTTGAAGACTGTCGATGAGACAATTTTATCTATCTTACCAATATCTCAATGTCTCATTGACATTAATTCATTATATCCAAGAGTTGTGTTTTGTCGAGCACTTGCAGATATACCTTGTCGATGTGACATAAGTGATTCTCTCCTCGATATTCTCGTATCTTGTTGATATTTCACTATTTTACATCGTCGATGAGACATATAAATAAGTCTCTTCAACATAGGGGTGTCTAATCCGACACTAAACCCGAAGCTAAACTTGAAGCTAAAGTCAGAGCTACACATGATGCTAAACTCAAAGCTAATTTCAGCACTAAATACGACATTAATTTAGGTGCTAATTAGCACCTAAATTAGCACTGACTTGTACTGATCGGCACAATAAACACCAAAAATTGTGCCATCCTAATAAATAGCACTGACGTTTTCAAAAAATTGCCAAAAAATACATTAAAACAGTGGGTGTAAGCAAAAAATGGAGAAAATCACATGGATTTGTTGTAGTGACATGAAAGGTTCCATAGGAAAGAACATGCAACATGCACATGCAAAAAAACACCTATCAAAAATTGCACTTCAAAAGTCATCCACATTCCAAGTTTGACTCAACTTGAAATAGAAATTGCATCCATGCACAACTCCCCTTGCAAATAGAAACTTCTAATCTTGAATTTTCAAAGTGGGTGCCATCTTCCACAAAAATAGGTACATGCCATAGCTTACTCAACATGTCTTGACACATGTCACCTCAATGCAACTCTGAGAAGTTATTACAAACTTCTCTCTCCAAATGAACACCAAAGTGAAAAGTGCCACTATGGCGCACCTCCATGAAGTAGGCACAAGCAACAATGCATCCATGAAGCACCTAGGTGACAAGTGGCACTCCATTGAGCTTCACACCTTTTGTGTGGGATATAAATCTCCCCCACGGTTCCCACAAAGTGCTATAACAACTATTATAGTTGGCAACTTAGGATATATCAATATTTGCATAAATATTTATCCCAAAAATAATGTTAGGACTCAAAGGTTGAGACACCTTAATCCCAACATAAATAACCAACAATTATTTTTATGTGGCCTTGCTTGCCACAATACCAACAACTATTTTTGTCTCTGGACTTTGATCTCTTGTTGGACTTCGATCTTCCTCTATGATTATGCCTTTCTCTTTCTTGTGATATCTCCTATTGTTGAAAACTAATGCCTCTTCGGGTGAGGTACCTTGATGTTTTCTTCTCATATATTTTTTGAGAAGAGTTGCAACAACATCATCAAATTTTAATATGCCTTCCTTGTTATCAAATACTTTTCTTTTGAATACAAAGTTACTAATTTCCATAACCACTCCTTCCTAACTATCAGGAAGAGAGATCAAAATCAATATGGATTTGAATTCTTCTTCAAAATTAATATCAATAGAAATTAGTTGGTTGATTATGGTATTGAATTCATTCAAATAGTTGGAAACACTACTACCTTCCTTCATCTTTAATTCAAAATAACCCTATTAGTTATGGAAGCCCTCTCATCAATGTCATATAACTGATCTCATATATCCTTTGTTGTCTTCTCTGTTGTAACATTGAATAAGTCATTGCTGGATAGGGAAAGGATAATAGTTGCTACAACCTTCTTGTCCAAAATATCCCAATCCTTAGTAGACATTTTTTTGACCTTCTTCAACTTTCCCTCTAATGCAATTATGAGATCCATTTGGATTAAGAGAGCTCATAATTGTAGCTTCCATATCCCAAAATGATGACCAAAGAATTTTTCAATTCTCCACTTATCTGCCTCTTCCATCTTTGCACAATTTTTCCACAACTTCTCCTTGGATTTGATACCAATTGTTGATTATTAAGATCAAATAAAGAAACATAAATACAAAATTTAAACAAATGATTGTTGCACAAAAAACAAACACACAACACCATAATTATGTGGTTCACTATTAATGGCTACATCCATGTGAAAAGCAGGGAAATATTTGTTTTTTATTATTTTGTCTTGTATAGTAGCTTGCAATTACATATATATTACATTATCAAAAGGTATTTAAAAATTCTCCAAAATATGAAGAGACAAGAGGGAGAATAAAGAGACAAGAGGAAGGGGAACACTCCAAGACCGTTGGACTTCACATTCAACATAAAGTACACAGATCATGTGTGTTGTCTTGATTAACACTAAGGGGACCTTGACATTGTGGGTATAATAGATATTCCTATAAGTAAGACGACATTTGTTATTTTGCATGTAGCAACTAGTGATAATTTAAATCTTGACAATTCAAATGCAAAGATCGATATAAATATTAGATAATATTTTAATATTGATAAAATCGTCAAGGTCTTTGAAGAAATGATGTTGATGTGTTTGCAGTGTTTGTGAATGTTGAGGCTTAAAGGAAAAACTTAAGAATCAATGAAAGACACAGAATTGTCAGAGGACACCTCGAAACATGAATGTAAAGTCCTTTCCTTCAAACAAATGAATAGGACATGGGGCCAATAGCACATATTCCTTCAACAATTGTGAGGTCTTTATGTACTGTGTAGATCCATTAAACATTAGGATATATTTTGATGGATCCCAAACTTCTGAAATATTCATGATCGTCTTGAACTTCACAATATTCCCCTATCGTTCAAAATCCCACTATATTCGCACCTCATTGAATTTCCATGATAGTTCAAAAAATATAATGCTATATGTGTTATTTATTAGGTTTTTTAATGTGTTTACATATTATTACTACTATTACTATTATTACTACATTATTAGTAAGACATGTACTTGTCACTAAATGACACTTGTTTTTGAAATGGTAAGCAACATTTTCAGGGCACCATACCCTTCACATCGATCCACAAGGGCCAAAAAGAAACAAGACTAAAAAGAAAACATTAAAGTAAACAAAAATAGAGACAGCCCACAGATAGCACAAAGACCACTTAGAGGCAGCCAATAGACAGGACATCGACATAGGTAGCAACTAATTGGTGTTATCCCAGTTTTTAAGCAGGAGGTCCACGACCTCATCCCCAATCCAGTCTTTGTTCTCCTGACTATTATTTCCCTCCAGCTCCTCCTTAATGGCATTTGATAGGGTGCTAGTGACTAAATGACACTTGTTAATAGAACATATTTGTGCATTATTAGTTGGATATAATTCAAATATCAATAAATATTTATTTTTTGTGTTAATAATTATCATGTAATTATTTCTTTTAAATTTACTTTACATATATATTGATATACCAAAATGTACCTAATTACCCATGTAAGAATACCAAATGAATCAACATTAGTGCTTGCAATAAATGCAATTCATTATAAATATCTAGTTTACTTTTGAAAATATAACAAAACTATATAATAAAATATTATGTTAAATATTGTATAATCTTATAAGTAATTTTTTTAAACACATAGACAAATCTGTCAACATACATGCTTGTGTTCAATAAAAATATATGTGTACAAATTTTGGTCCTTAAGTTATTAAAGTAGTAAATTGTCACAAATATTGATATGTTCCTAACTTGACATAATTAAAAACTCTTATTTATAAGTAGGAGGTATTTTCCACAGCGTGTCAAATTGTGATATTGTTATCAGGATTCAATTGTGTAGTTTTTATGAGTCAAACTCATTGACCCATGTTTCATGAGTGTGATCACAAGAACCCATCTCTCATGATAATGAATGGTCCACTTAGCACTCATTGCATCTAGGTGATGCTCACAAAGGTGAAGCACTGAGCCCTCCTGGGACGTCACCCATCCCATAATTACTCCAGCTCAAGTGCGCTTAACACAGAGTTTTCTCCAAGGTTAAGCCCACTTAGCTTTCAACCCCATTTGTAAAACCTTCAGCAAGTGTTGTGCCTTATGAATCATTCATTATAGAGCCCCTTTAACTATATGGTTGAATCTTGATAGCAATATCACAATTTGACATGCTATGGAAAATACCTCCTACTTATCAATTGATGAGCTAAAGGGGCTCTATAATGAATGGTTCATAAGGCACAACACTTGCTGAAGGTTTTGCAAATGGGGTTGCAAGCTAAGTGGGCTTAACCTTGGAGAAAACTCTGTGTTAAGCGCACTTGAGCTGGAGTAATTATGGGATGGGTGACGTCCCAGGAGGGCTCAGTGCTTCACCTCTGTGAGAATCACCTAGATGCAATGAGTGCTAAGTGGACCATTCATTATCATGAGAGATGGGTTCTTCTGAATGACTACTCATGAAACATGGGTCAATGAGTTTGACTTGTAAAAACTACATGGATGAATCATGATAACAATATCAAAATTTGATGGAATTAATACTGAAATGACACTGAAAAATTGTTAGTGATGGAGATGGCATTGAGCGGGAAAAAATGGGCAAATTTGCATTTGAATGGCCTTGTCGAGTCTGGCAAGGACAAAATGGATCTTCCTTTACCTGAAGTTGGTGTGGGTCTAGCGTGTGCTACTAGGAGGGTGATCGGTGGGGTCCCTTCCCTCGCTGGTTTCCCTCGGTCTATTGTGCCTCCCTGCATGGACCCTTTGTGCTCCGGTGGGGATTTGGATCCTATGTTATGTGATGTGCGGGCCTATGGGGGCCTTCCCTCTTCGACGGTTGATGCCTTTATAAGCTCTGCTCTTGGTGTGTTTCTTGTGGTTGGGGGTTCTTCTATCCAGGTTAATTCCTTCTCCGAGGCTACTAAGGTGGGTTCTTGTCCTCCTGCTCAGGCTCATCGGCCTTTGCCCTGTGCCAGGAATTCCCCTATTGTGGTTTGCAGGTTCAATGGCCTGTGGCCTTCCCTCCCCGATCTCCATAACTAGGTGGCAATCTCCTGGAAGCTGTTGGTCTTTGGGGAGATCGAGCTCTACCTTAGTGCTAGGGTTTTTTTTATTGCTACCTTTACCTCAATCGTGGACTGAAACTATGTGCTAGATAGGGGGTGGATGTGGGGTATTCATTCTATGTCCATTAGTCCTTGGTCTCATGCTTTTAATTCCTTCTCTGAGGCTACTAAGGTGGGTTCTCGTCCTCCTGCTCAGGCTCATCGGCCTCTGCCCTGTGCCAGGAATTCCCCTATTGTGGTTTGTGGTTCTAAGGTAGTTGAAAATGAGGATTATTACTTGAAGCTGGGCGTGGTTTGCAGGTTCAATGGCCTGTGGCCTTCCCTCCTCGATCTCCATAACTGGGTGTCAATCTCCTGGAAGCTGTTGGTCTTTGGGGAGATCAAGCTCTACCTTAGTGCTAGGGTTTTTTTTATTGCTACCTTTACCTCAATCGTAGTGTGAAACTATGTGCTAGATAGGGGGTGTATGTGGGGTATTCATTCTATGTCCATTAGTCTTTGGTCTCGTGCTTTCAATCCCCTTACAAAGTTGTTGAACACCAGACCAATCTAGGTCTGTCTGTCGAACCTCCCTCTCCAATTTTGGGAGGAATCTTGTTATGAAGCTATTGGAAATACCATTGGACGCTTCTTAATGGTTGATTCTGCGATAGGGAGCTTGGGCATTTTATGGTGGCTCGGTTGTTGGTTGATTTGGACATCTCCAAACCTCTCCATGGTGATGTAATCTTACTGGTGGAGGACAGACCTTGGAAGCAGCTCTTGGACTATGAGGGTCTCCCCTTTCGATGTAGGAATTGCTTCTCGATGGGTCACTTGGCGACTTGGTGGAAGGATGCTCTCTCGGACCATATCATGGTGGGTTCTCCTCCTTCGGGAGTTTCTTCTGCTGAGGTTGACCCTATCATTTCTTCTCATGAATTTATCCTTGCTCCTCTTCTGGTGGTCCCTCCCATGGAGCCATTGCTGGCATTGTATTGTCTATGCCTTATGTTGTCTTTGTGCCATCGGAACCTTCCGATGTCATTGCTCCGTCATAACCTGCCAGTCCTTCGTTATTCGACTCTGTTGGACCTTTGTTAACTCATGTCTTCGTTGTTGGCTCCCTCGCTGTGTGGTGGCTCCTCTCTCGAGGTGGTTGTTGTGGATCTTCTCCCCTCGCCTCGCTCATTGGTTCTCAAGTCCAAGCCTTCCTGGTCGGTTGTGCTATGTAAGAAGAAGGGCCTCCCCAAATCTATTGCCTCTTCTAGGCCCCGGGTTCGGGGAGTCATTTTACACCCCTCTATTTTGGAGGTTGTCTATTTTTTGTTTTTCTACAGTTGTAGGTCAGTTGTTTCTATTTGTTCTTCTAGTTCAAGTTCTGTTTGAACTATGCTTTCCTTTGGCCTATTGGGCTTTCTGTGTATAGGGTACAACACCCTGTAAATGTTTCTTATCTTTTCAAAAACAATATCACAATTTGACATGCTATGGAAAATACTTCCTACTTATCAATTGATGAGCTAAAGGGGCTCTATAATGAATGGTTCATAAGGCACAACACTTGCTGAAGGTTTTGCAAATGGGGTTGCAAGCTAAGTGGGCTTAACCTTGGAGAAAACTTTGTGGTTAAGCGTGCTTGAGTTGGAGTAGTATTGGGATGGGTGACCTCCTGGGAAGGCTCAATGCTTCACCTCTGTGAGCATCACCTAGATGCAATGAGTGCTAAGTGGACCATTCATTATCATCAGAGATGGGTTCTTATGAATCACTACTCATGAAATGGGTCAATGAGTTTGACTCATAAAAACTACAGGGTTAAATCCTGATAGAAATATCACAACTCTTATTTATCAAAGTCATTCATTCTCTCACAAATATTATGTAATAAATATTCAAATTGAAGATTTCAACCACCAAATATGCATATTTGTAAAATAAATATGTATATTTGTGACTTACCATTTAGAAATAAAATAAAATAATTATTATATCAAATTTTAAAATTGACTCTACATCAATCCACATCATCCCATCCATCCAATAAAATTCTAAGATTTCAAGACATTTGACATAACTAGCATACAATATAACAAGCTATTGCAATATTTGATCACATGGTAATGTGAAAAGAATAAGTGATGCAACAATCAAACCTCAAATGGTGAATGGCGCATCATGTGAGCCGGGGGGAAAGCAGGCGGCGACACTATCAAATCTAGAACTTTTGTTCTTTTCTCTACAATGGTGACTTCTTGGCCCAGAAGGAAACCTAAATTGGCGGTAGATGCCATGAAAAAAATATGGTTGGAATGCCCAGTTTTTCTACCTTGTGAGAAGCCCAGTACTGTATCATGTTGTGGATTACAAAATCCGGTGAAACCCTTCCCAACTAGGCTTCAAAAGGCTTCTCCCACTCATCCATTACTTTGATAAGTAGCTCAAGTGTGCCCCCTGCTTCAAATCTGCAGTTGACTCAACGCCTGCGAGCAACCCGTCTACGAAGGGTAGTGGAAGTTCCAACAGATCGATCTCATGGATGGGGTGTAGATGTGATATTTTTTGCCTAATCCATCTGATATTGAGTGGTCTGGAGAGGAAGTAAATTTTGAGACCATGAGCACCCAATTTCTTGACCAGCTCTAAGGGTATGGTCCCATGGAGGGGGGCTTCCTAAAAAAATTTTGTGGGTGCTGCTTAGATTTTTTAGGAATATTTTAAGGTTAGTGGTCCCATGAATTCAATTTTGCAATTCAGTTTAAAAGTTTGAGCTCCAAAATTTAAGGATTGAACTGGAGTATTTTTGGTAAAAATTAATTAATAAATAAAAATTCTTTCATTTTTAAATTTTTTTAGGAATTTAAAATTTTAAGTGATAGACAAGTGGCAGAAAAACTTTCTAAAAAATTCCTAAGTTGTAGGGGCAATTTCTAGCCCCAACTCAATTTCACCCATTGAAAGATTCATTTCTAAAAGGTAGGGGCTCCTATTTTTCTGGAAAATATTCTAATTAATCCTGTAGCACAATTTTTTTTCTTCATGGGACCGCTTGATCCATGAAAATAGAAGCCCAAGCCCCCCCATGGGACCATACAGTAAGAAAGCTCTCATGTGGCTGTATGAAAGTTTTGGCACTTGGTCTCATGGATGTCATTAAAAACCATTCATTCATTCATTCATCCATACTCCTGAAATCAAAATGTATGTTTTCCATTGAAGACCGCTCGATTACTTGTTTAAAAGGTAGTAGGTGACTGGACGTGATTATCGATTGAGGTGAAGATCAAGAATGAACCACACAATCTACCAGTTTGTACATCGTATTCTTAAACCATTATTTACCATCTAAATTGATTCTAAAATTGTTCATCGCTACATTCTATGATCATAAAAGATTAAGTATGGAATAACTCAGAGGGCCTATAATAATTCAAGGTGTCATAATCTATGAATTAAAGATAAATATCACACATTAAAGATAAATAATTCAAAGGCGCTTATTTGTAATAGTTTTTTTCATTAATAGAACACATTCACATCATTATTTTAAAATAAAATATCAAAAAATATTTATTTTTGTGATATAGTTATTAAATAATTATTTTTAAACGCATTTTTACGTCTATCATTGATATATCAAAATGTATTCAACTATCCATCTATCGATTCCAAATGAATCAACAATAGCATTTTATTGTATATATCATATGTAAGAGAATATAGTACAATTCATTACAAACTTTGCCTTGAGTTAAAGATCCAATCCTTCTTATTTTTATCACAAACTTACTCTTTATTTCTATTCATAGTAAAATATGTTGTATTTACCGTTAAGTTGTGTAAATAAATTTTCATATTGATGTGTGGCTTTTCATACTATCTAAATTTTATCATTGATTTCTACTGAAGTATTCTCCATTTTAGAAGAGCTTATAGATATTTGAATAGAATTGGTGACTTTTTTTTTTCTTCTGTTGGTAATATTGTTACATGTGTTAATCTCAAGCAAATTTCTTCCCTTAACTATTTTATTTGAGCCCATAGTCCTTCCCTCTACTTGTGCATTTGTCGATACTAATCATGTATGGTGTCAAGTTGTACCCTAATGTTCCCACCTAAGTCTTTCATCACATCATAATTTGTGGATGCTTGCGTAATTTTATTTTCAATATGATCCATTTGAACTTTTAGTTATTTGGCAAGATCACCCATCCTAGATGAAATTGGCATGAGTATTAATATTATTTTTGTTTGTCTACATGTATTTAATCTCCACTTCTAACTTAGTGTGGGCATGGCACACTTTTTCCTTTATACTCAAACTAATTATTTTCTATTTCTAGCAATACTCTTTCTCTAACTTTATCCACCTAGCTTTATATTTCTATTAGCAACCCATCTATCATTTATTGTAATTGTTGCCCCATCAATGTTGAGGTGTCCATGCTCGTGTTGTGGTACTTTATTATGGATTTATATGAGGGAGTTTCAAATGGATTCTATAATTTCCACATTCTCTTTAATAATATCATCTGTTATATTTTCCTAAAGTATATAGCCAATTTGATTTTTTTAGTGGGGAAATCTTTGAGGGATCTACTTGAGAAAAAAAAAATTGAGGTTTTAGTGATTGTAGTGTGGTAATTGACTAGATTTTCTTCTATTGTGTCAATAAATCCTTAATTTTTTATATAGGATCTTATGGAGAAGTTGTGGATGAAATAATTTATTCTTTTGGATAGTTTCCTCACTACTCACAAATTTTCTCCTTTCTGACTGGGTCTCTGCTTTCTATGATTTCTCTTCTTGAGCCTCTCTCTACTCTATTTGTCTCCATACAAACATCATTATTTTCTTCAATAATGTTTCTATTTATTCCTTTTTCTCTAATAATATTTTACATCTATTTGTGTTTTCTTTAATGATTCTTTCTTAGCCATTTCTTTTACTTCCACGACTTGGGAGAGGAGGGTATCAACCCTTTTTTTTACCATAGATCCATGGTCTATATTTGAGTTATTTTTTCTTTCATTTCAGGTGATAGATCCACCACAATTGTCTAAGGACTCTTCAAATTTTCTTTTATTTTTATTGCAGCTTCCATTTTCTACTTGATTAGCTATTATTTATTTTGAGAACCATTCAATTATCGCATATATTGTATAGGCATTGGTTCAAATATGATCAAGCATTTTTTTATTACTTCCTTGTTCTCTATAGATACTAATGGATACATTTATTTTATTTAAATAGAGACATCCCTTGTGTAAATAATGACCTATATAGTCAAATCACATATATTACTTCTCCCATCCCCTCTTGTGTAGTAAGCTATACCTATACTTTCTATGAGAATTTTACTTTTCTTGGTTGTGGTAATTCTCATTCCTTACATATTTCTTTTGTTTCCTTTTCTTTTGTGGTAATATGTGTATTTTTTTGCCTTATGTTTTTTCTTGGGTTATAAAGTTCTTAATTCTCATTCCTTACATATTTCTGTTGTTTCCTCTTCTTTTGTGGTAATATGTGTATTTTTTTGCCTTATATTTTTTCTTGGGTTGTAAAGTTCTTATTTTTTATTTTTTCCACTCATGTATAGGAGAGCCTCTATGGTTTCCTTTATCTATGATTATTTCCCTTCTTTCCTTATTTTAGTTTCCTTTAGTGGCATCATTGGAAATTTCCTTTTGGTGGTTATTTTTTGGTGATCTCTTTTCTACTCCTTTTTTCTCAATTTGTTGCGCGTATTTTAGATTCTTAGATTTCAAACCTTGGATATTTTTATTTTAATCATTTAAATTACTACACCTATGGTTTAAATACTTTTCATGGGGAGGTGGATATTTTTTTATTGTGGGTGTTTGTGGGTCTTTTGACATTCACCATTTCTTAAGTTTTTTTTATGTTTTGTTAAATGTTCTATAGCCTTCTATTTTCTCTACTTATCCATAAATTCATTATTTGTCCTAGATATCTCTATAGGAAGCTAGGAGTGCTTGTGTGTTAGCATTTACAATTTCATCATCCACTTCATAAGATAGTGTTGGTACATAAGATGTTTGAGAATCTACTTATTCCATAAATATGTAATTTATCTACCATAAATGTAACATCCTTTATATATTTTCTTATTAGATTAAATAAAATTATATCCTTACTTTTCATTTGGTTTTGGAAATCCATAAAAAATCCCCAATAGAACTAATATAGTTCTATGTATGATTTATCATCCTTGAAGTGAGTGATACATGTGTGTGTCTATTTGGGTATCTTGTGTCCACACCTTCCTTGGGAATACAGGTACTCTTCATGAACCAAAATGTGAAGTAAATTATGATATATTCATACCTAAATTGATAGTGGTTTCTCTTTGTAGTGTGGTTGATGTTCTCAAGCAATTGGTCTTGAAAACCGCATCACAAGTATTTATGTATTTTTGATAAAGCCCTCTTTATCATTGTAGTAGATTTTTTAGGCTATCCTCAAAGTGTCATACCATACCTTGATGCATTTGCCTTGTACCATCATTTGATATGTTGTAATTATTTATGTACTTGTGGTAGATCCCTCTCTATTTGTGTACTAGATTTATTAGGCTATCCCCAAAGTGGCATACCATACCATAGGGTTTGTGATTTTTTTGACAACCAAAATTCTACCATCCAAAGTAGCTCCCATTAGTTCTTTAACCTTGTTTCTTACATTATTCTTGGATGGGAGGCATCCTTTATTCCCTACCCTTGTAACTACATGGATAGTTTATTTTGTGATTTGATAGGGTTGGTCAAATTACATAAAATAATTGTGGATTTGGATAACATTATCTTTATCTATAATTCCCTTATGGTGAATTTGTGGAAATCCTTCCATATATATCTAGATTAAGCTTCATAAATTATTGGTATTGAGATAGGTACTCTTCTTTTCTAGGTTTTAAAATATTTATTCCAAGTGATTTAAATCTTGTGTGGTTAATATTTGTTAATGTTGTATTTATGTATTTTCTCACATCCTCTACATGTACCATCTAGATCCACCTCCATAGCTTTGAGCAAGTATTTTTATTTCAATCACACATTTTTTTGGGCATCGACTAGAGTTGGAGTTATCATATTTTCCTCAATCTCACTTCCCTAATAAGAACTAGTCCTCTTCTTCTCCTTGTTTCTCTCATAACGTGCCTAATTATTCTAAGGAAAATTATGGGTCTCTTAGACTTTATATTGCATACCATCCACACATAATTTTCTGAAAGTGATATCTTTACCTTTTTGGTGTGTCTTGTAATGTGGTAAAACTGAATCCAAGGGTTTAATTAGGATTACTACTTTTCACTCACAAAACATTGGAATTCAAATTGGCAAGGGAATTGGATTGACTTGCAACCTTGAAGGTGAGCCAATCAACCTTGGATCTAAATTTTTTTGGGGGGTTTGAAATGGATTTGGAATGAAAATTCAATGATGTAGCTAAATGATTATGAGAATGCACTGTTCTGATGCAAACACAGAGAAACAAGAAATTGAAAGTCAAAATCTGGGAAGGGTAGAGTATTGTTCACCTATGGTTCAAATTTGGGCCTGATTTTGGGGGTTTGAGTCACCTAGGGTGACTTTGTCCTTGTTGACCAATTTTAGATTTGTTCTCACGGTCCTCTAGAGCTTGATTAGAGCCTTCTTCCTTCCAGTGCTTACTTTTGGATCTTCATCGAGTGCTGAGATAATTGAGTTTCTATATGTTGTCAAGTTGTAAGATTTGAATGCAACAATGAACAAATGATATTCAATCTTCCTCCAATCTTCCTCAAATCTAAAACCTACACATTCAAAGAGAGAGGAATGGTTGTTCCATATAGGGGCTTACCTCGATCAAACCCCGTGTTGGTGTTTCCACCTCCACAATGGCAAAATTGATGATACAGAGCTTATCATTTTGAGGGATAGAGGCTAAATGAAAAATGAATGATGAATCAACGATGGACTAAAACTCACCACTCATATTTGATATCCTTGAAGGACTGAAGTCATACAAATCTCCTCAAGGCTTGATTGTTGCTTGGCTTGATTTTCTTGAAAGACCTACAAGGGTTAGTACAAATGAAATGATAGCAGAACATGAATAAATTCGCATGAAACTTGACATGATGCTTCAATATTGAAATGCTATAATAAATCCACTCTTGACTACTCTTGAATTGATAATAATTTCTTGATGATGCTCTTGATCCAAAATATTTCCACTTAGTTTGCAAATGGTGAAATGACTAGGTATTTATACACAATAATTTTAATTTATCAAAAATTAAATATCGATCGCTTCAACATTTGACATTTTAAATTCAAATAATAAAATATAAGCTCTAACATATTAAATTTTGGAGGCAAAATAGGGGGACCAAGTCACCTAGAGCGACTTAGTCTTGGCCCTATTTTACAAAGTGTAAAGTGTCAGAAGAAAAATATTAAATGTCTACATTGGTCTTGTAAATGGGTTTTCTTGATAAATGTTTAAATGGGCCATGGAATGCATAATTTAGGACATTATATGTACAGTTAGGTCCATGCACTTAAGGGGGAGCAAAATCTAGTGTGAACTTTTCAAGGTTGACAATTTACGACACTACACGTCTATATAGAAATATCAATGGTATCTTTCATATTTAATGTGTCCATCTACTTCTTTTCCCAATTTATTTGTGACACTTGCTGGCCTATTTTTAGTGACCTATGTGCTATTACTATTATACAACTGGTACAATACACTATCTTACATATGATATAAAATTCCACACTTTTTCCTAATAGTCTCCCTCATGGCAATGTGTTTGTCTTACACCATTTAAATATCTAATTAATAGATAATTTTGTAGGGCTTAAGTTTTACCACCCCTAGTGATGATATTTTTGTAATTTTATATGGTTTGAGCCACTATATTTTAATTTATTTAGTTTCTTGAATTTGATGTCATATAATACTACCATTTTAGCAACTTGAAATTGTTTGCTTCTCAATTTTATATTATGCCATACTTTTTGGTACCTCATCTCTTGGATTTGATTGTATAACACAAGTAACCTTTGTTCATCAAATTTCTCCAAATAATTTGATCTCTCTTACAATTATTCTTCTTCATTTAATCATAGGTTAGTTTCCAATGTTAAACTTGGCACTATGAACTGAATAGTAATGCATCAATCCCCTATGGTGGTGTATGATCATGATATTGTTGAGAAGCTTCATAATTGTCTTATTCATAAAGTGCTTTCCTTACTCACTAAATTAAATATATCGAATCTAGCAATGATGTTTTGTGGATGAATTTTGTAGCAATTTTTATTGTGCAATCCTCGGTAGCTTCTACTTCTATCTATTTAGTTATATATTTTAATCATGTCATATTTTATGTTATGTAGCATCAAGTGTTGCTAAGGTGGTATAATTCAACTCCCTACACAAGTGTTCATATAATTTAGTCTTGAACTTTAGGATGAGAGTATTGATTGGATCTTACATTCATAATAGTATCCTCAATCAATTGAATTGGTAGATGTAATCTTGTACAAATATTTTTTCATCCTTATCGTAGGTGAAGCCACTTGATATACAAATCCTTATCATAGTTGGAAGGATAGAATGTGTCCTTCAAATATATGACAAGTTGATCCCATGTGGTGATATGATTCTAATTGTTTTTGTTTAGTGACCAAAACCTTAGCGACACCAAAGAGATTCAATATTGCAAAAGGAACCTTATAATCATCGAGGACCTAGTTTTAATCAAACCATGTCTTCATGGCAAGAATCCAAGTGTAGAGTACATAATATGTCGAGATCTATCATAGATCTTGACCCCAAATTTGGTTGTAGAATGGTGGCCTTCAGGAGCAGGAAGCTTTTGAACTACAATATCATTAACTATCAATCAATGTGGTTATCACACCGAAAAGTTCAACAACTCTCTTATCCAAATTAGTGGCCATGCTATTGCAAGTTAGAGCTACTGAAATACCATATGCCTCTCAACAATAAATATGGGCTAATACTCTACTAGATCGAGTTTTGACAAAAGAATTAAATTGAGAGATTTGTGAGAGCTAGTATAAAACCACTTTACAAGAATGTTTGGAACTCCACAAGACACAATATGACATTTTTTAAGATTAGACTCCTCACAATTTGCAAGATATTAAAATAACAATATTTTTTTAACAACTTATGAAAATAATTAAATTTGGAGTTCTAGAAATGCTAGAGAAAAAAACTGATAGAATTTTTTTGGGATCACTACACACAATGTGGCAATTTTTTAGAGAAAAATACATGTCGGATCACAAGTTATGAAATTAATACTCTCTAAAGTAAATTTAAGACAAATATTTTGGAAAAATTTGAGAGAGCTCAAGAAAATAGATTATTATACAATAAAGTAATTAAATACCATGTTTTTAAAAGTAAAACCATGCCAAAAAATAGAACTATGTGTTTGGATTAAAACCACATTTTTTGGTTCAAAACAACCAAAAAAAACCCCATTTTCTTTTGTATTCATCAATTGCAATTGCATTATTAAAAATGTGATAACTCTCAAAATTTAACAAAATTAAAATCCATAAAATATTCCAAAAATATCTAATCAAGGTTCATAACCCAAAAATATTTTACAAGATGTTGTCTAAGTAAAAATCAATTTATGTTACAACAACATGGTTTGAAATGGCTACCAACAAATCCCAACATCAAACTCCAACAATTTTCACAAGATCATAGGCCTATAGATTTGATACCAAATTTGATCTGGAATAACAAGAACAATAAAATTAATAAAATATAGATTAGAATTTACAAAGAGACAATAATATCTGCAAAATATAAACTGCAAACTTGAATTCCACACATATCTCCCACGTGAAGATAAAATACAAATATATAAACATAATGATACCAAAATTAAATATTTTAAAGATCATCCAAATCTTAACATAAAGTAGGAAATAATAACAATTTTCTAACTTATGCTAACTTCCTAACAAATAAAAAACTAATCAGGTAAATAAAACTACTAACCTCCTAACAAATAAGAAATTAATATTCCTTTTTAACCTTTAACCTTTTACATACGATAAAAACTAATAAAATAATAATAATTTAAATCATATGCTATAGCCTATTGAATCCTCATCATTAAGAGTTCATGGACTGAAAAATATGAATGAAGATGATAAAAAGTATTATCTAAAATTTTGCAAGGCATAAACTATCACTAATGCTTCTCTCTAATGTGGTATAATTATTTTCTTAAAAGGAAGAGTTTGTGGATCATACACAATTAGGTGGTTCTTATTTCCCTATGGTTGTGCTAATACATCTTCAATTATAATCCTTAATGTATTATCATTCACATGAAATGGGATGGTCCAATCTAGAAATATTAGAATGGGTACCTTTATGATTTTATTCTTTAGCATGTCAAAACATACTTAATATATTTTTTTTCATTGGGAATTATTATTATTTTTCTTATTTAATAGTATTCTATTAGATTGATAATTTTTGCATAGCCTCTAATGAATTCATTGTGATACCCCATATATCTTAAGAATGTTCTAACATTTTGTATAGTCTTATGAGGTGGTAGATTTAAGATTATGGTGGCTTTTAGGGGGTCCACCATGATCCCTTATTTCAATATTATATGGGCCAATATTTAATAACCCACTCAAAATATTTTTACTAACAATCAAATCTAGAAATGTATTCTAAATTAATATTTCAAAACACTCAGTTTTTCCTTACCCCAATTGATCTAAAAAATTGGAAATTTTAACACCCAACCAATGGAAATATAATTTAAATTTAAAATACTAGTAAATAACATAAAATTTTAGTAATCGTAAGACCTCATCCTATTATATATCAATAGTTTACCATATATTAATCACAACACCAATCTGTATATCAAACAATCAATTTCACTGCACCTGATTTCATGGATAAACATAGAAAGACAATATATAAAATTTAGAATATATTTATGATATGAATATTATTTTTACATAAAAATGGATGGTAATGACAGTCATAACATCACTATCAATATTTCATACAAATCTAGAATCAATGGTAACAATACAACTAAAGATATATTGATGATTTGATTGGAATACCACCTATAACACTACCAAACTACACCAACTTGTACTTTGAAAGCTCCATATACAAAAGAATGGTCTTGGGCACTAATATAACAGAAAAATACACATCAAATAATGGCTAAAAATATACAATAAAGTGAATCTAAACTACAATCCATCACCTACAAACAAACACACTAAAAACTAGTTGAAATTGTAATCCCATGAAGCTTCATTACACTCCCTAGATGAGAATGCCTTCATGTACCAAATAGTTTTTGTCCTCAAGTACATAAAACCAATGGGGTTTCATCCAATAATCACCAATATCAAATGTGTTTTCATCCATAGAAGATTATTTGTTGAAATCAAATGTCCAAATAAATTTCTACAGAGTTTTGATAAGATGAAAAGAGATGCTTGGAATATGAAATTATCTATATATAGAGGAAAAAATCCAAACAAACCCATCTTGGAAAAATAAATAAAATAATATTATTTTCATCCATTTCCATCCAAAATAGGTCCCCATAAAGAGTTGGCATAACCACTATTATATTCCTAGCTAAAAATATACTATAACTCCCATTATGACAACTTGTCATAAAAAATTTCCTACTGTCTAAAAAAAATAAAAAAACTTGTCATAAAATCTATCATAACTATCATAAAATCTTCTAGAATAAGGTGAAAGATAATCTTGGAAGTTACTAATTGTACCATAAGAACCTTCACACCCCATTTTGGATTTCCAACACAAAATATAATATTAAAATATTTAATATATAATTGGCCCCTATTAAGCAACTTGAAAATCTTAATTAATCGTGGGTCCAAATTATTAAATATTAAATAAATAATTTTCCAATATCCTTCTTTAACCCATAGAAAATGTTGAATTGATCAATTTTTCCATGAAATTAAATTAATTAAAAATGGGACATGACATAAGAGTGTACCAAATGGTATCACAAACAAATATTTCTTGAGGTTTAGTGAGATTTATAAGCTTATACATCTTCCCAACATCATCTATAGTACTTTGAGATGATCTTTTACTAATCCATAGATGGTTTAGTCATCCAAGTAGACTTCTAAGAAATGAATGAAATCTTTAAATGTATTTATCATTAATTTGTTGAATATGTAAGAGTGATTTTCAAGTGAAATGGTATAGTTGTATACTTGAATGAACCTCATTTAGTTTCATACATTATTTTAGGTTGGTCAATCTCAATTATTTTGACTTGATGATATTTAGAAAATTCATTGATGAATGATTCTATTTTAGGTTGGTCAATCTCATTTATTTTGACTTGGTGATATTTAGAAAATTCATTGGTGAATGATTCTATTTTAGGTTGGTCAATCTCATTTATTTTGACTTGGTGATATTTAGAAAATTCATTGGTGAATGATTCTACTTCCTTGATTGCTCCTTATTTCAATACTTATTTTCTAAATGATTTAACAAAGGGATCATGAACAAGTCAACACATTTCCTTATTTTTCATCTTTCTATATTGTATCACCACTAGGAGAATCCATTTAGTATCTTTTATTATCTTAATTATTCCTTTATTCAACATCTTATCCAATTATGATTTGACTCTAGCTTTTCAACCTAATTTTAATTGAATTTTAATTATCTAAGATTCTTCTTTGAAACCTTTCAAGTTTGTGTGACACCTTTTAAACTATTAAATGTGCAAGGAAACAAATATGCATATTCTCCCAATACCTATGCTACTTACATTACTCTTATTTCCTCCCAATATCACTAATCTTAGCTAGTTTTGGGCTCCTCTCTACCACTATGTTTTCCTCCTTCATCCTTAAAGTTTAGTTAAAGTATTCAAATTTTGGTACATTATTTGAGGATACCTTACTTTATCCTTCTTTAACCTTAATAAGTAGAGAGACTTCCACTGCATTATTGATGCAATCAAGGATGGGGTACCTTGCTAGGCAGCCCACCCTTACAGCCAAACACTTCCAAAATCATCTCACACATGTTCATTCTTTTACCAAACAATTTAATTCTTACTCCAATTATCAATTCAATTGAAAAATTCAAATTGGCATACGCATAAGTGCACAAAAAACTATTAGCATACCAGTTTTTGAAATTTAATTTGAATATGCAAAAAGCTTCCAATTTCCATAAAAAACTTGTACATTTGAAGTTCTCACCTTCATCTACAAGAATACAAGTGGATCACAATTTATCTACCCATAATACCATACTAAAACTCGAGCTAAAATCCCATAAAAATCATTTCTAAATGTTGGAACTATATTGCAGACAACCTTGTGACAAACCACTTTTTGAAATTTAATTTGAACCAGGAAATGAAAATATTTTTGTCTAAAAACTTGCATAAAGGAAACTCCCATATTCATCTATATTAATACATTCTCACAATATTTTTCTACCAACAACACTTCTTGAATTCAACCCCAAAACTCCAAAAAAAATCTATTTTTGGGCACTGGAACTGTGTTGCAGACTTCTGTTGGATAAGACAACTGAGAGGGGGGGTGAATCTTGCCAAAAATAGACATTTCAATTTATTTTTACATCTCTTTCATAAACTTCTTGCACATCTTTTCATTCCCTCCAAAGATAATGTCATCAACATATACAACAACAATCAGGATTTTGTCATTTTTGATCTTGAAATATAAATTATTGTCTGTCGTACCTTTGTTAAATCCTTGTTGACTCAAGTACTTATCTAGCCTCGCATAACAGGCTCTAGGAGCTTGCTTCAATCCATATGAAGCTTTCTTCAATCTACACACCATATATGGTTGATCTGTTAATTGAAATCCTCCTAGTTGTTCCACATAGACCTCTTCTTCTAGTTCACCATTCAAAAATGTTGACTTGACATCCATCTGATACACTTTGAAATATTTATAAGTAGCCAATGCCAGGAACATCCTTATAGCTTCCATTCTTGCTACCAGGGCAAAATTCTCCTGAAAATCTATACCTTCTACTTGTGAGTAGCCTTTACACACAAGAATTGCTTTGTTTCTGAAAACTTTCCCATTCTCATTTAGCTTGTTTCTGAATACCCATTTTGATCCAATGATATTTTTGTTTGTCGGTCTTGGGACCAATTCCCAAGTTTGATTCTTCTCAATTTGCAAAAGTTCTTCTTTCATTGCTTCCTTCCAATGTTCATCCTTACATGCTTCACTTACTGACTTTGACTCAATCTCAGATAATAAGCACAAATTTACTTCAGTAGCAGCTTTGCTTCTAGTTAACACACATTTTGTCTTGTCTCCAATAATCTGACTTTCTGAATGATTCCTCTGTACATATTTCGGTGTCTTAGGGGACATCACCGAAGAATCTTCTTCACTTTCATTTTGGTTTTCTTTCTTATCTTTATCCTGTTCTTCCACAACTTCTTCTATTCTTGCACATTCATGTTCATCAGATATATATCCATCAATATCAATAGAATTCTTTACTTTTTCATCAACCTTCACATTCGAGCTTTCTACAATTTTCCTCAATATTTTATTGAAACATATGTATGCCTTAATTTTAGTAGAGTATCCAACAAATATTCCTTCATCACTTCTTGCATTAAACTTACCCAAAGTTTCCTCATCTCTTCTGATATAGCATTATCTTTTGAATACCTTGAAATATTTGACTATAGGGATTCTTCCATATCATAGCTCATAGGGAGTCTTTGTGTTGTTTTCTCTTTCATAAATTGATTGAATACATATACAACAGTGTGAATAGCTTCTTTCCAATAAAATTCTTGTAATCCGGCTTCAGTGATCATTGACCTAGCAGCTTCTTGAACTGTTCTATTTTTCCTTTCAATAACTCCATTTTGCTGAGGAGTTCTCGAAGCAGATAGTTGTCTCTTTATATCATGCACTTCACAAAACATATTAAACTCATAGGAGGTTAATTCTCCACCTCTGCCAGATCCCAATCATTTAATCTTCAAATTCACTTCATTTTCAACCATAGCCTTGAATGCCTTGAATCTATCTAATGAATCTGATTTCTCTCTTAGAAATGTAACGCATGTATATCTAGAATAATCATCAATTAAAAGCATAAATTACCTTTCACCAAGTAGACTTTGCACTCTTATAGAACCACAAAGTTTTGTATGAATCAAATCCAGTAATCCAGTAGTAGATTATTCTCTTAATCTGTAATGACTTCTTGTTTGCTTCCTAAACTGGAAATTCTTGTAGATAGCATTTACAAGCTTTGTAATTCTCGGTAGATCTCTCATGGCCTGAACATAATTGATTCTTTCCAAGTTATCAAAATTCATGTGACACATTCTCCTATGCCATAGCCAATTGTCATTTATCTAATTCATAAAACATCGTCCATCAACACCTTTAAGTTGATAAATTTTCCCTTCATATTTCTTTCCTATAGCAATCAATGTTTTGGATCCTTTTCAGATCTCACATTTCTCATCCTTAAACACAATATCATATCCTTTTTTGCACATCTGACCAACACTCAACAAATTATACCTTAAACCCTTAACATATTAAACATCGTCTGTATGATGCTTTCCATCAAAACTTACTAAACCTATCCCATAGATTATAGCACCAGTATCACCTCTAAACATAACCAGACCTCCATCATATTTCTCAAGTTTCACAAACTTACTCTTGTCACCAGTCATGTGATGTGAGCAACCACTATCAGCTACCCAAAAATTATTTTCCTATTTAGCATGTAGGGCAGAGATAATCGTACCTTCATTTTTCTCCTTCTCTTTCTCTTTCTCTTTCTCTTTCTCTTTCTCTTTCTCCAAAGGTCTTTCTTTTGACTGTCTTTCTAATTTAGTAGAAGTAGGTTCATCCTTAATCACCAAGAACAAGCATTCATTGTCATTTGGATCTTCATATTTTGAATCTTCATCTGAAATACTAGCATTCACATTCACATAGGAAGCTCTGTTAATCTTCTTTCCTTTCTTTTTTTCCTCATATCTTTTTTTATTCCTTTTAGCTCTTTCCGAACACTTTTCAGAATAGTGACCAATTTCTCCACAACTAAAACACTTAAAGGGAAATTTACCTTCATACTTACCGGAGCCTTTTCTCATTATCCTTACAAAGTTAGCTTTGATTTCATCAAAGTTTTCTTCATCTAGATCTTTAATTTTTGTAGCTTTAAAAGCAGTCTCTATTTTACCTCCACTTCTTAGATTCAGCTTCCTCATCTCATAAGATATCAAATATACTAGCAGTAGATCCTTAGCACAAGTCTTGTAATCTATAGTCTACTCAATAGCACTCACTTTTTCACTGTAAGCATCAAAAAGAGTTTTGAGAATCTTCTTTACAATTTTGGTTTCATCTATAGTAGCGCCAAGGGATCGCATTCCCGTCACAACCTCATCTAATCTTTGTACATAGGCTTTAACATTCTCATCTTCGAACATGTGTAAAAGATCAAATTGTGTTTCCATATTTTTTATTTTTTCCTCTTTTACCCTCTCATCTCCATTGTGTGCTCTTTCTAAAGCATCCTAGACTTCCTTAGTTGTCTTCAAATTTTGCACCTTAATCAACTCAAAATGTACCAAACTATTCTTCAAGATAAATTTTTCCTTATTATTCGCTTCATGTGATTTGATTTCTTCAGGTGTACTTGTACCATTAGCAGGAGGAGTGTAGGGTTCCTTATAGGCTTTCTCTACATCGTATCCGCAAAACTCCAGATATTCTTCCATCAATACTTTCTAGATACCATAATTATTTCCATCAAACTTTGGATAATCATAGATCATTCTACTAGCCATCCCAGAACTTCCTCATGCGGTTAATCTCTTCACCAAGGAACCAATATTTGATACCAATTGTTGAATAGGACAACTGAGAGGGGGGTTGAATCAGTTGTCAAAGATTTAAACCTTAAATTCAATTATCGGAACTAACACATAAACTGATTAAGTGATTAACCATCAAATGCCAATGCATAAACACAATAACACTAGATTTACATGGAAAACCCAATGAGGGAAAATCCACAGTGAGGATTAACTCACACTATAGAGAATATCAAAATCGATTACAAAAGGCTCACTTTTTGGAATAAGGACTCACTGTCCACAAGGATACAACCCAAATGGATAGTTTCCACAGAGATACAAAGAAGACAAAGAAGACTTATTACAAAGAGACAACAATCCCAATGCAACAAAGGATTCCACCACAATCACTGATCCACTTGCATGAATGATAAAGTTTTCCTTCTGCTCACTGCATCTCAAAACTCAACGTTAAGATTTGCACTGATCAACCACGCACATAACTCACACACTTTCAGAATAACATCAAAGTTGTGTATGCTCTTTCACTTATCTTCCTTCTTTTCTTATGTACACTTTTCATTGCTAACGCATTCTATATTTATACCATCTCCAACTTTGAAAAGATACAAAGTCGGCCATCCAACTTCAAATTCAAATTAGTTCAGTGCCAAACATCCTATGGTGGAATTAGAATTAGGGTGACCCAAACACACGCTTCACCAGGACCCATAATAGATATAACATGCTTCATTAACTTTGAATGCAGTGCTTGACACATGGTCGGCCAAAATAGTGTAAAACACATAGATAAATTAAGCTCAATGCTTCCATATGTCGAAACCATCTTCAATAGAACTAGGGCAACACAACTCTCGAACCATAAAGAGAAATCTAGACCAACAATAGTTCTTTTGGACCTCAGCCAGAACACAGAAAACATAGTTTACAACATCCTCAACATCTGACAACCTACAATCTTCTTTTTATACATTTCTCAATATTCTCAACATATACAGTCAACAACAACCAGTAGATAGCCAGCTGACCGGTTGACATCAATGACAACACTTTCATTCCTCTTTCCATTCTTGCAACAATTTCGTCAACAACTCAACCTTTTCTCACTCCTCAATCTGATGCCCCCAAAATTGATTGTGCAACAAGAAACGGCCTTTTCTCTTTTTCCCCTTATCTCTTCACCTTCCTCTCCTCAATTTGGTGTCCAACAACTCAACCCAAGAAATATGAAAAGAATAAAATTTATTTTGATTTTTCATTTTATTTTCTCTGGCACAAACACCCCTTGTCATTCTTCCACAAAGCTCAAAAAAATAATTAAAATAATGGAAATATATTTGCACTTTACTCTGCCTTTTATAATTTAGAAATGAATTCACCAATTAATGGAATTGATCTCACAATAAATATATATTTGAATTCTAAATAATTTTCTGCAAATCATCAAAATCACACCTCCAAACAAAAATTGAAAGCAAAAACCAAACCGTTATTTTTTTGGTTGATATTGATTGCCAGTAGACCCGGATGTTCCTGCATCAATTATCTTGTTCCTAGATTCTTTTTGTATTATAACATACTCCTTGCAATATTGTATCCATTTTATCATTCCATTCTACTAGTTTCCATATCCCTTTTTCACTTGGTGTTGTTGTTTTCTTTTTCTTATCTCTTAACATTACCTCATTCTACAAAAATATTCTTGGACTACTTCTCACTCTCTAGTTTCCACCCTCTTTTCTTGATTGATATACCATGTTTTTGCACTAGGTGATGGTGGCTAGTAGAATAGTTGAATGTGGAGTCTTTCATCATATTCCCTCATCTCATTCAATTATCTTATTTAGTTTTTTATGTAGATGTCAGGGTATATGTTACCATAGTAATCTAGGGTGAATTGGCAGTCCCCTTCTTTAGGTGTATAACTTATTTTAATCAATACTATAAAATATTTCTAAGTTGGGATCTTTATCTTGTGAGTAAACCACCATCTTATCACATTACATACTAATGTGTCTTGTAGGGCTTCCATTCAAATTCTTCCATTTTGAAGTTTTTTTGCATGTTTGCTACATTTTTAAAAATATTTCCCACCCTCAAATAACATTGAATTTTGATATGTGAGATAGCTCATGGATATAATTTATCTTGCATGATGTTAGAATTTTCTATATTTTTTAATCACCTTCCATTTTCTTGATTTATGGAAAGTTTCCTTTATTTTTTATGATTTATTTATTTATTTTCTTGACTCTTCTCAAACTACATATCCTTATAGCCTATAATACTTATCTAGATCTTTTATCTGGTTCACCCCACAACTATGCTTACATTCCATCCTCACTATATGTACTATAATTATTACTATCAATAATGATTTCTCCTTCTAAATTTGATTCTTCTCCTATTTTTTTCTTGGGGACTTTCCTAATGAGTAGAGTACTCTATTATCCTTTTCTTCACTTATACTCTCTTTTTGTGCCTCATCTTCTATGTATGCCCTATTCATATTTGTGTACAAATGGATATGTACTACATCATCCAAGTCATTAAATTATAATTCCTCCTTCTATGAGTCAAAAAAATTGTTATAGAGCTAATAAACCATTTAAGATTCAACAAGATATTGAATGTATCAAAGGTTTCTTTTATCTTAGCTATTTCAAAATTGATATTCTTTCTTGTTCCTAATTGGTTGACATCAATGCTACTTCATGTACTAATTGTTCTTATTATGGTGTCATCAGCTAAGGAAATTTTATAGGGGTATTATATAGCACTTGCTTACCCAAATATTCCTAGACTACTTCTAGCATAATGCTTACATCTCCACCAAAATTACATTTTTGAACCATTTATTGTAAATGCAAAGTTCAATCATAATAGGTTTATTTTTATTCTAGTATTGTGTAAATTATTTTAGTTTTTCTATATATTGTTTTCCTCCACAAGGTTAGCCAATTCCTCTAATATTCAAGCCTCCTTTTCAAAAAAGTAACCTTTGTAGTAATCCTCCTCCCTTTTTTCTTCTACAATTAGTTTCTTGGTTTCTTCAACCATTAGGTCATATTTATACTTAATAGGGAATTATTCCCCCTCATCTTCTTCTTCTTCTAAATTTGTTCTTGCTTCCATATTTTTCTAAAACATTATTTCTCAATTTCCCTTTTCTCTCCAAATAATCTCTCTATTTTTTCCTCCTTTATTAGATAGGATTGACCCCTTTTCTATTCTTCACTGATTTCTCTTTAAGCATCATCTAGCACCCTAAGGATTTATTTTTATAATTCTCATCATAATATTGGCCCCTCTTGATGAGTTTGGTCCAAATAATTCCTCACTTCTCGTTGACACTAATGTATTTTTATAATATTGTTATGTCCTTGGATAATTGAAAAATTCATGGTTAGCATCACCATAAATCCACAAGTTTTTTTATTTTCTTCTATAAATTCATTTGTGTATGGCCCATTTAATTTTATTTATAAAACAACCTCTCTTGTCTTATCTTTTGTTGTCAACCTTAGCCTCTACCATTTCCTCCTCTATCATCATTATAATAGCTATAATTATTATGTAGAGGATATCTGGTGGTAGCGTGTCTATCAATAGTTTGTGGCACCACATTTTATACTATTTTGATATTTTGCTAGTTTCTCGATTGTGGTTGCGTGTAATTATGATTCTCAGTATAAATTTCTCTTTTTTCCAACCATTTGGCTCTTGTCATTCCTCTATGCATTATTTTATTGTCCTACATAGATGATTATACCAAGGCTCACATTCATCATCTTCCCTTAGCCAAAATATAAGGATAGGAAATCATTTATTTCATATTCATCCTACTCTCCTAAAGTTCCATAATATTAAAAAATAAAAATTGAAGTGATTATTTCATATCCACTATTGGTAACAAAGCTCTTTTTCTCCTTTTATCATTAGGTGCATATTTTTAAATCTCCCTCATTAGAGAAATATGTACACCAAATTTTCATCCTCATTAATAGTGATGGTTCTCAATGAATCTCTCCTTTGTCTAGTATTTCATATTTGATCTTTAATTATTGTTCTATCTTTAGCATTTCTATTTCCTATTTTCTACTTTATCGTTTCTTTTATAAGACTACACCTCTATTATGCACACCAATTATACTATATCTAGATAGTTATATAAAATTCTTATATCTATTGAGGCTCTATTTTAATTAATAACAAAAAGATAAACCATTCAACCCTTTTCTTATCTATAAGTGATTCCTCCACCTTCTACACTACTACTTCAAATATTTGATCAAAATATTTCATAGTTTATCCCTTTTTTTCCAAGCATCTATCTCATCTTGCATGTTCTTATTAAAGGAGCCTCTATTGACTCAAATTTATAAATAAAATATGTTTTTGCATCATACCACTCCTTGTCATGTTCTAGACATTTCTTCATGTACCATCACAAGGTGTCACCTTTAAATGTTCCAATAAAATCGTAAATTTTGGCATGATTGGATCTTGTTTCATTTAATTTCTAAGTGGATTCTAGGACAAAAAATATTTGGAGGCTTCATTAGTGTCCTTTTCAAACATTAAAATATGAATCTTATTTTGGTTCATAGTATGTGTGACAAGTAGCTTAGATTTGTTGTTGCTATTGGAGGTTTCTCCCTTACTAGATGGTAATTTCTTATGTTTATGTTCATTAAATATTTTATTGTAATTTTTTTGTTTCATTATTTTACAATTGTTTTCATTATCCCTTAATTATTAATCTCAAAAAATCCTTTCCCAAAATCTCATCACAATCACTCATAAACTATTTTTATATTCTCTCTTCCTTTTTCCATAATGACTCACTAAATATATCTTCTATAGCCAATCTCCTTCTCTAAAGTGGCATGAGAGATAAATCTTGACCCAAATGGATTACCTCTTTAAGGTGTATCTTCATCTTAGGAGATGCAACAATTGGTAATTTCTCATTAGTTATAGGCATGACATTAGATAATAGAGATTTATCTCTTCCTTCTTGAAAAATATTGATTGCATTTATTGAAAATCATTAAGCATAGAATCATCACCATCCTCTCTTTTTCTCCTTATATCCTCTTTCCTTCATTAATATCACATTCATGCTAATTACATAATTTAAATAATCCTTATTAAAATCTAGAGGATTTAATTTTAAAATTAGGGTTATTAAATTCTCAAACCCTTAACTTATAACATTATGGTTTGGCATATTGATTCAAGAAAATGGTTGTCAAGGAAAAAACTCTATCGATGGAGTACCCCTACTTCCATTCCCTAACTAAGAACTACAACTTCCAAGTCCTTTGTTTTTATCTCTTAAACTCATCATAATCATTTAATTATTATGCCATTCCTATTATGTTTTCCTTGGATTTCCTTACTTGAGTAATCAATCTCATTTTTTTTTATGTTAGAAATATTTTATGTCCTCCCAAATAGGGACTTTCCAAACCTTCTATAACATCCCTTCGTGTGTGATTTCATGAGGCCTCCCTAGCTCTCTCAATACTATTGTACATTACCCTCTTTCCTAAATGTGTTTCAATCACTTCTCTTTAATTATCATCTTAATTTACTGAAAAATATCTATTTGTATCTTTATGCTCCCTTTGGTCATTGGTGTTTCTAATCCTTGTTATCCATCACTAATGGCTCAAATACCTATATTAGTGGTCACATTCTTCAGAGATTCTAAATTCACATATCTTTGGAGATTATTTTAGGATCCCCCCTTCCATTCATCATCCCCTAAGTGCCTAACCTCCTTGCAAAAGGATAGAACATACAGTATTATACTACAAACCTTAAAAATAGGTTCTTTCCCAAATGTAATCCTTCATTATTGAATCATGTACCACTAACAATTATTATTTTTATGTTCTATTCTTCTTTTACCATTTTACCAAGGTCCAAGCAATGTAACCAAATGTTGGCAAGAACAAGGGACAATCAAGGATTTGAGCCTAAGTTTCTTAAGAGTTGTATGTATACCCTTGTATGAGTGATAATATAGATTTCAAATTTTATGCAATAGATTACGAAAGGTTGTAGTAAAATATAACTACTAAAATTAAATATATTCACACATCATAAGTCATAGCACGTTAAAAAACCGTCATATCATTACACAGTATGCAATAATCTTATACTCCATAATACATGTATCAGATACAATATTGACTTATATAGTAATCTTTTTTCCTTATACCTATTATTTTTATTATATATTCTCTTCTCTAAATCTGATATCTTACATCTTATTCTATATTATATTTTATTTCTCTTATCCTATTTTTACTTCTATCTAGGTACATTTATAGAAAGGAGTGTATCTCTTGTGTGTGATATGCATTTTAGATGTGTTTTCATTCAACTGAATGTGTCATATTTCCCTTGTGGTAGGTTTGGCTAGCTTTTTCCTTGAGCTTTGCTCCATCCTACGAACACCATGCAATCCCATGACCAAATCATTTAAGACAATCAAGAACAAGAATAAATTTTAAAGCAATATGATTCATCTCTAATTGTGGTTTCCACTTGGTTGGACCTTATAATCAAAAAAGAAAAATAGTTTCAAAAATCTTGGTTGATGATTTCTCCTTTATCACACCTACAATATAAATAATGCCATAAATAAAAAAGAGCTAGGCTATTTCTTCTAATTTCACAAGGTTCAATATTTTTGGAGGTTGTCACTCCAATGGTCAACAAAGATGAAAGAGAAATGCTACCACTAGTTTATCAAATTTCTAGAGTTAATTTGGGAAAGAAAATAAGAGAACCTAAAATTGAAGGCATGCAATTAGTTATCACTACCATGTATCTAAATGGATAATGATTATAAGACATGTAGCGTCAAAAATTGTCACCCTTAATAATTTTACACTAGTTTTTTTCCCCCGACACTTAATGTCCTAGAAAATAGGACCAAGACCCATTCACCCTAGGGCATATGGGTCCCCCTATTTTGTTGAGGACCAATTTTGGATATGTTGGTGTTGACATTTTAACATTAAAAATTCAAATTGCAAATGTCGGCTATCGGGATTTAATTCTCGGGAAATTGAATAAATGCCTATAAATACCTGGTTATTACATTATTTAAAATCTAGCAAGAGCTATCTAGAAAACTATTGGAAAAATTATGATCAAGAGAAATATTAAGCAAGTCAAGAGCAGCATTTCAAAGACCTATTGCAACAATTCAAGATCCAACATCGTATCAAATCGTATGAGATTTTATGTCTGTTCATGTTATCATTGTTTTATGAAGGCTAGCCCCTATTGTAGGTCTCCAAAGCAATTAAATCAATCAAGAAAGAAAGATCCAAGGCCTTGAAGTGATGTGTATGACTTTAGTACTTCAAGGAAGCCATTGAAGGGTGGTGAGCTGTAGCACTTTTTGATTTCATCATTCCTTCATATCCATTATCATTTTATCATTGACATTTCCATTATGGAAGTGGAAACACTAACATGGGGTTTGACTAAGGTAAGCCCCTAAATGGCCCAACATATTTTCTCTTTGTGAATGTGCAGATCTCAAGTTTGAAGAGGATTGAAAGAAGCTTGAAGATAAATTTTTCATTGTTGCAATTGAAGCCCTACATCTTGTCAACTCATGGAAACTCACAGAATTACCCAACAATGTTCTGACAACTATGCAACCAAAAATTAGAAGCTCATATCTATCATCAGAGGACCTCAAAAATAGAGTTGGAAAGTTGTACAAGGACCCATACACCCTATGGCGACTCTATCCCCCTACAATGATCAAAACCAACATTTTAGGATAGGTACATAGACCTTTGCACTTCCCATATCTACTTGCAAGTTATTGTTTCAGTCTATTTATAGTCGGATTATTGCATTTTACATATTAGGTCACATAGTCTAACTAGGTTAATCATAAAAAATAAATTCCAAATCATTCCAAGACTTAATAGGATGGAGATTTAGGTCTGATTGGATCACCTTCATGATTGAAAGTTAATCTACTCACCTTGTTGATCTCCATCTTAATGAAACAATAGAAAAACCCACAACCAAAAAAAAAAGCTTCAATCTTAGGTTTACACATTAGACCTAGGATTCTCGATTTTTTTTGTTTCATTTTGGTGAAATTGAACTGTTAACATTACATATATTCTAAAATTGCACCATAGATCTAGGTTTTGCATTGCATTATTTTACACTCCTCATTTAGGGTTTCACTTTTGCATCATAAAAGACATAAAAATTCAAAAATTACATATCATTTTGCATCATAGGTTACATTAGGGTTCATTTCAGTCACTTAGATTAGATCTACATTGAAAAGTATATTCATAATTGTCATTTTCCTTATTACACATTTCTATTTGCATCACATTGTCATAAATTGAGGAAATTCTAAAAAAATACTTAGTTGCAGACTTGTTTGCACTTAAAAGAAGAACCCTTAGACATTGTAATAAACATTCAACTTTTGAATTTTTAGAACCCCTATCAAGGACTCAGATGCCCTTGGGTGCCTCTATCCTTGTAAACTTGCATTAAAAAACTTTTGCACACTCTTATGTCTCTGTGATTTCAGTTTGTTTGTGCTTACATATCTTTGTTTTAGAATTTTTAATTGCATTCATTTTGGCATCTTTAATTTAGCTAAAAAAGTGAAAAAAAGAAAAAAAAATTACATTGTTTTATTTTAGAATTGCATCAAAATCATCATTTTCAGATTTAGGCATCTTATAATCAGTCAAATTATGCATTTTAGATCAGAAAACTGCATTCAAAATTGTTATTTATTGTTCACATATTGTTACACACTTATATTGGCATAAATTAAGTAAATTCTAGAAAAACATTCACTATCAAATCTGTCTACAACCAGACCCAGAATCCTTAAGAAATATCACAGTCAGACTTTGAATTTCTTGAAAACCTACCCAAGACACAAAAACTCTTGGGTGCCTATTTCTTTCTACTATCGACTGAATCAAATTTTGCACAAATCTTTCTTGTTGTATTCTGTGTCTGCTTTTGCTATCTGAATTTTTTTTTTGAATAATTTTTTTGGTTAATTGATAGTTTAGTGTTCATCTTGGGTACACAAGTGTTTTGAAACTTGCATGAGCTTCACAACCTGGTGTCTTATTTCCAATACTTCAATGAGACGTAGTTACAAACTTATGGAACCCCGCATTGCTACATCTGCTATGGATCCTTATTCTTCCAACTCTTTCATGCACAATGTTGTCAATGTTGAACCCATTTTGGACTCTATCCCTAATGCTACCATACCAATTACAAACTTACAATCACCCATTTTTATGGATGTTGAGACTATGGTTTCCCATATTCTTGAAGACAAATTGAAATAATTGGACAAATATTTAGAAATACTTCAAAACTATGTGAGTATTGAATACCTAGCTAGTACAGTAGTCCCTATAATAGATAACATGAGGAAACTGATTAATGATGATCAAGGACTAGAGGTTTTATGTAGCCTAGCCCATTTAGTTGATTCTAATGTACCTACAATGGCTAGTTGCACTCAAGATTTGGGATACACTCAAAGTCAAGGAGGAAATCAAGTCTCCCTCCCTACAACTATAGCCTCTATACCTACATGCACAAATCCAACTATTGCCTCAATGATACAACAAAGCATTGGTATAAATCTAACATTAGGCCTTTCCACTAGGAATCCTTATGGTTTTAGATCTTCACATGTAACATCTCAAGTTTCATCCTCTCTCGTAAAATTACAACATAGTTATCCACCAAGCACATACACAATCCCACCATATTCACCACATTCTCAAAAAAATCAACCAAATATTTCGTCATTAACCAACTTTTGCAAAATGTAACCTAACTTCAACAATAAATCTCAAATTTGAACCAAAACCAAACCAAATAACCATTGCAATATGTCAAAAGAAGCCCATTGTCACTTGAAATCTTGAAAAAACCAATGCCATAAAATATAGAGATACCTCGATTTGACAAATATAATGGTAAAGGAGACCCTAGCAATCATATATCGACATATACAGCCTTGTGTAGTGACTTAATTTTTTCAGATAAACTCTTGGCTAAGCTCTTTCCTATGTCATTGAAAGACATGGCCTTAGAATGGTTTTGTTTATTTTTGAATAACTCAATCCACTCTTTCAATGAACTTGTTGATGCATTCCTCCAACATTTCCAAGTCAACATTGGACCTAATATTACATTATTTGATTAGTGTGATGCAAACAAGGAAAACATAAAAAATTGATGGACTTTATAGGGCGCTATCAATTGGTTTACTCACAAATCAATCTTACTCTTCCTGATTCATATTTTCAATGAGTTTTCATTGAAAACTTGCAACCTAATATAAGAGATAACAATTTATTGATGAAACATCCATCCTTTATATATTTGTGTACGGTCATTCATGATTACCAAAATTTTGTTAGTCAATACGTAAAGACATCTTCATCTAATCCTACTGGGAAATCTAAATCCATACCTCAAAATAACTATCAACCATTCAAGAAGCAAAACAAAAACTTTATCAAGTTACACCTCAAATAACCAACAACATTGAACCTTAAGTTGTTGTCATAAGTTCAACCCTGTACCAATTTAGATCGAGAGATGGAGAATTTACCCAATTACCTAACACCCTCCATTCGATCATGTTGCAACTTTTAAAAAAGAACTTAATCTGATTACCTCTTATTAGACCTACGGACGCAACTAAACCTTTACCTCCAAGTTACAATCCAAATTCCTTTTGTCAATATCATCACACAAGTGAACATGATACAAAAAAATGTATGCATCTTAAACATCAAGTTCAAGACCTCATTGATTCTAATCACATCTAGTTGGGAAATTTTAATGATCAAGGGAATAAGTTTTTTTCCCCACCTAACCAAAACTTGAAATTTTTTACCAATTCAATTCCAAGCCATTCATCCAGCTTTGTGTATGCTTGTGATGATATGAGTGATGATATGAATGATGATAAGAATGATGATGACAATAATGATGAGAATTAAGTAGCTAGCATGATCACTTTAATAGATGTTCAATCTCATAAGGTCCAAACCACTGTGTTACCTGACATTGCTTTCACCAATAGTGATGCATCCATACATGCACCTGATAGTTCTCTTTATATCGTCGAATGTATCAATAACAAACATGTACAAGGAATACTCATTGATCATGTGTGTGTAGAGAATGTGATCACTGAGGAGTTCTTGTTTGTGCATAAGCTTTATCGATATTCTTATGAAAAATTGAAAGCATGGTTGAAAAATCATGATGATTTTGCTCACCCTACAATAGGTTTGATCACTCTTCCTCTTAAATTTGGACAAAAAAAATTACATGTATCATTCTCCATCATCCTGATGTCAGAGGTCAATTCCATGTTAAACTAGGATACCCATGGATACGCTCCATGAATGTCGTCCCATTGGTTATTCACAAGTACATAAAGTTCCCATTTGACAATGAGATATTCACAGTGCATCATAGTGGGTTCAATCCTTTGTCCTCCCATGGGAACTTTTCATCAGATTTATTTTGGACTCAACCTATGGAACCTATCAAACCTTGTGAGGACTTCTTATTCAAATCATACCAAAATTTTAAGGTGAATCATATAATAGGGTTATCTCTTACCAATAATCCTAAAATTGACAAGACCATGGTTGTTCCTCCTCCACCAGTTATGGATGAACCCATGCCCCAAGCGAAGACACTTCCAAGTAACCAAGGAAAGTATTTTGTATTTCCTCCACCTATATCATATAAAATAACAAGAGACAATGGAATTATTCTTTGTGTACCTCCAAAGATAAAAACAAGTGTATAGACCTAAAGAGACAGTGGTTTCCCAACCCCCGATGGTTCCTTCAATTCCTCCCTTAAGGGAAGAAAAGAGATCAATGGTCAAGAAACCTGCTCCTACCTTGTCACAAATTGAAAATTGTGCAAGAAGAAACCAAAATGCTAAAGTGTGTAGGTGTAGATGTCATGATATCACTCATCAATTGGAAGAAAATAATAAAATAGTGCATGATAATTCAACACCTATGTAAACAATTCAAGAAGAATTACAACCTTAACAAAAACAAGACATGGAAACAAAACAAGAATTGAAACAATAACATACAAAAGACATTGTCATAAAGCCTCCTATTGTGATTAACTTGGATGATGAGGATGAAATTGCTAAAATTGATGAACAAGTCCATAATGAGCTTATGTGTTGTTTTCAAAGAAAATGAATTTAGATAGGGGCAACCGTGATGATCCTCCTACTAGGAGTGACCCACAATGTGTTGAACCTAGAGAAGCTCCTAGTATGACACTTGTTGTAATCCATTTAGCTAGTTGTCTGCCCTTCCTATATGATGAGCAAGATTGGGATACAAACGATTTTCTTTAAGTCAACTCATATGTGAGGTACTCCTTTATGTTTGTTTCATGTGTTATTTGTGTTTTCTTACACATGATGTGATTTCTCGTGTTGTGTTGTTTGGAATACTTTTTTGTTTGTGAGTTTTCTTTGGATGACCATTGTTGCTATGTTGGCGCAAGGGTACAAAGGAAACGAACCTGTCGTAGCATTCTTCTATTTGTATCTTCATTCTTCTATATGTTGTAAAAGTTGTCTTTTACTTTTGTATTGTGTTTTCCTTTTGGGGACGATGCAAGGCATTGGGACACTTAGGTCTCTTCATGTGTTGACCCAAAAGTTTTTTTTCCTTCTCTCTTCATGTTTCATTCCTCCATTATGTTCGTTGTTCCACAATTATTTGGGGAATGATGTCAGTCCCGAGCTCTATTATATCACTATAAAAAAGACGTCTATTGACCTCAGATCCATGGATCCCTTATGTGTTCATATTTTATTTTTATTATTGCATTGCATTTGGGGGAAACCCCTCTATTATATGTAGCTTCATTTGGAAATATATCATTGGCATAGGGCTTTCCAAATAAGCTCTTATGATTTTTTATCGTATGGCATTTATCATTTTTCTACCTTAAATTAATTGCTCACATAATGGTGTTTTGCAATTTCTTTAAGGTAGGGACATACATTGGCATTATTTGCTTCAATTTGTTCACAAGCATTGGACTTGGTGATGTGTTGACATTGACATTGGAATTTTTGCTTCACTTTGTTCATAGGCATTGAACTTAGTGTTGCATTAGCATTGCATTTTGATCATTTTATAGCACCTTATCAGAGTTATCAGGGAGTATAACTCTTCGTATGGTTAAAATGGGTGCACACCTAATGAATATCAGACTTCACTAGACCTAGTGTATTTCTCATTTTGCTACCTTGTCTTGGGGACTCACCTAGTGAATATCGGACTTCACTAGCCCGTGTTTCCTTCTTGTTTGTGATTCACCTAGCAAATATCAGACTTTTGTATTGTGTGAGTCATGAAATCCTTTGGTGTGGATCCTAGCATAACATAGCTTGCTAGTCCGTGATTATCCACACCCTCCTTTTGCAAATTTCATTTTGACATTGTATGTTTGTGTATGTTGGTTTTCCATGGGATTTTGGACCCTGGGGGCTTGATCATCCCCCTAGATCCTTTTTCTTCCTATCTATTTAACATTTAGACAAACAAACTCCTCTTAACATAGATTTTCTAGTTTAGTGTGATTCTAAGCGTAAATTCATACTCTCACTAAAGTGGGGGCTAAATGTAGTGTTAAAAATTGTTGAACCCTTGAAAATTTCACTCTAGGTTTTGCTCCCCCTAAATTATTGAGCCTAATTGGGCCCCTAATTCCCTAAATTATGCATTTTATAGCTCATTTATACCACTTTCCAAGAAATTGCAAGCATTGAACAAATGCATTTAACTAATATTTTGCCCCTACCACTTAATGTCCTAGAAAATAGGGTTAAGACCCATTTTGCCTAAGGTGTATGGGTCCCCCTATTTTGTCGAGGACCAATTTTGGATATGTCGGTGTCAGCATTTTAACATTCAAAATTCAAATTGAAAATATCGGCTATGGAGATTTAATTCTCAGGAAATTGAATAAATGTCTATAAATACCTAGTTATTGCATCATTTTAAATCTAACAAGAGCTATCTAGAAAACTATTGGAAAACTTATGATAAAGAGCACTATTAAGCAATTCAAGAGCAGAATTTCAAAGACATATTATAGCAATTCAAGATCCAGCATCATGTCAAATCTTATGTGAGTTATGTGTGTTCATGTTATCATTGTTTTGTAAAGGCTAACCCCTTTTGTAGGTCTCCAAATCAATTCAAGCAATCAAGCAAGCAAGATACAATACCTTGACATGATGTGTATGACTTTATTCCTTCAAGGAAGCCATTGAAGGGTGGTGTTGTAGCACTTTGTGATTTCATCATTCCTTCCTATCCATTATCATTTTATCATTGACATTGCCATTGTGGTAGTGGAAACACTAACTCAGGGTTTGACTATGGCAAGCCCCTAAATGGCCCAACATCTCTTCTCTTTGTGAATGTGTAGATATCAAGTTTGAAGAGGATTGAAAGAATATTGAAGAAAAAATCTTCATTGTTGCAATTGAAACCCTACATCTTGTCAACTTATGGAAACTCACTTATAGAATTAATCGATAGTGTTTTGACAAATCTATAACCGGAAATCAGATGCTCATATCTATCATCAAAACCAAATTTTCAAGATAGGTACATAGTCCTCTGCACTTCTCAGATCTTCTTGCAAGTTACTATTTCAGTCTGTTAATTATCGGATTATTGCATTTTACATATTAGGTTACATAGTCTAATTAAGTTAATCATAGCAAATCAATTCCAACTCATTTCAAGACTCAATAGGATGGAGATTTGGGTTTTGTTAGCTCACCTTCATGGTTGAAATTCAATCTACTCACCTTGTTGATCTCCATCTTAATGAAACAATAGCAAAACCCACAATCGCAAAAAATCTTGAACCCTAGGTTTACACATTAGACCTAGGGTTCCTAGTTTTTTTTGTTTCAAGACCAAAAAACTAATTAAAGGATCAAGTGAGATAGATCATCTCCTACATTAGACACTTTATTGGCCCTTTTTGATCTTTTAATGTGTCAATTGCTACCCCTATAATGACTTCTCAAGATAACTCAACCATCCAATAAATGAAATGTATTTCAAATGCTACAAATAGTTCAATGATCTATTTTATGAGGGTTTAAATTTATTGAAAGTTCTATGTATCTACAAGATAGAGTTAATGAATATTTTCACTTGATTGAGTTGCTACCTATTGGTAAATAGAGTTGTCACTTCAAAATGTTCTATGACTCACCCAATGGAAAGTGGGAAAATGTTTCAACAATTGGAGAGATTGCTTATGTAATTGCAATCTTCTTCCATGTTTGAGAGAGGGATTTCCCTCGTATGATCATATTTTTTAATTTTTCAATGTAATTTTAACCAAAAAGTACTTAAAGGAATGAAAAAGAATAAACATAACTAAACTAAAAAGAAACCCCAAACAACAAATATACACATGTTATTATGGGTTAAAAAAACTTATTTAGAATTGGACCAAATTCATCATAAAAAGATCATAGACTACACATAAGAACTTTATAATGATTGTAGATTTCAAATAATAACACATTCAAATCAAACTACTAAGACCCGAATATTTTTTCAAAATATAACGCATTGAAGACTAATTATTTACTTTCACAAACAAGTTTCAAGATAATAAAGTTCACTATTAATACATAACATATGAAAGGTCAACAATAACGCATAGAAAATATTATGAAGCACCTCCAAAATTATTTTCTATTACTTTGTTGAATTTACACAATTTCAAATCCCTTAAGAGAAATTTATGAAAAATCAAAAAGCCCTTTACAATGAATAAAGCCTCATATATATAGGCTTTTTCTTGGTAACTACTTCATAACTAACTTGTAACCACCTTTACAATTTTGAGAGATAAAATAAAATTTATTTAAGTTAGAAATATCTCAATTTTTCATGAATAAAACCATTTTCTAACCAATTACAAACATAAGATAAAAGTCACTTTTTACAAAAGATATAAAAAAAAAAAACTAGTTACTTTAATCTAGGAATTATAAAAAGAAAATTATGCAATAAATTTCATTGAGAATTCCATTTTCTTTTATCTACTCCATACTTGATGATTTTTGGTGAAGTCCTTTTCATTGCAACTTGCCTCTGATGGGAAGATTTTGCTTTGAATATCTTGAATAACTTAACAGCTTGAGCCATGATCTTATTCCTAGGAACAATCACATTAATCATCCTCAACTTCCAATCAACATGATTCTTTTGGATATCCTCTAAATTTTTACAATAATTGATAAAATGGCCACTACACACATCAAGATTGACAAAAATGTTACTCAACTTCTTCATCACCTCAACACTGAAAACCTATTTATTAAGAAACAATACATTGATCATGTGTTTGAATTTTCTCTTGATAGTTTAGACATCCATATCTGTAAGTTCATCTTTTCCTAAAAATGCACTTATGTTAATTGACAAGAGATAATCTTGAATTTTTATTTTCACTTGTTCACAATTTGCCAAAATTTTCTCTTCTATCAAAATTTTTCTGAAATTGATGATTTTCCATTCCTCTAAAACCACATATCAAATTGATTTTCTTCTATTCTAAGGAAAATATTCTCAGTAATTAAGACATTAACATCCATTTCAATCATCTCCTTAAGGTATTTCAAAATTCTCTTCCAAACTGACTCTTCTTCTTTCATATTCTTTAGTTCCTTTGCAATTTCTTCTTTCTTAACGTTTTATTTTTCATACACTTCTCTAGATTTTTCAATGAAATCTAGAGCATCTACTTTCATTTGGTCTACCCATTTATCGGTTACCTTCCCATATGATTTATATTTATGCACACTTTCTATGACTTCTTTCTCAATAATTCCTTTTGAAATAGAAATTGTAGAGGTAGGGGTTGCATCTATAGGTAAATAAAATGTATCCACAATAGACCTGAGATAAGATGTCAATACTTGCACCTATTGTTTGAGTAGACCCTTTGTATGTTTCTCTTTCTTTGTTCTCTAAATAAACTTAGTTGCAAACAATTGAAAGTTATGAATACCACCTTCTTGTGTCAAAGGGCTGAGATATACTTTAGTGATGTCAAAATCACTCTTATTAGCTTCATTCACATTTTCCTCTGAGGTGGGATAAGCTACTCCATCACATATTTTTTAGATGAAGGATCAACTGTCAACCTTGATGTAACCTTGGTTTTCTTAGTCCTCACAAACTTCAAGATCAGATTAGCGATCGTGTTAAATTCAAGAGCAAATAACTGGATGAATCTCCTTTTCTTTAGAAAACTTTATTGTACCCATGAAGAAGCAAGCACATGTGAATAACTTGGGATGTCCATAGATAATGTTTTGAATGCTACAAGATGATTAGGAACAACTAACACAGGAAGCTCATTGGGAAGTGTATCACCAATTTGTATTTCAGGAGGAGAATGGGGCTCATCAAGAGGCGATGATAAGATAAGAATAGAGGGAGAAATACAAGGAATTCATTCCTCATCATTAGAACAACTTTGAGGATCTATGTATTATCTTTACTTTTATCCTTCCTGAATTGGATCCAATGACTTCTCCTTTATATTTTATCTCTTCTTCCTTATTTTCATATCAATTTCACATGTGTTTGTAAGGTTGTTCCTCTTGTTCAGGTCTTCATCATCACCACCTCCCTGAACATTTTGTTGCAAACTCCAAATTGAAATTAAGACTTGAGAAATGGTGGAAGAAGAAGAAACTTCCTAAGTATCATTCCTCTTCCTTGAAGAATTAACTTTGTCCTTTGGTTTTGTATCCATAGCTTCAAATAATTTCTTCCTCATCCATTATTTTGATCTCCTGATTATGTGATTTGTCCTCTCATCTAATTCTCCTATCTATGGATTTTCCCAATTAATAGGGGGAAATTTTGTATTTGAATCTTTTCAAAATAAATAGGATCAATCAATGTTTATTTTTCATCTTTGATCTTAGTCACATCCCAACCTAGCCTAAACTCTCTAATATGTTCAATTGTGAGCCTCATCTAGTCCATCCTTTGGACTTCAAAATCATCCTCACAATCTTCCTAAAAGTCTTAAATTTTTGGGAAATGGCAATAACGTGCACCAAGTTTTAGATTTTCCCTAACATACCCTTTTCCATTGAAGGGAAACCTCATAATGTAACATTATAACCTTAGCTTCACAATTGATTGCTCAATATTTAGAGCATCACAAGTAGATTTAAAGCTATAATGACTCAAACCAATAGGAAAAGGAATTTCATTTTTCTCTTACCTCTGCATCTCTTATTAACCACACCAATTTTTATGCAAAGTTCAATCAAAACAAGCTAGTCATCTACATATCTCGGTAACATATATGGATACCCATCAAAGCCTCCAACTTAGATATATGTAAACGTCAAAAGTTGGATGAAATTACTCCTATATTGTCTGATAACATCCATTGTCTCCATAGATATTTTGAGTCCAATATTTCTTTGTAGCTCTCTCAATGTCAACATAATAAAGGCATCATTCACCCTCTGAATTTTTTTGTAACTTTGTTCCAGTTGTAACTGTGGATAGAAATTATAGATTTTTCATGTTGTGATATATTCCATTGCTATTGAGCCATGGCCAAGTTTTCATACTTGCAATGGTGTAAAAGATATAGGATTACATGTAAAACAATTTTTTTGACTCCAATTGAGTTAGTTGACTATGAAACTTGTCACTAATAATACCTCCCCAATCAATAAAATGGTTACCCACATAAATGGTGGTGATGAATATGTACATCCCTGTTTCAAAATTATGTAAATTGTTATTATCCATCAACCTATTAAGGAGGACAACCATGTTGGAAACATCAACAACAAAAAGAGACCTATGCATCACCCTTGGCAACTGTGATTTTCCTCCTTTGGGGGCTATAAACCAATTTCTAGCTATGCCATTAATGCATTGATTTTTATTTTTAGTGAAATAATTTTCAACATATTCTTTACTTATGTTTGTGAATTGGTCTTTGAGAGCCAACTTGAAAATGATTCTGAGAGAAATAGTTTCGAGCTTCACCACTAATTTATTATCTGAAGTATGGATTTCTCTAGTTTTTGAGTTGTATTATTTTATGCACTCTAAGATAATATTTGGACATTGGACTGTCATTGGATAGCCTGCAACGTGAGCTAACCCATTTTTCAACACTTTTTGTGTGAACCAAGATCTCTTTCCTTCTTCCATAGCTTTCCAAAATTCATGTATGCTAATATGTCCCAATTTTGTATCTGAGATATGTGGAAATGTTCTCTCAAGTACCGAGATGAATCACAACCTTGATATTTATATTTCATCTTTGTAGAATACTTGTCAACACCCATGAATAACTAGAATCTACTTGATAGGAAAAATCGCTTCTTGTAATACTGAAAAGCAAGTGGTGATGAGGTTCATTTATCAAGATTGCAAATATCCATAGTCACTAATTGGCTTTATTTTGATCTCAACTTATCTCTAATCCCAACTTATGCATGCACTATCAATCAAAATATACTAAATTCACCTTCCTTGCAGCTACTTGATTAAATATCTTTTTCATCCGCATACAAATATGTCCTTCAACAAATCCATTGTGTGCCTATTTTTTCCAATGTTTCTACGTTGCATACATGTTTACCAAGGCACTTGCAACTAAAACAATTAGAAAAGTATAATAGTAACAAAAATATACTAAATAGGACTGTAAATAAAACTCATATGCTATCCATCAACAACAATACAATTTTATAGTTCCAGACACTCAACAGACTTCCTATAATCATGCTAATTATGATGACAACTAACTGGAGTTGTTCAACAATAGACTGGACATCTAATGACAACAAACTAAGATTTATTGACAATTAACTAATGATTATAAAATATGACTAAAACTAACACCTATTATGTTGGAGCATTAATTCCAACACCCCTCTTAATGCTACAACACTAAACTAAATAGCAACATAAAACAATACATTATGTAGAAGTTGTTTTTTGAAAACAGTTATTGGACTGGTAAGAATTCTTCAAGTTGCTCCCAAGTATAGTCACCTAGCTATTAGCCAAGTTCATAACATCATTAAACATCATTTGCACATGAAGTGTCTCATCACCCTCATTAAGGTATGATATTGAGCTTCTAGATCTCAAATCTCTCATGAACTATTGGACATAAATCCTCACATGTATGTCTCATAACCCCAATGAGATATAGTGTCTTGGATCCACAAGAACCTCAAACAATTGAGCATCTATCTATCCTCTACTGCATCCTTCCCTATCTTTAAAGTGTTGGCCTCTTTAAAATAGAACAACTACTTCATCTTTAATAAAGTTAGTGTTGGGAATAGGATGCCATTTAATTGCATTCTAATCATATTTCATGTATCTCCTAAGTCCTTGGAATGTGTTACACAACACTAGGATTAGGAAGAGATTAATTTGGAATGAAATAAACATTTAATGTGGCATTTGTAGTTATTTCTAAATGATAGGAGCGTGTGGGGATTCCTTGTGAGAGCTCCTAAAAAATAGGAGCACATGGGCACCTACATGGGAGATGTGGCACATCTTAGTTCAGTTAACTGGTTGGTGAATTGAGTACACTTCATAAATTCATTTTAGGTTCCTACAAAATAGGGATTTTTTTTTATACATGTGGAGTTCCTATAAGATAGGGATTGAAGTTCAGTTCAATTCAGTTCAGTTCAGTTATGTTTCAGTTATCTTCAGTTGCATGTTAGTTAATTTGAGTTGCATGCTAGTTAACTTGAGTTTAATTTCAGTTGACTTGAGTTGTATGGATAGATAATAGGTGGATACATTCAATTAATAGATGGAGGATCATGCATGCACATTGTTTTGCATGAATCGGTGACAAATATGTTTCAATTAAACAAGATTAACTTGGGCCCACCTTGGGCGCCCAAGTTGGCATCTTTGAGTTACAACTATTGCATGGAAAAGATATTTATAATGCTCAATTAAGTGGGACCCAGTTTGGGCACCTACTTTGAGGATGAGCTTGCATAAGATATTTTTGACAACTATGGGGTTAACACTTCAGTGTTGGGCGCCAACTTTGAGGGAGACTCATGTTTGACTTATGCATGCATATGAGAACTCAACTTGGCAACCCTAGGCGTGGATTTTCTCAAGAGGCTTCGTGATTATATATTTGATAATTCTTATGAGTTTGTAAGAAAGATTATTGTATATTATTGTAGCAAGTGTATGAGAGAGTTGTGTGAGAAAATATTGTAGGTTGTGAAGAAGATTTGTTGAAGAACGAGGAAGCATATCAAGGAGAATTGAATCAGTGTTATTGTAATATTTTCAAGGGTTAAATAATACAAGCAAGACCAAATTCTGGTATAGTTTTTTCCCGAAAGGGTTTGTCCATGTACACGTTGTGTCCTTTCTATTTTGTCTTATATTTCTTCTACAATCTTTTGTCTACTTTCTAAAACATTAAAATTGATCTGATTCAAGATTAATCATACACAAGTAATTGTGACAAAGAATACTAAATTTGAATCTACAGTTACATAGGATTTACAAATTTTAAGCTACATTTTTACTGCAGTTTTACCTTCATTTTCAACAGTCAACATCACTATCATCTAATGGTTCTTTAACAATTATTGACATTCTCTCAACTCTTATGGTTGCAACAAATTTCTTTTCAAAATCCTCCACAACACAAAGCATCAAACTTGACATAGACTCACAACAACAAGACCTCCTATTAGCTCTGTACCAAATTAGAGAAATATAACAACAGAAAAAATATAGAAAATAGAACTGTAAATAAAACTCCTATGTTATTCGTCAACAACAATAAATATTTTATAGTTGTAGGCACTCAACAGACTTCCTATAATCATGCTAATTATGATGACAACTAACTGATGATTATTAAACATGATTGAACCTAACACCTATTATGTTGAAGCATTAATTCAAATAAAAACATCTTTGAAAAATCCTCTCTACCCTATTTTGATGAATGTCAACACCTTATTCCAATATCTTTTGTTTGGCACATGCTTGGCAGGATGCTAGAAAAGGTCATATAATTTGGATTTACACCACCTAAAAACATTAATCTTGAGAGTCTCTACAGCATTTTCAACAAATCTATTTTGTGTATATCCTTTGTTTTTCGGCCAATGCATTTTTCCAACCTTGTCAATTTCTTGCTCCATAGAGCTTCAATCTAATTTGATGAGGGGATTTTTGATGGGGTCATGGGACTTGGCCTCATGCCTTATCTAAATGCATTTTCCTAAAATTTCCTAAGCATTTTTTTATTGCAAACACATTGTGTGCTCCCCGCAATCATTGAATCCCATGAGATGACATCTCTTTATGGCATTTTGTCAACAGTTGACATATTTCGTTTATTCTTGTCTATAGGGGTCATTGCAACTACAACATTAGAAAAAATTCCTCATTCCTTTATGCTCTAATGGATGTCTAAATTTTGTTTTAAAATATCCATTTGAGAAGCGTATATGCACAACCTACAACTGCAGCATTTCATGCAATGACATCTCTTTGGAAGCACATTGTAAAATAATTTGCATGCCTTGTCTATGCTCCCATATTTTGTATCACGCATTTTGTGTAATAATTTCTTCAACAAACCTTCGACCATGCACCTTCTGCAATCATTACATTCTTTTGGATGACATATCTTTACGAAATTTTGTCAAACAGTTTACAAACCTTTGTTTGCGCATCCATATTTTGAATCATACATTTTCCTGAATGTTTTTAAATCCCTTCAACAAATCCATTTTGTGTATATCCTGCAATCATACGATCCATGAGATCACGGCACCTTAGCATTATTATGTCAAATAGTTTGCATTTCGTGTCTATGCCTATTTTTCTATCATCATCTTCCATAAAACACCATGTCTTTGAGGCATTTACACAAACAATTCTCACACCTTTTGTCTTTGTTCTTATATTTTGCATGCATGCCAACCATGACAGTTGCAACTATAATAGATATCAAAAATCTCTTTCGATCACCCCATGATTGAAGAAATTTTTGAATGCACAAAACAACACAGAGATGATGCTTTGTTTCCCAATCAACTAGGAATACCCAAAACAAAATGTGGAAGCACAAACAATGAAAGGAGACATGCAACTTTGTTTCTATTCAATAAGCTAGAAATGACATTACAAGGGAAAACATAAAAACTCAAAATATAAATCTAAAGTACATATTACAAGCTGCTAGGAGTAGTCACGATTTTATCACACAGACAAACAACTTTTAGGAGCTTTTGGGAGCTCACTGCCAGGAGCTATGCAGAGCTCTTTCAAGAGAAATAACTGCTCACATACAAATAAAATGCAAGTGTTGTTGTTCAGGATCTTCTCTGAATCACACAGAGAACTCGCACAAAAACATTCCTCTTCTTAGACTGTTGTTGCAAAAACTAACTATGACTACATTCATTCATTCCTTTTGTCTCTTCAACATTCCCTCTCAAAATTTGAATTTACCTACCAAAATTAATTCTCCTGCAGACTGAGCTGCACGTCAGGAGCAAGTTGGGAAAGCAAATCCCAAAGACAATATTCCAGTTGTTGGTAACAAATTCTTCTGACATGTAGGTGGCAACGGCAGGAGGCTTCAAAAGCAATTAATATTTCAACACTCTCCCTTTATCCTGAGCCGATGAAACATGATCAATCCTGATCCAAATCAACAACGCCCAAATTGATCCTTAGGCGCTCGAAGTTGTCCCTGCTCAAAGGCTTGGTGAATATGTCTGCTAGTTGTTGCTTAGACCTATAAAATTTCATTTTGATTTCACCATTCTCAACCAATTCTCTAATAAAGTGATACCTGATTTCAATGTGCTTGCTTCTTCCATGAAACACAGGATTTTTCGTCAAAGCTATTGATGAAACATTGTCACAAAATATTGTTGTTCCATCCTCTTGTTCTTTCAAATTTGCCAAGATTCTTCTCATCCAAATAGCTTGACATGCTGGTATATACTTAGCCTCGACTGTTGATAGGAAAACTATGGGTTGCTTCTTGGAAGCCCATGAGATAGCTCCCGAACCCAAATGAGACACATAGCCCGATGTGCTCTTCCTATCATCCAAACTTCCTACCCAATCACTATTTGTGTATCCAACCAGCCCAAACACATTTTCTAATATGTACAAAATTACATATCCTTTGGTGCCATTCACATGCCTCAGGATTATTTTACCCGCTTGTCAATGGGTGTCTCTTGGAGTCTCCATAAATCTAGAAATAAGACTCACTCCATGCATTATATCAGGCCTAGTTGCAGTTGCAGTTAAATACATCAAACTTCCAAAAAAAAAAATTAAACATGGTCAGATCCACATTGTTTTTGCAATCCTCCTTGCTCAACTTTTAACCTACGGTTGTTGGTGTTGGTGCAGGCTTGCTTTCAAGCATCCTAAATTTCTTCAAGATTTCATCTGCATATTTTTCTTGAGAGATAAATATACCATCATGTATTTTTTTTACTTCTATACCTAGAAAATATCTCAAGAGACCTAAATCTGTCATCCCAGACTCTCTTTTCATGGCCTCTTTAAAATCAGCAATGAGGAAATCAACATCCCCAGTAAAAACTGGATCATCTACATACAAGACAATAATCAAAATCTTACCATTTGTTTCCTTGATGTAAAGAGTGGGCTCACCATCGCTTTTGCTAAATCCATTGCTCATCAAATATGAGTCAATCATGTTGTACCATGCCCGTGGAGCTTGCTTCAACCCATAAAGAGCTTTCTTTAGCCTACATACATTGCTTTCTTGACCTGAAACTTCATAACCAAGTGGCTACTCCACATAAACTTCATCTTTCAACACTCCATTTAGGAAGGCGGACTTCACGTCCATTTGAAACACCTTCCATTTGTGTTGGGTTGCAATTTCTATAACTTCCTACATGATCTCCATCCTTGCAACGGGGGCATATGTCTCATCATAGTCTCTCCCAAACTATTGTTTGTACCCCTTAACCACCAATCATGCCTTGTGTCGCTCTATGCTTCCTTCGGCATTGCACTTGGTCTTGTAGACTCATTTCACCCCAATAACTTTCTTGTTGGGAGGCAAATCAGTTAGCTCTCATGTGTTGTTCCTCTCTATTGCATCTATCTCTTCATCCATGGCTTCACACCATTTCTCCTCTTTCACAGCATCCTCAAAATAAATCATATCACCATGAAAAAATAGTGCGAAATTCATGTTCTCATCAAATTCTTCATCATACCTTTCATTTTGGTAGATCTCCCTTAGACTCTTGGTCTTCTTTGGCATTAGGGAGGTAAGAGTGAGGTCTGAACTTTCACTACTGTTGTTGCTCTGCTAAACAGACTGGGTCTGGAGCTGTCGGGAGCTCTCAGGAGCCAATCCTCTGGTTGTCTATGGCTGCTTTCTTTTTTGTCTACTCATGTCAAGAGTTGTCAGCAGCTATCGGGAGCTCTCCACGGCCAATTCCCTGGCTGTCTGTGACTATATTCTTGACTGTCTTCCTACGTCAAGAGTTGTCAGGAGCTTTCGAGAGCCGACTATCTCTGTTATTGTAGGATCCTACTGATCTTTCTATTCCTTCTCTTCATCACCCAAAATTTTTGGGAGCTATTGAGAGTTTTTAGGATCTGTCAGGCCATCCCATGACTCATCCTCTAAGAACTCTACATCTCTGTTGATAACAACTTTCTTGATGACCGGGTTATACAACCTGTAAGCTTTGGACTCTTCACTATATCCCATGAAGATGCACTTCTCACCCTTGTCATCCAACTTTTGTCTCTTCTCCTTTGGCACAAGTGCATATGCCACACACCCAAACACTCTTAAGTGCCCAGCTATCCACTTGCATTTTGTCCATGCTTCTTGTGGTATTTTATCACAGACCGCATTTGTTGGACTTCTATTTATCAAGTAAACTATTGTTGCTACAACCTCTCCCCAATATTTATCTGGGAGTCCCTTTTCTTTTAGCATGCTCCTTGCCATCTTCATAATGGTCCTATTCTTTCTCTTAGCCACTCCATTTTTTTGTGGAGTATAATTGGTTGTTAGCTCCTTCTTGATGCCATTTTTCCTACAAAAATACATAAACTGATTGGAGGTATACTCTCCTCCTTGATCTGACCTTAGGACCTTGATCACATGTCCACTCTCCTTTTCAGCTTGGGCCTTAAAAAATAAAAACTTATCAAATTCTTCAGACTTATGCTGCAAACAATAGACCCATGTCCTATGGTTGTAATCATCAATGAAGGTCATAAAATATTGGCTTTTACTAATAGATTTGGTTTGCATAGGGCCTACCAAATCCATGTGCACCGGCTCCAATGGTGCTCTTGCCCTTGTAGAGTTGCCTGATTGAAAGGGATACCTATGTTGCTTGCCCAAAATGTAAGCCTCACACTTAACATTAGGCTCTACTATTCTTGGCAAACCATCAATCATTTTGTTCTTGGATAAAAGACTCAAACCAACATAGCCTAAGTGTCCATACCTGATATGCCATAGCTTGGAGGGGTCTTGAATGGTGCTCTTGAGGGCTACTTGATGCATTATTTTACATTTTCCATTCATGAATGGTGTAGCTACAGACTGAGATGAGAAATACGTCTCAATCTTCAAAGGAAACATTCGGTTCTTTGTGTCATTTGAACTACAACAAACACTATCATCCTCTCATTCTTTTCATAAATAATACATTGACCCTTCTCCATCAACACTTTATGTCTATTTTGGATCAGTTGTCCAACACTCATGAGGTTATGCTTTGACCCAGGAGAAAAAAATGCATTCTGAACCTCCTTATTTTTACCTTTCTTGGTGCAGATCATGATAGATCCTTTGTCCACAACTCAAACTAATCCATTGTTCCCCATTCTTATCTCCGGCTTTACATTCTTATCAATGAAAGAAAACAAAATTTCATTACCAGTCATGTGGTTGTTGCAACCACTGTCCAAATACCAGACTTTGGGGTTGCCTTATTCACCAATATTGCACATGATGAAGGTTGTGGATTGATTACCTTTAGCCACATTCACATTAGCCACATTTGTATTTTAATTTGACTGATTGTTGTGCTTTTTCCATCACTCACTTGCATAATGACCAAATTTATGATAGTAGTAGCATTCAACATTGCTTTTGGCATACCTCTAATTTGAACTGTTGTTCATCTTTCCTTGTCGAGAGCTGGTCTGAGAGTTTCTCACTCCCTCTTGGTTGGTTGCTCGTCCTGAGCTCTCTCCTCTAGCATTTCCTTGTTTGGAGTTGCCACGACCTCTTCGGGAGTTGTTTCTACCTCTCCCCCTTCCTATTGCATTTGACTAGGCTTTAAAATCTTTCTCTTGAGAAGAAGTAGCAAACCTATTTAATCACTTCTCATGGGTTTGAAGAGAACCCATCAACTCATCCACTGTCAAAGTAGAGAGGTCCTTTGCCTCTTCAATGGCAATGACGATTGCATCATACTTGGAGGGAAAACTTCTGAGGATCTTCTCCACAATCCTTTGTTCTTCCATGGTTTCACCATTCGTCCTCAACTAGTTTATCAAACCAAAGACTCTTGTGTGGAAATCTAAAATGGACTCATTGTCCCTCATCAAGAGAGTCTCAAAATCTCTTTGAAGCATTTGGGGCTTCACCAATCTGACCTTATCAATCCCTTTGTAGCTGGTTTGGAGGATTTCCCAAGCTTCATTTGCATACTTGGTTGCTTCTATTCTGGGAAAAATGGCCTATGTCAAGGATGCTTCTATCAAACTCAAAACCTTAGCATCTTTCTTCCTTTGCTCCTTCAACTGGGTCTTCTGGTTGTTTGTGATATTTGCATACTATGCTAGGTCAATAACATCCATGAACCCATTTGTCAAAAAATCCCACAAGTCATTGGCAACCATAATAGTCTTCATCTTATTTTCCCAAACATCATAATTCTATCCATTAAAGGACTATGGTTGTTGCCAACTCTTCCCTTCATCTCCAGCCATGTCTCCTGCAGAAAAAGGCTTAATACCCAGAAAAACAAATGCCCTAACTCACGAAGAAATGGGGCCTATGGCTCTGATACCATAAAGAAATTTATGAATGCACAAAACAGTATAGAGTTGTTGCTTTGTTTCCCAATCAACTAGGAATACCCAAAACAAAATGTGGAAGAACAAACAATGCAAGGAGACATGCAACTTCGTTTCTATTCAATAAGCTGGAAATGACATTACAAGGGAAAACATAAAAACTCAGAAAATAAATCTAAACTACATATTACAAGCTGATGGGAGCAATCAGGAACTGCTCACACAGACAAACAGCTTTCAAGAGTTTCTAGGAGCTCACTATTAGGAGATACGCAGAGCTCTTTCAGGAGAAATCACTGCTCACATACACATAAAATACAGTTGTTGCTTTTCAGGAGCTTCTCTGAATCACACAGAGCACTCACACAAAAACATTCCTCTTCTTAGACTGCTATTGTAAAAACTTTGTCTACATTCATTCATTCCTTTTGTCTCTTCAAAATTCCCAATCAAAATTTGAATTTACCTAAAAAAATTAATTCTCCTATAGACTAAGTTGCATGTCAGGAGCAAGTTGGGAAAGCAAATCCCAAATACAATCTTCCAGCTACTGGTAACAAATGCTCCTAGCAAGTAGGTGGCAACGGCAGGAGGCTTCAAGAGTAATTAATATTTCAACAATGATGAATTCCATTTCCTATTACAATGTTTCCACACCAAGAGTCCTTGAGAAGATATTCACAAAGTTTGTAAATTTTAGTGTTAGGCTATGCCAAATGAACTTGTTTGAAATTCTCCATAAACTTGGTGCAAAACAAAGATTATGCTAGCAAAATTTTGTGGGATTTGGGTATTGTACCTACTATTTGCATTCACTTGAATTCTTATAAATCTTTTTTAACTAATTCACTTTGTATATCCTGCATCATTGCAGTCCATAGACTAGGTTGCTTTGAGGTATTTTTCCATACCATTCGCAAGTATTGTCCATGCTTCCATATTTTGCAGACATGTTTAACAGGGCTAAGGCATTTGTCATTTTGAAACCTTATTTCAGCGCTCCCATTTTAGCGCGGGTAGCTAGGTTGGTGCCAAAATTTCATGGAGTTTGGTTTATGCATCAAACAACTATATTTACTTGAAAGTTTCTAAAACCTTTCAACAAATTTTCTTTGTGCATACATTGCAATCATTGCATTCCACATTCAACAAGCATGTCTTCCATGGCATTTACAATTGTTGGCTTGAAATTTATAGGGGTGGTTATAGGAACCAACTTCCTCATTTATGCTCAAGACATTGAGGTTAGAAAGTTAGAAATCTTGAGCATTTGCAAACATGAGGTTAGAAAGTTTGGAATTTTGAGAATTTGAGCATTTTTTCTTTAATTCTCACAAGCAAGCAAGTTAAGAAGTTAAAAAGTGTGTGATCAAATCCCAAATTCTAACTTGCTCTATTTTTTTTAATTTCACAACTTCTCCACTAATCTTTTATTTCTTTTGATCAATCAAACTTTTTTTCAGTTCCTTAACCTACTACATGAAACCACACCTTGTGAAATTGTTTAATCTTGCAAGCACATTGATAAATTCTTGATAGGCTCCAAAGGTTGCGAGAGAAAAATACATAATTTTTTATTGTACTAAAACTTTTCCATGAAAATTTGCTATGTTGATAAAAGTACCATTACGACCAAAACCCAGAAATATAATTTCATTTTGGCTAAATAAAACCTTTATTTTAATAGTTTTTATAATTTGGTAATAAAACATTGAGACTTTAATATCTCAGAAACTGGGAGGTGGGTTGACGTGAAAATTGCCCATATTCATCATAAAATTATCAGGATCATTGTCATAAAATGGATCTACATTAAATTTCACATTTTTAAAAAATTTAATCATTTTCACGATTTTTGCATATGACCATAGTTAATTTCAAGTACAGATGGAACAATACATAAATCTTCTTCAATCTAGTATTGGATATGGAGTTTGACATTACTAAAAAAATTGATCAAGTGGGATACTGATGTTTTGAGAAATATTTGATAAATTTTGACAGTGGAATAGCTCAACTACTTATAAAAGGCTTTCAAATGATAACTTGACTATGTATACAGCAACCTAATAATGTTCAATGCAAAAGTTTAAAAATTGAGCTAGGAAAAAATGAGGGTAACATACCCAAGCTTAGAACATAACTACAAATTCAAATGGGTAATATTCTTCAAAATAAGGATATATCTAAAGTCAATTTGAAACATTTGATTCAAAAATAATTTGAACAAGGAAAATCAATCCTTTCTTATGGAATGGTCTTAAATATACTTTATAATTGACTTGCTTGTTAGCGTAGGTATTTGTTTTCATAGTATAATTTTTTCCTATGCTTTTATTTAATCTTGTTTAGGTTAATAAATTGAGTATTAGTGTGAGTGGAGTGGAGTGAGTTGCTAGCATCATCCATGGTGTTGGTGTATTGGATTCTTAAATTATTTACAAGAATCATAAGTAGTTTGAGTCAAGTTATACATACTTGTAAATAATTTAAGAACTTTCCTATTTTTGGTGTATTCTTCACATTAATTGTATTTCCCATCTGCTCCCTCTCACATAGCCTGCATATACTCCCCTAACTTGTATTTGTATATTCATGTATTCTTGTATTCATGTAGCTTCATGATTTGATATATCATATTTATATTTTATGTTTTGGATCATTTATATTTCTCTCATTGGAGTCTAACTTTGTAATGTTGTATTGATCTTTGATCGTTTGTATTTATAGTTTTATAATTTCCATTTCTTATACTGTATCTTAGGTTTGCATCTATTTTAAAAATTCTAATATGATATAAAACCATTTGGTGTAAGGTTAGAGAACTTTTATTTTCCTTATTTGAGAGATTCAAGAAGCCTATTCACTTTTTGTAAAGGTCTCCTAAAATTTCAATATGGTATTCTCTTACATCTTCAAATGATCTAGAGAACAGAAAAAATAAAAATAAAAATTCTTTTAACCCCTAATATTTGCACTTGTATTTTCAAAAATCTAATCGATTATAACTTTTTAGTAATCTTAGTAAAAAAAATTGTAAGTTATATAATGTTCAAGGCTTAATAAAGTTATTATTGGATTTTGTTTCACCGAAAATAATAATTGGGTAGCTTGTTTACAAACAAGGGTTTGATCATTGCATTAGGAATATTAATTTTTCCAAGAAATTCTCAAGCCAAATGGACCCTTATTAGATATCCCAAAAACCCTATTTTCATATAAACAATTTCTATTTTGATGCAAGAAAAAAATATGGGACAATTTTTTTCAAGAGTTGTATAGCCCCTATGTAAGTGATAGCACAACACCCAATCATAATAATGTATGATCTATTTAATTTAAAATATTTTTCTACAAATAAAATTAAGAAGCTCACAAATAATATTCATCCACACACACACACAGAAAGAAACACAATTTCAAGCCCTGGTTGCAATGTGCAACTGGAAATTTTTTGTATTATTAAATGGTAAAATCAAGCTATTACACTCCAATCAAAGGTAAAGGTTTTAACAAGCCATATGAATCCCCTGAAAAAATCTACAATCTGATTCGCAACAGCAAATCAAGCCTGGAATCAATCTCTTCTCCAACACTTTTAGCTTCAAAACCTCTTTCACAATCAATGTCTTCAATCTACACAACCTGTGTTAATTTTTCCTCTGTCAACACTCTCAAAACCTGTCAATCCAGCAATGGAATCACCATCTGAAGGTATGCAACTCCCTTCTTCTCTTCCTATTTTTTTCCTCTCTGAAAAAGTCCCTTCCAGAATGAAAGAAATTCAATTTTATGTCTTCATGCCTTCCTGGAATGTCATTTCAATGCATTTCATTATCATTTAGCTTTTATTCCAAACACCTCAAGAAAATCAACGCCCCACCTCCAAGAAGGGAAAAGAAAATATAATTTAATATTCAAACCTGAATAAAATATGTATTTTAATCCTCCAAACTTAGAAAAAATACAATATGTGTTTTAAATGGCTTTCATGCTTTCTCAAATAAAGCAAAAAAAGAAAATTCCTCAACCTGGGCACCCACTTCCTGGGTTCCAACTTTTTAGGAGCTATGAGAATTCAAGTTGGGATTTACAAATGGTTTTAGTAGCTCTCAAAAATCCACGCCTTTAATTGCTTTTTTCTGCTTTTTTAGTTTTAAAATATATTCTCCATGATTCTTGTTGGTGTTTCAATTAGCACCTCTAGAGTGCTTATTGGAAATGGACAGCTATGCACAGTGCGTAATGACTGTTGGGTATGTGCAGGATCATCATGGAAAAAACAGGCCCTTAAGTGGCAAAAAAATTAGAAAAATTAGAGTTAGGCAAATTGACATAAAAATTTGAATAAGTTATCTATTTTATTTCAAAAATATGTAAGAATAGAATTTGTAGAAAATTGAATTTAGTTTCTAAATTACTAGGTTTATTTACAAAAAAATAAAATCTATTTGGTGAAAATTTGAAATTTCAATACAGTAGTACTTAAATTTCAGGGAAAAAATAAGAAGTAGGTGTCTGTCTGACCATCCTAACCACATTAAAATGATAATATTTTTTTATAATATTTTAGATATAAGTAGATGAATTATGTCGTGATGTGATGCATATTTTTTTGTAATTTTTCTCCAGCTAAATAATTAATTATAATTTTTTTCTGACAATTTTTAAAAATTATAAAAACTTGTATGTCTGGCCACCTTAACTTGGTCAAAACTTCATGAAATTCATTTTTTATTTTTTAATATTATAGTATGCAAAGCATAGAATGTGACGCATGTTTTGGATTCAAAAAATATGATATTGTTTGAAAGCTATAGATGTTTTTCAATCAGCCTAAAAATCAGGACTTTAGTCGTAATTCAATAGAAAATAAATAATAATTACTTATTAAATTCAAATTAAAATATAATTTATATTGGTGGAAAGCTAAGAATCTCCTTTAAAAACCCTTTTCGTTTCATCAATTTTGGGTAAAAAAAAAGTCATCAGCCACATACCCATCATATTGCCACTTTTTGGCCCATCATGATCCTGCACATACCCTGCTCTTTAAATTATGGAGGGGAAGCTCCCTCTTTTTGTTGATGTTTACGTAAAATTAAAATGGACTAATGTTCCTATCTTTTTCTACTCAGCGATAGGGCACACGGGTGCATAAACACAATGTGTTGCAGCTAAGGTTTTCTCTAGTTTTTGTAGATCTTAACTACAACTAAGATAAATTTTAATCTATCCTATTTCCTCAAGATAAATAGAGCAGGAGGAAATAGGAGCGGGAATGGAATGGTTGGATCACTTAGGCCAACGGTCTCTCATAATGCATCTAAAGGCTTTGAACTTTCAGATCTATGCTAGGATAAGATCTTATGCAAGAAAACACTCATACGATAAGTTGAATCTTAGGATTCCCAAGGAGGTGATGACACCCCTCTAAGGTGTAGGCTGAGACTTAGATTACTAGAAACAAAAAATAATAATGAACTTGATAACAAGATTCCCAAGGAGGTGACGACACTTGTCCGAGGTGTAGGCTGAAATCTAGATCATAAGACAACATCAAATGATAACTATTAATCTCCAAATTCCCAAGGAGGTGTTGGCGCCTATCCAAGGAGTAGATTAAAACAATAGATTATAAGAACAAATTTTGATAGAACTTGAAACTTTGGATCAAATTGCACATTCGCCTTTTTATTTATTTCTTCAAACTTGCTCAACAATTTACAAATATTTGGGATAGCAAAGGTACAAAATCATACACAATTTGTTGGAGTTGAGAAGATACAACACCACAGAAGTCCAAAAGATCTTTGCAAGCAAATAACCTGTTACAAGGAGAAACAAAGAGAAGCAACAAAAGAAATGCTCAAGAATGTGGAGCAATGTATTCACCTAAAATGTAAAATGAATAATGATACAAAAGATAGTTTTCAACTACATATAGATGAAAACCCTAAAAAGGAAAACCCTAGGCTTGCACAATAATAATTAATAAAGTAATTAATTATTATGTACCTAATGTTAGCTTAAGTGAAAAAGAGTTAAAAGGAAACTTTACATAATTAAACAAATATTGTTTAATTAATAAAGTAAATGTCCAATTACTCTAACACCCCCCCTTAAGATAGACATAGGGAGAAGCTAAAACCTAGAAGAAGCTACTGAAAGAAAAAGCAATGGGTCCTGGCAACAAGGCCAGATTAGGTACCCAAGTACAATGAAATCTCTATGAAACTGAGAAAAGGAGAAAACCTAGTGGGAAAAACAACTCTCCAAAAAGAGATAGAACAACATGCTGAAAGAAACATGAAGGAAGGAAGGCCTCATAAAGACCCCCCAAGGACAACTTCCTTCACCCCAAGCATAGAGCGCAACTGAAGATAGCACGGAGATGCAAAAGGTTTCGTGAAGATGTCTACAACCTGCTCGGCAGTGGGAACATACTCCAAGATGAGAGAACCATCCTGAATCAACTGTCTGATGAAATGCATATGAAGCTCAATGTGCTTCGTCCACTGATGCTCCACCGGGTTGCGCGAAATGTGTATAGCACTCTGATTGTCACACCAAAGAATAGTGGGACTATCAGGAGGAAAACCAAACTCAATCATCAACTGACGAAGCCATAAAATCTCCTGACTAGCGAGCACAACAGCTCGGTACTCAGCCTCTATAGATGATAATGCATGAGCAGTCTGCTTCTTGCACGACCATGTGATAGGACTAGAGCCAAGACAAAAAAAAAGCCAGAAGTAGACTTCCGATCATTGACATCACCAGCCCAATCTGAGTCAGTGTAGCCAACAATGTGAGGATCCCCTAATGTGTAGTGAATGCCATATGAAGTGGTGCCCTGAATGTACCTCAAAATACGCTTGGCAGCTTGCCAATGACTCTCGTGAGGATCATGTGAGAATCGAGAGACAAGACCAACCACAAAGGAAAGATCGGGATGAGTGTGAGTTAGGTACAACAAACTACCAACCAACTGCCTATAAAGTGTAGCATCTACTGAAGGAGTGGGGCAAGTAGTAGTCAAAACAACCCCTGACTGAAAAGGTGTGGGGGCAGGCTTGCAATCAAGCATGCCAAAGCGCTGAAGCATATCAAAAGAATACTTCTGCTGGTAAATGGAGATCCCCTCTGAAGACTGAATCACTTGAAGACCAAGGAAATAGTGCAAAAGGCCAAGATCTGTCATCTCAAACTGCTCCATCAAGGCTAGCTGAGAATTCTGAATCATAGAGGATGAGCTACCTGTGATGAGAAGATCATCAACATATAGCACAAGAATCAGGATCTCACCCTCAAGATGTTGAATATAGACCGTGTGATCAGAATGACAACGAGTGAAACCAGTGGAGAGCAAAAAAGAGTCCATCTTCTCATACCAAGCCCGAGGGGCTTGTTTGAGACCATATAATGAATGCTGAAGTCTGCAAACCAAAGAAGAATCATGAACAAATCCCTGAGGCTGCTCCATATAGATCTCCTCCTGTAGGTCACCATGTAAGAAGGCACACTTCACATCCATCTGAAAAATGAGCCATCCTCTAGAAGCTGCAAGTGATAATACAAAGCAAATGGAATTCATCTTGGCGACAGGGGAAAATGTCTCGGAGTAATCAATACCCTCAACCTGTGAGAAACCCTTCGCAACAAGACGTGCTTTGTACTTATCAATAGAACCATCAGCAGCATACTTGGTGCGATACAACCATTGGCACCGAACCATCTTTCTGCCCTTAGGAAAAGGACAGAGATCCCATGTATTATTCCTCATCAAAGAAGAATACTCTTCCTCCATGGCACTATCCCACTCAGGGTGACCTGTCGCCTCTGAAAATCTCTGAGGATCCTCTGAAAGAGCATGAGTCAAAAGACTAGAACCCGTAGTATGAGAACGAGTGCGACGAGTGTCTGAAGGATCACCAGCCATAGATCTTGCTGCCTCAATAGTAAATTGAGCCCATTTGGGCCTCTGAGGTTGAGCAAGTGGAGGTGGAGATGGGGGATCATCAATATCCTCATCAGAATCCTCAAAATAATCCTGAAGAGCTGTAGAGGGTGGAGTAGGTAGTGAAGTGGACACTGGAGACAGGGTATCAACTAGAGGAAGGGGCTCATCAAACTGAACATCCCGTCGAAACAAGACCTCTCTGGAATCAGGATCAAATAACCTGTACGCCTTAACATCCTCACAGTAGCCGACAAATATGAGGGGTCGACTCTTCCACTCCATAGCTCTCCTCTGAGCATCAGGAATAAAAGCCCATGCCTCACTACCAAATACTCGAAATGATGAAATATCAGGCTTGTCATGAGACCAAGCCTCCTCAGGAGTCATATGTCGAATCGCCTTGTGAGGCATCCGATTCAAAATATAGTTGGCACAATTGACTGCCTCTGCCCAAAAAGACGAATCCATGGACCTGGACTGAATCATACAATTAGCCATCTCCCGTAAAGTTCTGTTCTTGCGCTCAGCGATACCATTCTGCTGAGGGGTGTAGGGAACAGAAAACTGATGCTATAAACCATGCTCAGTGCAAAATTCTCTGAAAGCCTGATTCACATATTCCCCCCCATTATCTGTACGTATCCGCCGGATAGAGAGACCAGACTGCTTCTCTACAAATGTCTTGAAGACACGAAAGGAATCAAAGACATCAGACTTGTACTTAAGAAAGTACAAGCATGTGCGTCTGGAGAAGTCATCAATGAATGTGAGTACATACTTGGCCCCTGAAAAAGAAGGAGTGGGAAATGACATGAGGTCACTATGAATCAACTCCAAGGGTGCCAAAGCACGAGTGGTACTTCCCTTTGGAAAGGGATCCCTATGATGCTTGCCAAGCACACAACCATGACAAACACCATCAGTGCAGAAAATCCGTGGAAGACCAAGAACAAGTGACTGTGTACTCATCTGCTGAAGATATCTATAATTGACATGGCCCAAACGCTCATGCCAAAGCTGACTCACTGAATCTGCATGTGCTATAAGAGATGAACCTGTACCCTCAAAAGGCGCAAAGCCATCAAATCTGTAAAGATGAGATGCAGTATCAACACTACCAGTAGCCACAACCAAATCAGAATCATGGAGGTCCCTAATAACCACATCATGTGGTGAGAACTCAACTGTCTTACCAAAGCCAGTGTGGCAAATCTGATAAATGGACAAGAGGTTCGTCGAAATGTCAGGAACAACCAAAACATCCTGTAGAGTGCCTCCATCCAAAGAGACAGAACCTGAACCTAAGACGGAAAGTTGTGAAGAGTCACCCACTGCAATCTGTGAAGTACCACAAGAGGCAAGAGAAGTGACCAACTGCTGAGTGTGAGTCATATGGTGAGAAGCACCAGAGTCTAAAATCCAAGTGGACCCATTGGTCGATGCTCGTGCAGTGAGAGCATGACCCTTCCCTGTGGTGGAAGAAGAAGAAGACGGCGGTGAGGAAATGTGTTGCTGCTGCATGGCCTCCTCTAAAGCCTCTAATCGTTTCCAACACCTGGAAACTGGATGACCTTGCTTGCCACAGAAACTGCAAGTGTCGCCTGATTTCTCCTTAGTCTTGGAGGAAGACTCACCAGACTTCGAAGATTTCCCATGTTTGGGATTAAATGGTGGTTTGGAATCAGACTTAGGAGGCGGTTTGGAGGAATGCTCACTACCTGCAAAATCTTTCTTGGGCCTCGGTTTCTGCTTCTGTTTCCCCTTCAGTGATTGAGCAACCAATGCTTTGCTCTTTGAACCTGAGAGCATATCCATCTGAGAAAGGTGGGACTGTTCCCGAGACAAACGCTCACAAAATAAATCAAAGGTAGGCATGGTAAAATTGGCACCCAAACCATCCATGGTGGAGTAGAAGGAGGAAGCAAATATCTGAAATGGACCACGAAGCTTCGAAAGAATCAAATAAATGCACTGTGTGTCTATCTTGTTCTTCCCACAACCCTGTAAAATAGAGCGGATAGTTTTGAACTTGTTCAAAAAGTCCTCAATAGTGGGGAAGGAATCAGGTAACAATGAAGTCAGCTCTGCCTCAATCTGTAATGCACGGAACTCATTAATGGCCCCAAAAAGTGTCTCAAACTTCAGCCACATGGCTCAAGGAGTGAGCAAAGCATCAAGGTGAAACAAAAGACTGTCTGAAACATGCAGGCATATCAAACCCATAGCCTCATCCATCTTGTTCCTATGTTGCATAATCTCAAAAGCACGCTGCAACTGAGGCTGAACCTCATCTAAACAAGACCATAACCCTCATGACCTGAGTAGCCTCATCATACGAGACTTCCAAGTATGATAGTTATGTGATGTGAGTAGCTCAGCTGAAGAGTCTACCATGAAACCCTGCACCTGTACCTGCTTGTGTTTTTTATTATTATGTGATCTTTCAGAATAGATAGAAGATGCAGAAGGGTTTGTATTTTTGAGAGTTTTGGTGTTCTGGTTTTCTGATATAAATGACAGAAAGCAAGAGAAAAACACCCCCCACAAAAGATAAACCCAAACCCTAGTACAAACTGAGAAGAAGGAAGCAATGCATAAGCAAAAAATACTTCAAGACAAATTCTCATGTACCTGGTGAAAATTCTGAGAAAATAGATCACATCATTGAATAGAGCATGTTGAGAGCTTTCCAACGCCTATTCAAGTTTGAAAAACGGAGTCCGTTTGCATCTTCTATGACCCTGAAAGTGAAGAAAGAAGACCTCACTTTGACTGGTAAAAAATATCTAGACTGGTAAAAAAATTAAAAATATTTCTATACCATTAGATTGGTGCCATTCTCATCTTTCCAATGCATCTTCCTGTTCAAAAAACGGAGCTAGGATGCCCAAGTCATGCCCATTTGACCAAAAATGACATAATAGGGGGTTGGAGTGAAAACATTAGCCCTCAAGGCCTTAAAATCCGGCGGTCAGTGGCATGTAGGCTGCGCTCGGGCAGAGCAGACGAGGTGGCGGGCCGACAGAGGTGGCGGTGGCCACTTGGCCGTGGCCGGTGGTAGCCGCCGGTGGCAGTGGCCGGGCGGTGGCCATCGGGCAGAGCTCTGGTGGTGCGGTGGTTTAATACTGGCCTTGCAAAAAAATCAAAGAAAATGATTTTTTTTAATTTTTTTTCGATTTTTCCATTTTTTTGTGCAATTTTTGCTCCGTACGGCCTTAGGGCAAAAAAATTTTGCCTTCCAAATTGACTGTAACCAAAATTGATGATTTGACAGTCGATTTAGGGGTTTTTGGGTGCTACAAATCCAATGGCACTATCCATTTGAGCCCAAAGTGAACCCAAAAAATGAAGTATGCTGAATCCACCCCAAAAAAACTTTAGAACCCTAGATTTGCTTCCAATGCAAAATCTCAAAACAAGAACAAGCAGCTGCAAATCTGAAGCTCTGATACCATGTTGGAGTTGAGAAGATACAACACCACAAAAGTCCAAAAGATCTTTGCAAGCAAATAACCTGTTACAAGGAGAAACAAAGAGAAGCAACAAAGGAAATGCTCAAGAATGTGGAGCCATGAATTCACACAAAATGTAAAATGAATTAATGATACAAAAGATAGTTTTCAACTACATATAGATGAAAACCCCAAAAAGGAAAACCCTAGGCTTGCACAATAATAATTAATAAAGTAATTAATTATTATGCACCTAATGTTAGCTTAAGTGAAAAAGAGTTAAAAGGAAACTTTATGTAATTAAACAAATATTGTTTAATTAATAAAGTAAATGTCCAATTACTCTAACACAATTGCGATCAAACCAAACAACTCTCATCCAAGAGTGAATGGATATTGACTTGCAAGCTTGACGGAACAACGATGCAACAATTTTGTGTAGTAATAAAAGTTAAAAAATAATGAGCAAAGGCTCTTATTTATAGAAGCTCAAAGGAGTAGGCAACCGTTAAATTATCCTTGAGTTAACACTTAGTTCTTGACAATCTGCAAGATTTATTCCTATGTCTAAAAGTAGGTGACCTAGCAGTTAACTGGAAAGTCTACTTCAGTTAATTGACTCTAAACTAAAAGTGAACTCCAATATACAAAGTGCCTCCAAAATAGAGATCCACAATTAGTGGGATTAGACATGCATGATTAGTGGGATAGTGAGTTAACTTGGAAAGAGGCATCAAATTGACTCTTGTTGTCATAAATTCTATTTTGGAGGGGTAGGACGTCCTAACTGGGTGTTTACACTAAATCACCTCGAGTCAACAATTCCTCTAACCAGTTGTTGACTTCTTCTACCTCTGGACAATTAATGCTTCACAGGATGATGATGTGTCCTCGTAGTATCTCTTTGCCACACGCATTTTTTTGTTGATATTCAATATTCTTTGCAGCTGTGTCATCCAGCCTTGTTGACATGATTGTAATCTTACTCAACTCGCAACTAGCAAGGTCACCGCATAATTTGCTACGGACGAGGTCCTAAAACTTCATTTGCACGTCACCGAGACTCACGTAGTCACCATCTTCATGTTTGATACTGGCAAGGAATTGATTGGTAACTTTGGTGGCTTTGTAACTGGAGTGATGACCTCTGTTTCTCCCGCAGCTTTGTGCTTCTGAAATTTTTCTTCATTCTTCTCAATGAAAGAGTGTTGTATGATAAAACCATTGAGTTTGACTGTGAACACTCTAGCTGTGAGAAATGCACACAAACTTGTTGCACACGCAGAGTTCCAATGGTATTCAACCCTCTAAACTGGCCTTGGAAGGCTATCAGATATACAAGGTGAAACCATATGGAACCTATGGGTTTGAGTGCCTATGCTTGTCAATCTGTCCAAATCAACCTTTGGGTGTACCCGATGCAGATCGGTGTCAACCATTTTCAGGAAGTCATGGAATAAGATTGTCTTGGCCTTGTATTGGACTTGGGAGAACTGCATTCTGAAAACCTTGAAGATTGATTGTACACACGATGCTATTCGGACAACTTTTTTTGTGACAGCTAAAAATAGCCTTGTCGAGGTAACTTTGTTACGAAAAATTTTGAGACATGGATTTTGTTGAGAATAATTTTCTAAAAAAACCCAGATCGTCAAAAATTCAAAAAAATGATTTTTTCTATGGCATGCAACAGCCCTTTGGCAGCAAAGGTGGCGAGGCACCAGAAAAATATTTTTCCCAAAAAAAATCCAACACATGGGTTTTGTTCGTGCTTCAAAGCTAAACAAACCCAAACTGTCTATTTTTCAAAATTGTGACTTTTTCTAGAAACCCTAAAAAAATAGGGGCAGCAAGGCTACTTTTTTTGGAAAAATCTAACACATGGGTTTTGTTGAAAAAGTTGTGTTGATCATACCCAGAAGGTCAGATTTGTGAATATATGTTATTTTCTTGGACATGCAAGAAGATCTAAGACAAGAATAGAGGAAAAAGACAAGAAGAATTTTGGAAGTTATCAACTGCCTCTCAGGATCTTCAGGAAAATCATGCCTGGAAATGTAGACCTTGATGAATTATCCCTCTGTGCAACTTTATTCTTGAAAACATGAAGAAAACTGAAAAACCCTCTGTCAAATATTCAAATGATGTTTGGAGAGGAAAAATGTGTGTTCTTGAGCTTCAACCTGTAAAGAGAAATAATGAATAATGACGCTAAGCTTGATACTATTTATTTGGAGTTGTAAGCATCAATTTGGTGCCAACATGTTGTTTGAGGAGTCAATTTGCCTGATCAGGAGTTCACTGGAGAAAATTCCATCAATTTGGGGACATTTTAGATGTGAAAAGCCTTCAAAATATCCTAACTTCAGTCAACTGGTCCTACTTTGACTTTAAGTGTCCAAGTTGAGGAGTTGAACATTTTCCATTCTTTTTTTGTGATGAAATGCCTATGTTCGATCCTTGATTCGGGTTGCTCGGTTGATCTTGAGGTGTTGTTGACTGATCCATTGTTGAGATGAAACAACTCTAATGAAGTGTGCTTTGGAGCTGCAAAGATCGAAACTTGAGTCTGGTGCCTTTCATTCTTGGGCACCTTTTCGCAAGAAGGTGCATTTTTCACCAAACTTGGCCAATTTCTTGAGTGTTCTTCAATTACCCCAATTTGACCCTCAACGCTCTAATTTGAGATCACTGATGACTGATGATTCTAGTGATCTTTTTGAAACATGGGATGGATAGCCAATTCAATCCCAAAAAGGATGACTAGCTTTGCAAGTTGTGAAAGTTGGTTTAAGGGTCCCAAAAGTATGGGCGCCCCTGGCCTGTAGGGGCGCCTTTGACCTTTTGTGATGTAATTTCTATCTTGCAATCTTCTGGACAAACTGCCCCAGTTTGATCTTTGTCATTAGATGTTTGACTTACTTGTTGAACTTGTTGATGGTGTCATTGCTGAGATTGATCAAGATGGAGAAGGACTTATTGGAGGTCACTGAGCTTGCAAACTGCATCTGATTGCCCAAAAATTTGGGTGCCTATTTCTAGGAAGGTGCAATTTCCTTAACACTTATCCATTTTTTTTGTGTTCTTCATCTCGCCTTCACCTTTGGTGTTTTCTGCTTGATCTTCATTTGTGAATGCTTGATAGGTCCTATGAATGTGCAATTGGATTGATCATGAAGCTAAGAGGATGTTGAGCAGATGCCTTGCAGAAAGTAGTCGTTGAAAATTTCACCAAGTGACCCAAAATGGAGGGCGCCCCTGGCTTGCAGGGGCTCTTTTTTCTTGATGTCCATTAGTCTACCCTTCATTTTGCGTGTTTGTATGATCAACAGCTACTATCATTTGATATGTTTCATGAGTTAGTTGTTGGATCAATCACGTAGCTGAGCTAAGTCTGAGGAGATCACCTGGGGGTTGCCAATCCAAAGACTAGCATCTAGTAGCCTTGCTTCTTGGGTTCCCTTAGGCTACAAGGGTTCTTTTTCCCATGTTAGGTTGTTGTTTTTGATGTCTTTCGCTTTTGGCACCTTCTACCTTTGCCTTTGTTTGACAACATTTGATGAATCAGTTGAATTCTCTTGATGATTCATTGTGAAGCTGATAAAATTATGGAGAAGATGACTATCTCAAAAAAACATGATAACTACATTTGATCCTTTGAACTGACGGATGCCCCTGGCCAGCATGGGCTCTTTTGGCTTTAGTGTCATCAACTTTTGTGAAGACCTTCACCTCTCGTGCTTTACGTTCATCGTCTCACCAACTGCGTTGATCACCACTGTTGTCAATGCAAACGCATTCACCGTTGCAATAGCTTTCAACATACTGCGTGTATAGTTGTTTGAAAATTTCACCAAGGCATTGACTATGTAGCACCTTTCTTGTAACAAGGTGTGCATCTTCCAAACTTAGAATATTTTCAACATTTTTCAACCTTTCAAAATCCCCTCCATCACAAAGCATCTTTTCAAACATTTTTCACCATGGATTCTTCCTTGAAGCTTTTGAGGCTTAGATTTTGAAACCTAGTACTGGCCATCTGCCATTAATGGTTGCAGAGGTCCTAGCTTTTCTCCTGAAAAAATGAAAATAGACCCACCAAAGTAAAACAAACTTTCTAGTGATTTTGACTTGACCAGTGTGATCATGAAGCCAATTTATCCTATCAAAATCATTTTCAATTAATTTTAAAAAGGTCCTATTTTTAGGGGTTTTCCTAAAAACAGGGGTTTGAAACCCTAATTTTCAATTTTTTAGAAATTTGCAAGTATCTTCCTTGACGTAAACCCACAAAATATTATGTTTTGTTTGACCTAAAATGGACTTTTGACAACAATGTTGCATGATTAGCTCATTTTAAGCAAAATGCCTTATTGAAGCAAAAATTTACTATGGGTACAACA
>CM021102.1:50857643-50991277 GCA_007115665.2 Sequoiadendron giganteum
TGCATGCAATTTCAACATTATTCAACACTTCTTCAAATTCATATAACTAAGATTGCAACTAAAATAATATGGAATTGAAAATGATGATGAACAATTGGTCTTCAATAGTCTAAGTTTGGTTCTGATAATTCGTTATTTTTCTACCTTTCATACCACCAAGAAATTTCTAAGAACTCTATTCACTATTTTATCTCTAGATGACTTTATCACCTCTCTTGCTATGATATAAAACAAGATCATCTAGATGGGCACTCTCAAATCCTCCAAGTCTAATACATATGGTTGTTTCACCCTCTACACATGAGTTAACTCATGAAAAGGATTTTTCGCTTTGAGAAGAGCTCTTCAAGTTCACCATTGACACTTCTCATCCTTCTTCATTCACATTAGACTCACTTGGGCTAGATGGAAATTCTTTGAAGGATTCAAATCCACTTAGGTAGGGACCTAATGATAAGGAATATTTTTCCTCAACTTTCGATGTTGAGAGTGATGATAGGCATTCACCTCCTTCCCCTCATAGTCATCATTCAAAGGTTCGTGAATCTCCTCTTGATTCTCTAAATTCAATTTCACCTTTGACTCAACAAAGAGTGCAAGATACAAGAAATTGGGTTGATGATCCATTATACACTAAGCAAACACATTGACAAATTCAGTCTTTTAAAAAAAATCTTAGTTATTGCTTCTAACTCAATAATTTTAGGAGGCATTAAGTATCCCTAAATGGAGTGCCATTATGCATGAGTATAATTCCTTGATTAGGAATCACACTTGGGATCTTATCCCCTTTTCTAATCAAATAAAAAAAAATCGATGCAAGTGGATCTATCAAACAAAATTCATAGCAAATGGGTCAATGGATAAGGCATGAGATTTTTCTAGGTTCTTGGTGTTGATTACTCTAAGACATTTGCATATTTTTTAAAGAATAATTCAACTCAACTCATACTTTTATGATTCAAAACATTGGTAAGAGGTTCACAAAATGGGCATTAAGAGTGCATAGTTTTATGGAGACCTTGAGGAGGAGTTATACATTAAGTACCCATAGGTCTTTCTTCAAGATTCTTCTTTGGTTTGTACATTGAAAATCTATGTACCTTCAAAATTATCCATCGAACTTGGTATGCCAAAATAGATTATTTCCTTCTCACATCGAGGTTCTCTCAATTTCATTTAGATATGTAAATCTCAATTTTTCAATAGGAGTATTCTCTACTCTTTTTGGTTTTCTATGTTGATGACCTATTGATCACGAGGATTTCATCCATTACAACAGTGAAAATGCCCTCCATGATAGGTTTTTGATGACTAACTTGAGCTTGTTCAATTATTTTCTCAAGATTGAGATATCTCAACAACTTCTAAGATCGCCATTGCATAGTCCAAGTATGTTATGAATTTTCTCTTGTGATTTCACTTGGTCAACTACAAGCCTACTCTAACTCTTTCTTTTTAGATTCAAATTTGAGGTTCAATTTCCTTCACCTTTGGTTCATGGCACTTTGCATCAATTGGTTGGGAACTATATTTATTACTCATATGAGGCACAATATTTTATAGGATGTAGGCATGGTCACTTGTTTTATGGAGGAGCCCCATGAATTGCACTAGAAGGCAATGAAGCATATTTATATTAAAATTAAAAGTACTCACTATTTTGGAATTCACTATACAATTGATATTGATATCAAATTGGTGGATTGTTCCAAAAATGAGGTTGTTTGGATTCAACATATTCTCATTTAGTTTGATATCCAAATTAGAAAAATATCAATCATATTTTATGACAATTGGAGTGCCATTCAAATTTCACAAGACCTAATTCAATTATCAACAAACCAAACACATAGAGGTTCACATACAGTACATTTGAGAGCTTATAAATGGACAAGTAGTTGATCTTCACTATTACCCAACTTCTAAGTAGGTTGTTGACATCTTCACCAAACTCTTCATAGAAATAAATTATCCTCATCTACAAGATTTGTTGGTGTGAAAGCCTTCATTTTCTAGAGGCTTCTTAGTCCTCTTTCTACTTTGGGGGGGTTTCATCTCTCTATTTGATGAGTTGTGGGAGTTCTCTTTTTTCTTACTAGGCCTTCTTCCCTTTAGGGGAGAATTATATGTTCATATACCTCGTTAGGATTCATTGGTTGAGACCCATCTTAGAACCAACATAACCTACACTTAAAGGAAAGTGTTAGTGTAAGTTTTTATTTTTTAAATATAGATCTTTCATACACTTTTAGTAAATATTTCTTGGTTTAAAATAAAGTGAGTATTAATGTGGACACTTATGACTCGATTGATAAGACAACAAACTATTTTACAAGGAATACAAACTATTAATCCTACAAACTCTCAAAGGCCCATTAGGTTGCAATCTTTTATGTTTCCTACTCATACTCCAACTTAGACATAGATAGCCTTCATTTGGATACAATTAATGAAACATTGCACACATTTAGGGACTGTGAACACAAGATATGTAAAGGCAATGGATGACAACATCATTTTTGAAGAAATTAATATTGAGGGAAATTCAAGGATAGATTCAACTATATAAGTATAACCATATGTAAATAGTATCTCAAGTGTCAATTCTAAGATAAAATTTATTGTTTAATTATGTCTAAATTTTAATATTTCATAAGTGACTTTGAATGCACATACCATTTTGAGGTATTAATTTTATTTCTCAAAATTGCCTAGCAATTATTAAGCAAATTAAAAATATGAAATGTTAACATTTTAAAAAGGATGGAACTTAGAGTAAATCTCATAAAGTTGTACAATAGAGATAAAGCCTTTTAACTCTTAAATTTTGAAAAATAATAAAACTTTGTATCAAAACTTTGAGTCTCCATTTGTTGTTAATGTTGTATCTTTTCTTATGATTACATAGCTATTGTTATTTCAAAATTATTCTTAGCAACCTATAGATTTGATCATAAGTTTATTCACTCATTGCAAAGTAAATATTGTTGTGTGGGTTTTTCAAACTCCGTTTTCTATTCTGCAAAGTCTTCATATTCACTATTCTTATAAATATTCATTCTATGTCATTAAAATACACAACAAACAAAATTATCTTGTAAAGTGTATAATTTTTGAATCATTTGCAATTTTTATTTTCAATAAAAATATCATCTTGAGGGATTTTTACCTCAATAATTATTCTAGATTAGCAAGTGCAATTGACCCCATCAATAGTACTTCTCAGTGCTCACAATCTTTTGTCAATGAATCTATATAATTCAATGAAGGGTCCTCAACCATCCCCTCCTTATTGTCTATTTCAATCCAAATGATATTGATAATCAATAGATTTTTTCTTTGTGTGATACTTATCATCCTTGGTTAATTGTTAACCCTCTAACTACCAAAGTCAACCATAGTGTATCATGTATTAAGCCAGCATTTAAAAAATTATAATATTGGCTTTAATTTGTACATTAGGATCACCCTCACACTTCTATTTAGGAAATTCAAGCATCTCCATCACTAGGAAGTATAAAAGTCATCCCCTAAGCAATTGGGATAATATATGGTATGTAAGTGAAAAAACAAAACAAGAAAATCATTATAATTTGGATTTAAAGGTACTTTTTAGGGAGGTATTACCATAATTATGTGGTGAGAATGAATGATTTTCTCAACATGTTGACTACCTTCTAAGGTTTGAACACATTCAAAAAGTGTGATATTGAGAGAATTAATTGTACATTGTGGGATCCATGAGAATTCACTACACTTCGTTGTGAAACTTGAATGGTTGTGTTTAACTTGTCTATAACGATAGAGTATTATTAAGTAGGGATTTTGTGATAGGATTCTATGAATTGATAAGTGTGGGATTTTTATGGTATCATCAAGGTAAATGGCTTCCCTAAACCTCATGCCAGCAATCTTCTCCCTCTTTTGTTGGATGAATTCAATATAAATTCACTTTCATGGTCCAGATTCTAAGGTTAGATGTGAGGTGTATGAAATATATTCAAGAACTTACTAGCCTTACTCATGTTAAAATTTTATTATAATTGTGTTGGCTATGAAGGGTATGTGACAATACCATGTTAACCATCTAGGGGTGATAAGACTTGCTCTTGGCTTTTTCTAGTATTCATGAAAGGTAATAGGAAAGTAAGTATAATCCCTCCCATACTCAGTATAAATCTCTTGATTTGAGCTCCCTTCAAGGGAGAGTTGATCATTTGAGGTGCAAACCAAAATGTTGAGACAAAATTTCTCAGACCTAAACACCTACATTGGTTGCAAGCATCCAAGAACAAATGGAAGAATAGGGATGGTGAATGAAAATAAGAAAAGAAAGGATCAACAAAATAATTAAACCTTGACATTGGATCTACATACACTTTTCATGCATAGAAAATAACACATTATCTAGTAAACCTAAGTCCTTGATATTTCCAAAAGATAAGTTGAAAGATGATAGAAAATGTGAAAAAATGCTCTTTGGACATGGTTGATTGTTCTAAAATATTTTTCTATGATGTTGCTCCCTTAATTTCCAAGGAGATTTAGATTCTTGGACAATGATATCTCGAGCATCAAATTAGTGGAAAGAGGTGCAGGTATGACCCAATTGGAATAGTTAAACATCAATTTCATTTCAAAAAGCTTCAACAAGCTCTAATTGCTCCACAAGGGACACTTCAAACCTCAAGATAATATTTCATTAAAATCATAATATGAGATGACATAAAGCGACAAGATTGAAGTCCTATAGTTTACTTGGGTGTAGACTATTGAAAATTAGGATGAAAATTTACAGTAAAAATATGTAGATAATTTCATGCATCCAAATAAACAGATAGAAATAAATCATAGATGAAAATATATTACAATATAAATGCAAACCATAGCTCAAGAATTACGTGGAGAAACCCTTGCAAAAGAAATCCACACCCAAAGAGATCCAAGACTTGTATTAATCCTTCAAATGAGTTACATCAATACAACTTCTCTCTTTGAATCACTGAAACACTTCATTGCTTCAACAACCTATAAAATAACTTATTTTTCCTTCAACTCAAGCACTAACTTGTTTTGAGAAAGGTTTGATAAATTTTTTCAGTGAAATGTAGCTCAACTACTTATGAAAGGCTTTCGAATGATAACTTGACTATGTATACATCAGCCTAATAATGTTTTCAATGCAAAATTTTAAAAATTGAGCTAGGAAAAAATGAGGGTAACATACCCAAGTTTGGAGCATAACTATAAATTCAAATGGGTAATTTTCTTCAAAATAAGGATATATCTAAATTCAATTTGAAACATTTGATTCAAAACAAATTTGAACAAGGAAAATCAATCATTTCTTATGGAATGGTCTTAAATATACTTTATAATTGGCTTGCTTGTTAGCGTAGGTACTTGTTTTCATAGTATAGGTTTTTCCTATGTTTTTATTTAATCTTGTTTAGGTTAATAAATTGAGTATTAGTGTGAGTGGAGTAAGTTGCTAGCATCATCCATGAAGTTAGAAATACTTTAAAGCTACTTGTTCAGTTACTCAAAATCCATGATTATTACATTTCTTGGTGGTGGCAATGTATAGTGACCAATTGGGATTATTTTATTCTTGATACATTCTAATTTTTTTGTGGCAATTGGAAATGATATGCCTCTAAAAGAATCATAGGTAGTTAGAGTCAAATTATACATACTTGTAAATAATTTAATAACTTTCCTATTTTTGGTGTATTCTTCACATTAATTGTATTTCCCATCTGCTCCCTCTCACATAGCCTGCATTTACTCTCCTAACTTGTATTTGTATATTCATTTATTAATGTAGCTTCATGATTTGAGATATCATAATTATATTTTAAGTTTTAGATCATTTACATTTCTCTCATTGGATTCTAACTTTGTAATTGTAATGTTGTATTTATCTTTGATCATTTGTATTTATAGTTTTATAATTTCTATTTCTTGTACTATATCTTAGGTTTTCATCTATTTTATAAATTCTAATATAGTATAAAACCATTTGGTGTAAGGTTAGAGAACTTTTATTTTCCTTATTTGAGAGATTCAAGAGGCCTATTCACTTTTTGTAAAGGTCTCCTAAAATTCCAATATGCTCTTCTTTTACATCATCAAATGATCTAGAGAACTAATAAAAAATCAAGATAAAATTTATTTTAACCCCTAAGATTTGCACTTGCATTTTCAAAAATCTAATCGATTGTAACTTTTTAGTAATCTTAGTAAACAAAATTGTAAGTTCTATAATGTTCAAGGCTTAATAAAGTTATTATTGGATTTTGTTTCACCGAAAATAATAATTCAATAGCTTGTTTACAAACAAGGGTTTGATTGTTTCCTTAGGAATATTAGTTTTTCCAAGACATTCTCAAGCCAAATGGACCCTTCTCAGATATCCCAAAAACCCCTATTTTAATATAAACAATTTCCATTTTGATGCAAGAAAAAAATCTAGGGAAATTTTTTTCAAGAGGAGTTGTATAGCCCCTATGTAAGTAATAGCACAACACCCAATGGTAACGTGACCACTACTCATAGTGCTTGTCAACAAGGCAATGGCCCTCTATTTCCCACTAGTAGGATTTACAACCCTACCTATAGTACTCTTAAGTGGCAACACCAATAGGTAGACCAACCACCTCTTTGTAACCCCTACTCCACTCTACCATGAGTGGTGCCTCCTCTTACCACCACTTCAACTATGCTCCAAGTAAAAAAACATCCATCCCCTCAAAATAAATTTCCTACACAAAAGGGTAATTTTATTTTCAAAATAAGTATTTTGACATCCAATGATGTTTCAGGCAATTCTTATGGCATTTTTAAATTACGATAAAAATCAAGAATATTTTGGTCATATCTTATTTTTGTGGTTGATGATGTCAATTTGATATTAGCATATTCTTACCTCCTCCCCAACCCCCTCTCCATTAGCAAATTTTGGTTTCAACTTGATTTTAGGCCATAACTTAAACATATGACCTCCTTTTCAAGAGTGTTTTTCTATTTTTGCTATTTTTTCACTTTTTGTAGTGGTATATGTGTTTTCTAATTTTTATGTATGATTTTTTATCAAATCTATATATTTTCATAAGTGGTAGTACACAATTATCATTTTGAGAAAAAGTAAACTTCCATTCGACCAGATAGAATTCCTTTTTAGGTACAAGTTTTTTAATTCCATAGTTTTTTTAGTACTTCACAATGGTGTTGTTAGTTACTCGATTGTGTTTTAAAACTATACTTTTAATATTATAGCCTATTTTGAGCATTTTTAAATCATTGAAATAAATTCCACTTTGTGTTCCTTGCTACTAGCAATTGCACTTTCACTAATTATAAAGTACTAAATCATTTTTGTTCAGACACCATTTTATCAAAATAGTAATAGGGGGTGTTCTTGTGTTATTTCCTTTTCACGCAGTTTATTTTCTACATTCTGAGGTTAATGCATCATGGACCAAATTTTAGTTCCTCTTCTCAATCTATACAACTATTCTTACTTAAATCTAAAATTTGTATCTTCTTAAGAACATTAGAATTGTACAAATAATGGGTATAGAGGTAGAACCTACTTATCTTGATAAAAAAACTAAGTAGTTTAATAAATGCCATGTAGCTTATTATATTTTTTATTTGACTGTATCTCTTGATCTTCTCTTGCATAATCAATCCTTAAATACTCCTAATGAAATTTAGTCCAAATTGGGCTCTTTGTTTGGGGCTCAACATTCAATTAAAAGCCATCAATTAGAAAATGGGCTCATTAGTTTCAACGCATGCAATTTTGACATTATTTAAGAGTTCTTCAAATTTGAATAACAAAGATTGCAACTAAAATAATATGGAATTGAAAATGATGATGAACAATTGGTCTTCAATAGTCTAAGTTTGGTTCTAACAATTCGTTCTTTTTCTACCTTTCATACCACCAAGAAATTTCTAAGAACTCAATTCACTATGTTATCTCTAGATGACTTTATCACCTCTCTCGCTATGAAATAAAATATGCTCATCTAGATGGGCACTCTCAAATCCTCCAATTCTACTACATATGGTTGGTTCACCCTCTACACATGAGTTAACTCATGAAAAGGATTTTTCGCTTTGAGAAGAGCTCTTCAAGTTCACCATTGACACTTCTCATCCTTCTTCATTCGCATTAGACTCACTTGGGCTAGATGGAAATTCTTTGAAGGATTCAAATCCACTTAGGTAGGGACCTAATGATGAGGAATATTTTTCCTCAACTTTTGATTTTGAGTGATGATAGGCATTCACCTCCTTCCCCTCATAGTCATCATTCAAAGGTTTGTGAATATCCTCTTGATTCTCTAACTTCAATTTCACCTTCGACAAAGAGTGCAAGATACAAGCAATTGGGTTGATGATCCATTAAACACTAAGCAAACACATTGATAAATTCAGTCTTTTAAATTTTTTCTTAGTTATTGCTTCTAACTTGATGATTTTAGGAGGCATTAAGTATTCCTAAATGGAGTGGCATTATGCATGAGTATAATTCCTTGATTAGGAATCACACTTGGGATCTTATCCCCTTTGCTAAGCAAATAAAAAAAAATTGATGCAAGTGGATCTATCAAACAAAATTCATAGCAAATGGGTAAATGGATAAGGCATGAGATTTTTCTAGGTTCTTGGTGTTGATTACTCTAAGACCTTTGCATATTTTGTAAATAAGAATTCAACTCAACTCATACTTTTATGATTCAAAACATTGGTAAGAGGTTCACAAAATGGGCATTAAGAGTGCATAGTTTTATGGAGACCTTGAGGAGGAGTTATACATTAAGTACCCATAGGTCTTTCTTCAAGATTCTTCCTTGGTTTGTAGATTGAAAATCCATGTACCTTCAAAATTATCCATCGAACTTGGTATGCCAAAACAGATTATTTCCTTCTCACATCGAGGTTCTCTCAATTTCATTTAGATATGTAAATCTCAATTTTTTAAAAGGAATATTCTCTCTTCCTTTTGATTCTCTATGTTGATGACCTATTGATCACAAGGATTTCATCCATTACAACAGTGAAAATTCCCTCCATGATAGGTTTTTGATGACTAACTTGAGCTTGTTCAATTATTTTCTCAAGATTGAGATATCTCAACAACTTCTAAGATCACCATTGTATAGTCCAAGTATGTCATGAATTTTCACTTGTGATTTCACTTGGTCAGCTACAAGCATGCTCTAACTCATTTTTCTTAGATTCAAATTTGAGGTTCAATTTCCTTCACCTTTGGTTCATGGCACTTTGCATCAATTGGTTGGGAACTTTATTTATGACTCATATGAGGCACGATATTTCATAGGATGTAGGCATGGTCACTTGTTTTATGGAGGAGCCCCATGAATTGCACTAGAAATCAATGAAGCATATTTTATATTACAAATACAAGTACTCATTATTTTGGAATTCACTATACAATTGATATTGATATCAAATTGGTGGGTTATGCCACAAATGAGGTTGTTTGGATTCAACATAATTTCATTTAGTTTGATATCTAAATTCAAAAACTATCAATCATATTTTATGACAATTGGAGTGCCATTCAAATTTCGTAAGACCTAATCAATCATCAACAAACCAAACACATAGATGTTCACATACACTACATTTGAGAGCTTATAAATGGACAAGTAGTTGATCTTCACTATTACCCAACTTCTAAGTAGGTTGTTGGCATCTTCACCAAACTCATCCTAGAAATAAATTATCCTCATCTACAAGATTTTTTGGTGTGAAAGCCTTCATTTTCTAGAGGCTTCTTAGTCCTCTTTCTACATTGGGCGGTTTTCATCTCTCTATTTGATGAGTTGTGGGAGTTCTCTTTTTTCTTACTAGGCCTTCTTCCCTTTAGGGGAGAATTATATGCGCATATACCTCATTAGGATTCATTGGTTGAGACCCATCTTAGAACCAACATAACCTACACTTAAAGGCAAGTGTTAGTGTAAGTTTTTATTTTTTAAATATAGATCTTTCATACACTTTTATAAAAGCTTTCTTGGTTTAATAAAGTGAGTATTAATGTGGACACTTATGAATCGATTGATAAGACAACAAACTATTTTAAAAGAAATACAAACTATTAATCCTATAAACTCTCAAAGGCCCATTAGGTTGCAAACATTTATGTTTCCTACTCATACTCCAACTTAGACATAAATAGCCTTCATTTGGATACAATTAATGAAACATTGCACACATTTAGGGACTGTGAACACAAAATATGTAAAGGCAATGGATGACAACATCATTTTTGAAGAAATCAATATTGATGGAAATTCAAGTATAGATTCAACTATATAAGTATAACCATATGTAAACAGTATCTCAAGTGTAAATTCTAAGATAAAATGTATTGTTTAATTATGTCTAAAGTTTCATATTTCATGAGTGACTTTGAATGCGCATACCATTTTGAGGTATTAACTTTATTTCTCATAATTGCCTAGCAATTATTAAGCAATTTATAAATATGAAACGTTTAACATTTTAAAAAGGATGGAACTTAGAGTAAATATCGTAAAGTTGTACAACAGAGCTAAAGCCTTTTAACTCTTAAATTTTGAAAAATAATAAAACTTTGTATCAAAACTTTGAGTCTCCATTTTTTGTTAAAGGTGTATCTTTTCTTATGTCGACATAGCTATTGTTATTTCAAAATTATTCTAAGCAACCTATAGATTTGATCATAAGTTTACTCACTCATTGCAAATTAAATATTGTTGTGTGGGTTTTCCAAACTCCATTTTCTATTCCGCAAAGTCTTCATATTCACTATTATTATAAATATTCATTTTATGTCATTAAAATACACAACAAACAAAATTATCTTGTAAAGTGTATAATTTTTGAATCATTTGCAATTTTGATTTTCAATAAAAATATCATCTTGAGAGGTTTTTACCTCAATAATTATATTCTAGATTAGCAAGTGCAATTCACCCCATCAACAGTACTTCTCGGTGCTCACAATCTTTTGTCAATGAATCTATAGAATTCAATGAAGGGTCCTCAACCATCCCCTCCTTATTGTTTTTCAATCCAAATGATATCGAGAATCAATAGATTTTTTCTTTGTGTGATACTTATCATCCTTGGTTAATTGTTAACCGTCTAACTACCAAAGTAAATCATAGTGTATCATGTATTAGGCCAGCATTTAAAAATATTTAATATTGGCTTTAATTTGTACATTAGCATCACCCTCACCCTTCTATTTAGGAAATTCAAGCATCTCCATAACTAGGAAGTATAAAAGTCATCCCCTAAGAAAGTGGGGTAATATAAGGTAAGTAAGTGAAAAAACAAAACAAGAAAATCATTATTTGGATTTAAAGGTACTTGTAAGGGAGGTATCACCATAATTATGTGGTGAGAATGAATGATTTTCTCAACATGTTGACTACCTTCTAAGGTTTGAACACATTCAAAAAGTGTGATATTGAGAGAATTAATTGTACACCGTGGGATCCATGAGAAGTCCCTACACTTGGTTGTGAAGCTTGCATCATTGTGTTTAACTTGTCTACAATGATAGAGTAATATTAAGTATGGATTTTGTGATAGGCTTCTATGAATTGATAAGTGTGGGATTTTTATGGTATGTTCAAGGTAAATGGCTCCCCTAAACGCCATGCCATAAATCTTCTCCCTCTTTTGTTGGATGAATTCAATATAGATTCACCTTCATAGTCCAAATTCTAAGGTTAGTGTGAGGTGTAGGAAATATTTTCAAGAACTTACTAGCCTTACTCATGTTAATGTCATTATAATTGTGTTGGCTATGAAGGGTCAATATCATGTTAACCATCTAGGGATGATAAGACTTGCTCTTGGTTTTTTCTAGCATTCATGTAAGGTAATAGGAAAGTAAGTATAATCCCTCCCATACTCAGTATGAATCTCTCAATTTGAGCTCCCTTCAAGGGAGAGTTGATCATTTGAGGTGCAAACCAAAATGTTGAAACAAAATTTCTCAAACCTAAACATCTACATTGGTTGCAAGCATTCAAGAACAAATGGAAGAATGGGGATGGTGAATGAAAATAAGAAAAGAAAGGATCAACAAAATAATTTAACCTTGACATTGGATCTACATACACTTTCCATGCATAGAAAACAACACATTATCTAGTCAACCTAAGTCCTCGATATTGCCAAAATACAAGTTGAAAGATGATAGAAGATGTGAAAAACCGTTCTTTGGACATGGTTGGTTGTTTTAAATATTTTTCTATGATGTTGCTCTCTTACTTTCCAAGGAGATTTAGATTCTTGGACAATGATATTTAGAGCATCAAATTAGTGGAAAGGGGTGGAGGTATGACCCAATTGGAATTGTTAAACATCAATCTCATTTCAAAAAGCTTCAACAAGCTCTAATTGCTTCACAAGGGACACTTCAAACCTCAAACTAATATTTCATTAAATACATAATATGAGATGACATAGAGCGACAAGATTGAAGTCCTATAGTTTACTTGGGTGTAGATTATTAAAAATTAGGATAAAAATTTACAGTGAAAATATGTAGATAATTTCATGCATCCAAATAAACAAATAACAATACATAGATGAAAATATATTACAATATAAATGCAAACCATAACTCAAGAATTATGTGGAGAAACCATTGCGGAAAAAAAACTCCACACCCAAAGAGATCCAAGTCTTGTATTAATCCTTCTAATGAGTTACATCAATACAACTTCTCTTTTTGAATCACTACAACACTTCATTGCTTCAACAACCTATAAAATAACTCGTTTTTTCCTTCAACTCAAGTACTAAATATATAGGCATGAGAGAAACCACAAATCACGAATGGTTTCTAAAACCATTTAGGCATAAATCAAATAAATAAGAAACTTCCTCTTCCAAATTGTGATTTTTATCTGCCTTTTAGAAATGTGCTCATGCAAACTAAAAAATCTTCTTCGTCTTCTCTAAGCTCACATTTAATTTCCCCTTTTTCATGCTCTTTCTAATTTGACTACTAAAAAACACTTTACAAGATAATTTTGTGGCAATTAAATGATAATTACAAATTGTCAATTAATAATTAAATACAAATATGGTCAAAGCAAGGTTGATACATTCACTCAACATCCTCCCACTTGTCGAACACCTTGCAAAAAGCATAAAGGGGAATTGAATAAATCAAGTTTTAGAAGTAAGGCACATGGCCTCTGTGCACCAACTAAACTTTTGTGTGCTTACTAGTTTAGTAAGAGAATTTGCAACATTCTCTAAATTGTCTACATTATGTAACATGACTCTACCACCCTCAACCATTTCCCGAACAAAACAATATTGAACATCTATGTGCTTCATGCAGGCATGATACATTGGATTTTTAGCCAAATAGACATGATACTTTGACTGTCACATCTAATTCCTACTTGTTTAAACTAAAAGTCAATACCTGAACACAATTTGTCTAACCACACTGCCTCCTTACAAGCATGTGTCACAACCATGTACTTTGCTTCTATAGTGGACAATGTAGTTGTAGGTTGCCTTTTTCTCATCTAGCTATCTACTCCTCCAAACAAAGTAAAGACGTGGCCACTTGTTGACCTTCTGCAATCTAGATCACCGATAAAATTTGAATCAACAAAGTCGTGCAAATCAATCACCCTACTCATATCATAAGATCCATGATAAAAAAAAATTCAATTGTCAGAAGTCTCACGTAAATATCTAAAAACCCTTTTCAAATAAGTCCAATGCTCTTTACCAAGATTTGGCATATATCTACTAAGAGCTCCCAATGCTTGGACAATATCAGGTCTTGTAGAAATCATAGCATACATAAGGCATCCTACAACACTAGCATATGGAACTTTATACATCTCTTCAACTTCATATCTATTTTAGGACATTGTTAAAGAGATAGTCTAGTGCCAACTAGAAAGGGAATATTAACTAGTTTACAATCATGCATGAAAAAACGCAACAAAATAGTGTTAATATATTTCTTTTGATTTAACCATAATTTTTTGTTAACCCGATCCCTATTGATTTCCATACCCAAGATGTATTTTGCAACCACTAAATCTTTCATATCAAATGTACCAGATAACTGACTCTTAATTTCCCTAATCATTCTCTTATCATTTCCAATAAATAACATATCATCAACATATAAGACAATGATTAGTAATCGATCATCAATTAATTTAAAATAAACACAATGATCTTCTTCACTTCTAATAAAGTCATGATTCAATGCAAAGGCAACAAATTTTTGATACAACATTCTGGGTGACTACTTCAAACCATACAAAGATCTCTTTAGCCTGGAAACCAAGTGTTCTTGTCCCTTCACAATAAAATTATCAGGTTGTTTCATAAATATTTTCTCATCAAGATCCCCATGTAAGAAAGTTTGTTTAACATCCATTTGCTCTACTTCTAAATCAAAAGAAGCAGCAATAAATAAAAGGAATCTAATGGTGGTTAGTTTAGCCATAGGAGAAAAAATCTCACCAAAATCCACTCCCTCAAGTTGGGAGCAACTTTTTGCCACTAACCGGGCCTTGTACCATTCCAACTTACCATCCACTTTAAATTTCTTTTTAAATACCCATTTGCATCCAATGGCTTTCTTCCCCTTAGGCATCTCAACTAGATCCCATGTGTCACATTTGTCCAAGGCCTTTATTTCATCTTTCATTGCCTCTAACCAAGAATCATGTTCATCTGAAGATAAGGCCTCTTTCACACATCTAGGTTCGCTATCAGTACAAGATAAAGCAAAAACACAACAAAAATTAGATTGACTATATCCATACTTATCAATAGGTTTATGTTGTATAGTGGATCTTCTAAAAGGTGTAACAAGATGCTTTGGTTGTTTCTCTTCATAATTATCTTCTAATACTTCTTCTTCACCTTCGTGTTCATCATGTTGTTCGACATGTGCATCTTCTTGTGGTTGTTCTACATGTGTATCTTTATGTGGTTCATTCTTAATATCAAAATGCACCATTTTGTTAGGCTTTACATGAGGTTGTTCATCATTTTTAAATTCCTTAAGCCCCCTGAAAATTACATCCTTAGAATATAACATTTTCATTGCTACATGATCTCAAAGCTTATAACCCTTAATGTTCTCACCATAACCCACAAAAACACATTTGTTAGCTCTAAAATCAAGCTTAGTATATTTTTCTTTACGAACTGAACATATGCCTCTGTCAAAAACTCTAAAATGAGAAACCGGTGGTTGTTTACCTATACATGCCTCATAGGGAGTTTTATCAACAAGAGCATAAGTAGATGACTTGTTAACCAAATAACAAGCATTGTGAACTGCTTCAACCCAAAAGTGTTGTTCAAGCTTTGCACTACTCAACATGCTTCTAGCTCTATCCATTAAAGTTCTATTCATTCTTTGCCACTCCATTTTGTTGTGGGGTATATGGAGTTGATTTTTGTCTAACAATTCATGCATGCTTACAATAGTCATCAAAGACTCTAGAGAAAAATCGCCACCATTATCCATTCTTAAAACCTTTACTTTTCTATCTGTTTGTTTCTCAACAAGTGTTTTAAATTTTTTAAATAGAAAAAATAGCAAATTTCTCCTTAAAAGAATAAACCCATAAATATCTAGAATAATCATCAATAAAGGAAACATAGTAGTGAGACTTTCTGATAGATGGTACATCCACAACACCACAAATATCACTATGAATTACCTTCAAAACTTGTTTAGCCCTAATACTTCTATATTTAAATGATGCTCTATGTTGTTTTCCATACAAACAGTGTTCACAAAAATCAAAATCAGCAAAGTAACCTGAAAATAATCAACCATCTTTTTATTTATGAGGGTTTTGAGATCATTTTCACCAATCTGACCCATCCTATGGTGCCACAACTTACATGATACAAAGTTATCAATTGCATTAACAGAGTTACAAAAAGTAAAAGCATCAAGTCTAAATAGGGTGCTACACCTATTACCCTTAGCTAAAACCAAATTGCCTCTACTTAACTTGCAACCATTCTTTTCAAAAGTAACATGCACCCCTAAATCATTCATTTTATAGATACGAAAATTAAATTTTTAGCTAAATCGTGGATGTGCAATACATCGTTAATGGGTTTAACCCTTTCATTATTGAAAATCAATTTTACCTCCCCTGGGCCTATAATTTTTCATGTGCTATTCTCCCCAAGGAAACATCCCCACCATCATAAGTTGAATACATTGAAAAACATTCCTTGTGAAGAGTCATGTGGTAGGATGCACCTGAATCTATTAACCAAGAGTCATCATAAATCATATTAACATAAATAATAAAAGCATCAGTAGCTTCATCATCAGAGGATTTATTTGTAGAGGAATCATCATTATTATTATTTTTATTCTTAAATTCCTTTTTGAGATGCCCCTATTTGCCACAGTTCCAACACCTCAATCTCCTCTTACCAAGTGTTTTTCACCTTCCCTTGAACTTAGAAAGATCCTTAGACTTATCCTTTTCACCTTTCTTCTTGTCCTTACCTTTCTCCTTAGATCTACCTCGCACATGCAATGCATTTTTAGACCCCTCTAAAGTCCTCATTTCCTATAAAAGTGGAGTGGCAATGAGGGCATCCAACTTCAGATCATTGGAAAAAAAAACCACCGATTGCAACAATAAGATTATCCCAAGATTCAAGTAGTGAACATAATAAAATACATTTATCCTTCTCATCTATCTTTACATTAATTGACTATAATTGACTCAAGATTAGATTAAATGAATTCAAGTGTTTTGCAATCGAGTCTCCATCATTCATTTTAAGAGAATATAACATTCTTTTGAGAAATAACTTGTTAATGGGACTCTTAATTTTTCCATAATTTACATGCAAGTCTCATTAGAAACATTTAATAGAACAAAATCAAATAAACACAAACGAATAGTGTCACGAGCCTTTTTATCTAATTTAATCCAATCTTCATTTGACACACTCTTTGGTTTCTTCTTTTCAATGTCCAACTGAGATGAGCTAACCATATCTCTTATCACATTGAATCTGAAATTGCAAGAAAATACAACACGCTCTCATTGCAACAAAAAAACCAATCAAACACTCCATGAAAGGTGTCCCCTTCTCTAATCAAGTTGTAATCTCCCCCTTTGGGATTTACCATAATTTTTGCCTTGATTTTCTAAAGATATCATTTATGATGGTTTAGTGTTCAAACTATATTATTTCTCCTTTTCCTGATAAATCATAAGATAAAAACATTCATAAATCTATTCATTTTTATATCAAATAATCACAATTACTTATAAGGTTTAATAATTGCAACAAGCATCATTAGTGCATAATGGTATATATATATATTCTTTTTACTTATATCCATTAGTATTCATATATATATGTTTATATAATTATTCTTTCTTTATTCATATATATATTCTTTATTCATTGCATATTATTCATTATAAAATTTCTCTATATCTATGCATATATACTTGTATGCCTATTAGATAATATATATATTAAATGACTATATTCCAATGCATAATAATCATTGTTGCTGCTGTTTTGAATTGCAAATCGTATTTATCCATATCTCTCTTCCCCTCTTCCTTATTTTTCTTCCTTCTATTTATACCATTCAAAGTAGGTGACTCATGGGGGGAATGTATTGTTTGGTGAAAGAGGTGACTTTTCACAAAATATATCCCTTTGTTAGATTTAATTGTTGTCTTTAAAGGTTTATTATCACAATAATATCTATTGTGAAAATAATATATTATTACTAATAATTATGATATTTCAGATTATATACTTATTTTATTATTTTATTTTGATGTTTTATTGAACATAATTTTAACATTAAAATATAATAATAAAACCAATTTGTTAATATCTTGTTATTATTTTATTCTAATATATTACAATTTTTGATGTGCAATGATTATAATATTTATTTTTTATTTTTATTTTTTGATATTAAATTATTTAATACTAGAATGTAATAACAATAATTTGCCTATATATTTATTATATTTGTTATTTCATATTAATATATTTTTATATTGATATGGTACACATTTATTTTATATTTAATAGTTACAATATTAATTGATGTTTATGTTTTATATTAATTATATATGTATATTTTTAATAATGTTTATAATATTTAAATCATTAACTTGTTTATATTATATTATAATTACAATATTATTATTTTATTATACATTTTATATAATAATATTATATTTTATCTCTATATTGATATATGTATTTTTTTTAACATGTTATTGTATATCTAAAGATATAAATATATTAAGCGTATACTTATCTCAGATGCCCCTTTGTGATGGGAACATCACACAAGCCAACTTGATTCTAATATCAAATGTTGAAAATCAAGATAAAACCTTACAGTGAAAATATATAAATAATTTTATGCATCCAAATACACAGATAACAAAAAATCATAAATGAAAATAGATTACAATATAAATGCAAACGATAACTGGAGAATTTGATGCAAGGTATCACCCTTTTCACTAATTTTGGGCGTGCATATTTTGGTTTTGGATTTTGGTCTTAATTTTGTTTGTCCAAGTGGTTTGTTGACAACTGGCAGGCAAGTAATGAGAGTTCTCTCTCCTTATCGTGCAAAAGGAAAGAAGGCAATTATATCATGCAAGAAAGAAAAAAAGCAGAGATAATTGTTTTTTGGTATGTGGATCAAGCAAGAGAGAAGAAAACAGCAATAACTGTTTGGTGTTGGAAGAAGTGATAAACAGAAGGGGACGCTGTGGATTGATATACTAGGTTTGGGAGTGTGAGATTCCGCTGGAGAAAGGAGTATCGATACAGTTTTGGGTGTGGTAGATCGATACAGTTAATCGGCCTGAGTAAGAGAGGAGTGGCTGTTTTGGGGGAGAAGCCAAGCAGGCTGGTTTAATTTGTTTCTTTCTTGTATTCCTTGTGCGGAGCCTCTGTTCTAGAAGATCTCTTTGCCAAAGTGAAAGTGCTAGAACGAGTTAGTGAGTGGAAAATGTAATGTTGCAACTAAATCCTTTCAAAATCAATTGTTTTGGTTTTCTTGTCTTGTTGCCAAATACAAATTGTGGAGTTTCAGAACGAATCCTTGTAGCTTTAATATCTATTTTGATTGCTTGAGTATGGAATGCATTGAGACAGATTGATGTTGCCAATAACTTGGAGTGTGGGTTTCTTGTTTATTGGGGTATGTTGTGTCTTGAATCATCGTTGCATGTCGTTGCTTGAGGTGTATGGTCTACAACGAGGCAATGTGCTAGATTTTTATCTTCTTGTGATCAGAGGGTTATTGGTTATGCAATCTATGTGTTAGTACTTACAGTTTGCAGCTTCATGTCATTAAATGAATAGTTTGCCAGTAGTTAAACAATTCGCCATCAAAATTACATGGAGAAACCCTTGCGAAAAAAAACTCCACACTCAAAGAGATCCAAGACTTGTATTAATCCTTCAAATAAGTTGCATCAATACAACTCTCTCTAAATCACAACACTTCATTACTTCAACAATTTGTAAATTAACTTATTTTCCCTTCAACTCAAGCACAAAAATAAGAATCTTCCTCTTCCAACTTGTGATGTTATCTTCCTTTTAATAACGTGCTCATGCAAACTAAAAATCTTCCTTATCTTCTCCAATCTCACATTTAACTTCCCCCTTTTCATGCTCTTTCTAATTTGACAACTGAAAAACACTTTACAAGTTGTCATAGTTGCATTTAACAACTTTCATGGCAACTAAAAGATAATTACAATTTGTCAACTAATAATTAAATACAGATATGGTCAAAACAAGGTTGAGACATTAAAACCATAATATGAAACAACATAGAGCAACAAGATTGAAGTCATATAGTTTACTTGGGTGTAGACAAGGATAACCGCGTAAATAGTAAAAATTGTGAAGAATAGTGCAGCTGATGTGAAATGTTAAAGAAATAAAAACCCAATTTATTGAAACAAAATATAAAGAAGCTTTAGTTGCAAGATATAAGATACTTCTTTATAGCTTAAAAACATCAACATGATAGTCAAATAGTGTTCAAAATGAATTTGAATTATACTAAGTTCTTGAGAGTTAACAAACAAGCTATACACTCAATCCAATCAATGGTATTAGATTTCAAAGTTATGGGCAAGAATTTGGAAGCATATTCAAACAACTAATGGCATTGTTGACACCTATAACACACCAAACAAGTATTGAATTAACTTACACCAAAAATGATGGCATTAGCTAATAAGACTATGAAGATCACTCAAAATGGTAAGTACAGTGATTATTCTTTATAGCTTTAAACATCACTGTGATGTGTGAAATAGTGTTCAATCTGAATTTGAATTATAATAAAAAAAGCTCCAATCAATCCAAACAATGGCAGAAATTGTCAAAGTTGTCGATATCATAAATGGCAAGGTTGACAACTAAGCGCACAAAACAAGCATTGAGTAAACTTACACCCAAAAATGATGAAATTAGGAAATAAGAGTAATCAAGGTAACTGAATATAGTAAGTATAATGACCAGTGTGACCTTAAAAATGGATGAAATCGAGTATAAAATGTGCAGAAACAAAAGAACAGTGTTGTATGGGCAATACAAATACTTGGAATGAAGTTTGAACTTGCAAATCAACAAAGAAGAGAGAAAGCAAAAAAGTTAATAAAAATGAGCTTTAAACAACTACCAATCACTGAGTGTGATCCAAAACATCGATCAAAAAACATACACAGTTCAATCCAAAAGCTTCCTCTAATCAACTTCATGGACTGTGGAAAACTCATACCAACTATAACTACCAATCAGTTAAAGAAAGTTAATAAGAAATGTTCAGACAAGCATCAATGTCTATGAATGACTGAATGTGTAAGATAGATATGAAATCTCAAACTAGTTAGCAAGACGAGCAAATATCAGCAAGATGATCAAACAGAGTTGCAATCAAGCGAAAATAATGCTTAAGGTAGAAGTGCGAAGTTGATGTGTTTAATGCTAGCTCAAAAACGCAAGGGTGGTTTGGCAGAATGGGATTTATCCAAACACCTGGCATTCAAGCAGCGTATCACTGGCATGGCTCTTGCATGGTAATAGGACATTGAATGACCCCCCTTCCAATTTAGATCAGTCATATCGTAGATTAGTATTATAATCAACGAAAATCTAAGTTAAAATTTGACAATTATATTAACTGAAAGATGAACCAACATAAATTCTTTAACCTTTCTATATGATATAAAAAGAAAGTGAAAAACTAGATCGTAATGTTTAAAAAAATAATGATAAAATAACTCGTGTTGGATTCTCCAATTTTGATAATAATTGTAACGCAACGTGGGCTTATAAGACTTTACATCCACCAAAAGATTTGCCAATTAAGAAGTATAATTTGTGAGGTGTTAGTCCCTCGGTTATTATCATCTCTTGGAAGTGCATTTATTTTTGTAATAAAAATTGTATTGTGGTACCAAGTTCAATTTGAACATGAAAGAGCACAGTAAAGGAGAAAAAAAATAACGCCAAAGTCCTCAAATATCCTATTAGAAATCCACGATACAAAGCCCATTACAGATTATCAGATACATTTTTCAGCTTCCTACAAACAAAACCATCAAGAGAAGTACATTGAAAATATTGATGCGTTCTAAAACTATTTAGAAAACATTAATGCCAAACTAAAATGGCATTTGTAAGTTCCAACATGAAGAAATGCCAAAGACAACAGGCCAGTAAGTTATAAATTAAAGCTTTATTAAGAGGGGAAAGTAAAGGCAGTTGTTTAGGTCACTGCCAAGCAAGACACCAATTTGGTGTATGAGAACCTTACCCTACTCCCCCCCACCGTACTACCACCCCACAACTCTCCCCCCCAAAGCATTTCACAAGGGGATTGATTTTCCATTTACCTTATATATTGCTCTTAGCTTTTTAATTCCAATAACCAAACAAAAATGTAAGCTTACAATCTTTATAATTCATCCTGACTTGCTTGCAAGCTTACTATAAAACAAGCATGAATTTTCCTACAGCCAATGAGACATTAGTTGCCATTTAATGAATTGGCGAAGGGAATGCCCCTTAGGTTTTCACAGAAATTTCAGAAGGTGGGTAATACCTTCCTATATGGGAAAGCCAATTATCCTCTGTAAAAAATGGATAGGATGGGATTACCAAGTAGAAACAAAACCGTAAAATTTGAGTTGACAGGCTGCTGCTTGACAAATAGAAGATGAGCATAAATTAAATTTTCTTAAGGTTTACATGCAAACAACTAATTGTTCTTACACAAAAGCTTTGTTCTTTCATTTGTATAAGAGACCAAAGTATACGTTTTGAATCCATTTTTCCCAAGATTTCCAACATTTGCCATAACCGCAGCCAATCTGTACTCTTGTATTGTTAAGGCCCCTGAAACCGACATTCAATGAGAAAAATGATAATCCCCAATACAAAATCCAAAGAGCCAAAAACTAGATTATGCCGCTTACATAAATAGCATAATAATCTGTGTTGAAAGCGATGTCAACACGTCGTATTTGAATCCATTGTCAACCTGTTAATTTCTCGAACTGCAGCACTTACAGCATATAGAGTCATCTTCTTAACCTGTTCCAACATAGAACTACCTTAACAATATTTTTAATTGGTTAAAAAACAATAACAAAGAAAGAACACTAAATAAAAATAATTTCATAAAACAAGTTCCTAGCTAGGAAATCACCTCTAACTTGTCTTCCTTAGCCCTGTGACTCTTTGGCAGCAAGCGAAATTCTTCTGTCAAATGCACACACTGTTGTACATTTTCTGGTGATACAAAATCCATTGCCACCTTTATACATGACTGCAACAATAAAGCAGGTTATCAGCCAATATCATACCAAATTCAAACACAAACTAAAATCTCAACATGAATAAATAGCCATTGAAAATGATGGTCTTAAAAGGAATGGAAAAGAACATAAATATCATCTGATGATACTTAAAATTTAACATCAATCATTATGCCCTCAAGACTGGAAATGAAAGGCAAAGGCAACTAACGCAACCAATCTCTGCTCAAATATTTGATATCACAACCATGGCTAACCTCTTGTTTCTCAGGGTAGAGGTTGTCTCAATTCAAACTATTTTGGTGTTTCTTCTCTGTATGTTATTATCAGATATTAACACAAAAAGAAAATACTTCAAATTTTGCACATTTAAATTTTTTTATTTGCTACACCATTATTTTTCTTTAATAATATCAGGAGTTTCTTTGAAATAAACATTGGACAGAATAACACTCCGATGTTTTTACTATCAAAATCAACAACAAAATAAACGGATAAAACTGGCCAAAATGCTCCACAAAGTGACTTATGCATGTTCCAAATCCATTTTGTACAAAACATTGCATATGACTTATCCAGACTATAGGAGTATTGTGCAATGTTTCAAACATCAAACATCATATTTCTTCTAGATTTTTCTAGCTACATACTTTGTGAGAAAGAAATAACAGCTAAAAAATCATCCATTTGAACTGCTACATCTTTCGTAAAATCAAAATTATCAGAACTATCCAAGAAGAATTTCATAATAAGTTAAAAGTCGTAGGGATGAATTACAAATCCATGTTGAAAGTCCCCCATAATAAAGAAGCACAATGAGTTATGAATGAAGGATAGAGGAAAACACTTCTTGGGGAGCACTCACATAGCCTCAATCTCCAACTTCTTGATAGTACAAGATACCTTGCTTTATTATCAACTCAATATTAATTCCCAAAAGACCAAGATCTCTTATGAAAGAAAATCAACATAGATGACTTCAAAAACAGAAGAGAAAAAAGCTTGCTTTACTTTTATTGATCAGATTAAAAAATGAAACTGGAGAATGCATTTTCATTTTAGTAATAGAAAGGGTCAACCGATCAATTCAACATTAATTACAAATTTGTTTACGATTGTTTATGGGCCCTCCCTTATTGCTACTTTTTGTAGAGCACAATGTTGTATTGTGCATTTATCTCCATGTCAATGTTACAGGGTATATATACGATTTCATTTATGACCAATATATTAACCATAACAGCAAATATCTTTTGGGGAAAAAATCAGCAAACCAAAAGTATAAGAATTTCTTCATTGGGATTGAAACACAAAAAATTGGATTTAAAAAAAGGGGAAAATATATAGAAAGGACAAAATCTTGTTTTTGAAATTTAAAGGTATCTCAATAGCATAGAGATATAGAGAACAAATAAAATTGAGAGTTTAGCCCATGAATTGTGGAATATAATTTTTTGTTGTTTATATCATTGATTATAATGCATTACACAATGCATACTTCATAGTGCATAAATAATAACTAGACGTTGACAATTTTCAATTTTTTTATTATAATCTAGTTTATATAGAGTCAACCTACAAATTAGGTACAAATTCCAAATGATCGAACATAGCCAATGACTCTTGCTACTATGAAAAGAGCTACTCTAGAAGATTGTAAGTCCTAATGATAAAGCTCCTAGGTCAAAGCCTCACCTAAGTCATTCAACAATGTCACTATCATAGTTGCACTTCTTAAAGCGAGCATAATCATCGTCATCACTTGATATCCACTAAGACTCTGGATCAATTTTGTTGAGTTCAACTGGCTAGTCATCCTTGATGACACCTAATTTTGTCCATACAGAAATTAATCTTGGCAATTGAAAGTAAAAATAATAATAAATGCAATTATATATATGATTGCAAGCATATTAAAATTGTAACTTTGAACTATTTTTTAACTTCAAGCGGACATTGTAGTGAACAAACACCAAGTCATTCATCCATTATGTTAGACACTTGTATTTTTTGGAATGTGTGTTCAAAAATACTCCAAGTACACTCTCAAGCAAATGAACTACATGGCTAGCTCAAAATGTGTCTTACCATCCATCTAAAAAAATGGCTTCTTGCCCAAAAAATCCCCATCATTGTGATGAAAAATGCAAATTATTTCGACATGATATCATGTAATAATATCTTAAAATCTTAAAACCTTTAAGGTACATGTCCACAATATAAAAAGATTGTTCAAAGTTTATAGTCTCCCTGGTTTTGAGGTCTTCCAACCTTGCATGGCAACCATTCTTGAAAAAACAAACCTTGCTGCCTATACATTGGCAAATCTGCCCCAACTATTTGCAACTTTTCTGAAGTACATAACATTTTCTCCATGCACATGAATAAGCCTTGTGTGACCTCAAAATCATCATTTTTGAATGAGGGGTTATTAAAATAATGTTGGATCCAAATAATATCTGATAGCATGAAGAGTGGAGTGCATAAGTCAATCATATCTCCTATCGATCATGTCCCATAATGGCATTTACCTATACTTTTTTTCCATCCTTCCCCTCATCACCTCCTTGGCCCTGTCCATACCCTCATACAAATAGCCCATGCAAGATTTATCCCCATCCACTATCCTCAAAACTCACTAGAGGCTCTAAAATTTATACAACATGTTCAATTGCAACCCAAAAACTTGTAGAATAAATGTACTCTGCCATTGTGATGGTGTCCTTTTGATTTGTGAAGTCAAACTCCATCCACTTATTTGAACCAAACATTCGCTTCATATTCAATTTGTGTTGGCAAAGAGTTTGCAACACAAGGAACAGTAGCAATTCTTGTCACCCCTAGTTGAATTAGCTCTTTGCCCTAGACGAAGGTGCTTATCATACACATTACCCTTGTATGATTGTAGATGAACTTGGTAACTGTGTGAGCCTTTTGCAATACCTCAATAATCCATTCAAGTTTTCCAATGTCCTCTAGGGTTAGACCAAGGCAATATGTAGCGCACAAGCTAAAAAACATAGAGAGACACTTGTCCATTAAGAATCTCTCAAAACCAACACAAGCAACAACATTTTGTATAATAACCTAAACCACCTTTGATTGCCCTACATCCGTGACCATTTCATCAAAAAACTCGAAAAATGCAGCTACATATTTGATTCTATCTTATGCATCCACAGATTCCAAAAAGATTGTGCCAATATCACAAGAGACAAGTTGATAAAGCCTTGATTCCTTCTATTTGTCCACCCATCTAACATTATGGTACATCAAATCCTTGTCCACTTTGAACAATCCTCAATGTTTCATAAGATGGGGCATTCAACCCAAGACTTGAAACTGCAATAGCATCTACCATGTTCTGCTAATATGGAGATCTGATAACATGGAATGATAAGCTAAAGAAGTATCAAAAATCTGCAATCGTCTTCTTTGCCTATTCATGGATGTTCTTCCTCCATCATGTACTCTACAAAGTTGTCTATGATCCTACTGTACTACAAGATGCAAAGAAAGAATTAATGTTTCCTCCACACAAATGTTTGGGCCATGTGTTGTAGAAGAAGGTGTTGAGTCGAAGTCCTTGAAAGACTCTTATGCACCAGCTACCTCATATAAAGAATTGTTCCTAGCATCTACAAATTAGAAGCCACTTTTGTCTCAATGAGTCAATTCTTACTTTTTTGCCTTACCCTCAAAAATTGCCTAAAGAACTTCTTTTGCCCAATATGTGATATCTATAGGGCAGGTTAGGCAAGCAATGGTGTCGTGTCCTACTTTTGCCAAATGCAATTTGAGACGATATATGCCACCATTGCCCTCATTCAAACACTAGCTACATTTGACATTGGTTGTACTTGAGACTAATATGCAATGTATCCACAAAGTCTCTCTAATGTGGAACTATGATCAAATCCACAAAAGCATTTGAATTCAATCTTTCATGATACCAAATTTGCAACAACAAAAAAATCAACAAAATGTATCAAACACATTGCAAATATTAGCACTCTATAATAAAATCATGGCAAACCGATGACACGGTTTTTATTAAACAATTTCATTTTTCTTTTCATAATCAAAGTTACAATCATTTTAATATTATTGGGATTGTAGAGTGCATTGATGGAATGACACATCCATGGCTTCCAATAAATCAAGTTCCTCGGGAATGTTACATAACCAAGAAATATTTGTATCCCTTAATGGGGTTGTAGAGTGCGTTGATGGAATGAGACATCCATAGCTTAACAAATAAAAAATCTAGAGGCTAAAAGGAATGGTGATTATTATCAGATACTCAATTTTGCAAAGAAAAAAATGCTACTAGTTTTCATGTTTGTTCAAGGTGTCTATTATGACAAAATTGAAAATTTCAATAAATTTTCCTAAATATGTTTTCATAATGGGGTCAAGACTTATTTTTATGTTTTGTGCATCAATTTGCAATGCTTGTTTTTAATGTTGTGGTAAGTTTTCTTATTTGGCTTCCCCTTTTAGTTCCAAGATGTTAAATTGGTTTTTATCAATGGTGCAGTTAGTTTATCACTGAATATTTATACCCATACAATTGATACAACAAGGTTCAACTCAGATATGTACAATAGCAACTAGCAAGAATGATTTATAACAAGCAATGTTTGTAGTCAAACCTAGTCCAAAATTAGAATTCAATTTATGCCTCTCCTACCGAACATCACAGGTCCTATCACCTAAGCCAACTATTAAATTGCAAGAAAATATGATAGAAATACTTGCTGATATCATGCAACAGTTTGCCAAAATCAATAGGCAACTCTCTCTTCAACCAAAATCTCCCCCAATTTAAAACTTTCAATGAAAAATTCAATAATTGGCAATCCAAAAAGAACAAGTTTTACTTGCATTCATATGTTTTTTTAAATAATTTAAGGTTGTCAACTTATAATTGGTGAGAACAGAACCCCAACTAACCAAGAGAAATTTTCAAGCCATGAAATTGATGATGCTTGACATAGTTGGATTGGATGATGCTTCCACTGACTACCTAAGAAAAGCTCAATGTAGAAGCTATCTTAGGATCGAAAGCATATGGTGCAAAGGTCCAAGTGACCTAAATATATTGTCATTAAATGTCTTATCTCACACCTTCGTTGATCAAATCCTTCAAAAGCAAGAATGCAAGGAAGAGCATCAAGGAGTACTTAAATCAAGGAATTTGATTCTCTATTTTTGTTGGTCATGATGTATTTATAATTTTGCTACATCATTTATTCTACACTTTGTTAATTGATGATTTTTTCAAACAACTCTACTTTTGGATTAACAAAGCTCTATATCCTTGCAAAGAATCGAAGTTAACGAGTCTTTCTCTATGTTATTCTAAGTTTTTAAAACGGGGATGACAAGGGATGAGGGGACGAGTTTAGGTGATGATTTTAATTTGGGCCATTTTTTAGGACGGAAGAGGACGACAAAAGGAGCAACTATATAAAAAATAGGGAAAAATTCAAATATATAGGAAAATTTCAAATATTTATAACATTGATAAAGCATTCATCATATATATATTATAGATCCTTAAAACATAACATTTGTGTTGAATTAGAAGTTCACATGAAAGTTAAACAAATTAGCAAATGTCAAAACTTAATTGCTTTCATTATCCAGTGTTAATATGCATATGATATTAGAAAATAGTATACAAGTTACAACAAAATGCCCAAAGGCGGCAAGTTTCAATCTCAATTACAACATGAAAATACAAAAACAAAGAAAGTATATTGCTGCACCTAGTTTGTATCTACCAACATTGCATCAAAATCAGAGTCCTCTGAGTCACTGCCACTGTGAGGGTCTCATCCAATGGAATCCCAACCAATCCCTCTTGTGCCTCCTCATCAATATGGGCGACATCTTCGAAATAACATCCCATCATAAAGCTATAGTTTGTCAATACTCTAAAGTTTGATGATCCTCAAGTCAAAGAGCACTATGCACAGCCACTAGCTTCTTCGCTCATCTAGAGGTAAACCTATTTCTCTTGAGGGGGAGGAAAAAGCCGTATGTGAACCAATTCCTCTTTGCAACAAAAGAACTAGCTATCTATGAAAGGAGGCGAATGGCAAGCATCCTCAACACTCGTGTATCCTTCTCGTGCCATGTCCACATGTGTGATCTCAATTGGAGAAGTAGGAGTTGCAAGAGAAGCCTTTGGATAATCAAAACGCTCAAGTTTTGAATCATATTCAAACTCCTCTAAGGTTTCATCATCAAAGGGTAAATTGTCAACATCATCAAGTGGAAAGAGGTGATTTGATGTAGGATCATCAGGGAATGGAGGATTATGTGGATCTCCAAAAGTCTCCCAAATCTTAGTCCAAACTATGTGTGGGCTCGAGATTCTTGATATCTAATTGTAGGTCTCTAAATCTAGAACCAATCAATCCTATGATATAATCATTCTTATTACCCCAAACAGATTTCTTCCATGTTGTCTCTAGCTCAAGTATGAGTCCATAAAAATGAGGCAAAAGATTGAGCCACCAACAATGTTAGGATGTCTTTTTGCCAAGACCATAATTGTCCTTAGTCAGAATGATTAAGGACAGATGAGTTGCATAACCCATGATTACAACAATGATACACTTCTCAAATGATAAAATCACAGATCAATACATGAAATGTGGCCGAAATGAAGTATAATGATCAAAACACCACCGTCCCAACTACCAAAATGTCCAAACAATCCTCCAAGATACCCATCAAGCAAGAACTGAAACAACAATATACCTAGGATAGAAACAAGAAAAAGTGTGTGGATGGTTGGATAGAGCTCCTCAATACCTTTCTAATGTCATAAGAATTGCAAAAATTGGAAATGGTGACAAAAAGTTGTGAGCTCGGGAGCCAAAAAAAATATTCGACTTCAATCAACAATTACTAGTACCAAACAGCAAAATTCTGATAAATAACCTGCACAACTAGAAAATTCACAAAGCCAACTTTTCGACGATATTTTGTTTTCAAAATTTCACCTCTTCAATTGCAAGTTATAGCAATTTAAAACAAATACCCTATTAGGGCTATAGGGAGCAAAATTAGGTCCCTGGGGGGTTGGTCATCGATTCTCAATGTGACATGTTGTGTAGTTTATGGTTTTAAAAAATCATGCCACTTGGAGGCAACACCACTCAAATGACAAAGGGACATTGAGGTGGTGGCTCTCGCACACCACCTGCGAGCAGTTAAGCCCCCATGCTAGGCGCTAGCCACGGGAGTTAAGCCCGCCGACCAGGCACTTAAGCCAACTAACCATGAAGTTTAAAATTTAAAACAATATTTATTAAAAAAAACTGCAGATTTTAAACCCGAAATCGTACAATTGATGTGACAGCTTTGTAAACAATGTAGAGGCCAATGTGACAATTACGCAAACCTAATGCAAGTGTGATACAGGAATATGCTTCAAAATATGCCAATTCTACAAGAATATTTTGCTGACATCGGTTGTAGACAATACAACTCTAATGACGTCGTACGATAGGGACGTCATACAACTATACAAACAAAATATGGTGACGAACAGCTAAAAACCTCTAATGCCCCCGAGACAAAAGTGTCCTATTTTGATGATTTGACAATCGATCTTGCGGATTTTGAGCCTTCTAAATGCAATGGCAAGGTCAGATTTGGCCCTAAGTGCTCCAAAAATTCAGCCACCTCTTGGATTTGGCAACTTTAACCTTACTTGAAAGTTTGAAACCCTTATAGATCTAGCAAAATTTGACGAAACGAAAGGCAAACCTAACTTTCTTTGGCGCCTTGAGTTCAACTATGAGATCCCTGAAATCCCAAAATGCACCCAACAAAATCTTCAAACCAATATATGTCCCTCAAATCTAGAAAGAAATCTGCAACACTAGAGCTCTGATACCATGTAGGAGTTAATGGTGAACTCTCAACACCCCAAGAACAACTGTTAGACCAAAATATCTTCCACAAGAGAAAAAATGGCAAGGATAACTTGCTTGATTATGGATGCAATATTACAAGATTGAATTTGAAATGTAGATGAGAGGCCTTGCTTATAAAGGCAAGATGAGAGATAAGATTAGACAAGATTGTGACATGTGTCTTAATCCTATGTTATGAGACAACTAACTTGACAAAAAGTCAAAAAGATAAGATATGATAAGATCTTATCTAAACAACTAAGACTCCTAGAAGGTCACCTAGGACCTAAGTAAACTTAACATGTGAATGAGTCCCCCTACTAGGAACTAGCTAGGTACAAGACATTATTCACACCAACATGACCAATCTAGATCAAATTCATATTACAATTATTTTAAATCAAATTATGTTGGCCATACACAAGGGGTTTGAAAAAAGCACTTTAGACCTAGTAAAAATTAATTAAAAAAAATATTATATATATACACTTCAACATCACATGTATCTTTCTACAAAAGCATTTTTTTTAAAAAAAAAATTTACCCTTTAACATACTTTTTTAAAAAGGTCACTTTTGTACATCCCATACAAATCCAACTTTTACACCTATCTTGTACTTACCATTGTCAAACAACATTTAGTGTACGATTTATCAAGATTTTAAAAAGATGGTTCAAGTTTACCATATTTGGAGCACAAAATTATTGAATTAGCGTTAGAGATGTCATATCTATCGTAGATACCCAACACACAACAAATATTGTCTGTAGTATTTAATTTCCTCCTCTATAAAAGAATGTCTTCAAGGATGTAATCAACATTATTGTCAATCTCCATAATAATCTCTCTTTACATGTGAAGGAAGGCTTCTTACTAGCACAAGATTGTTTAGGGCTTTGATACCAAAATGTAATGCTATATCTCTCCACAATATAATATGGAAATATTAGTTAATAGAGTTAATTTAATATGGCACTGAGTTTATTATTATTAATATTGGAAACTCAAAAGAAATGCACAAAAATATATGTAACCATAATTATTTGTTTAAAAACCTTAACACATCAACTCAATATATTTTCATCATAAATACAAATATCGTTATAGTAAATCAGATGTCAAAGAATCCAATCATAAAGCTCTCTAGATTCATATCAATCTAAATATATGTAAATAACAATAGATTCAATACTTATCTGATTCAAATCACTTGGCTCTCACCCCGAGATTGCAATGGTATTTGCCCTCATAGCTATAGCATACTCTAGGAGGAAGAAATTTATTTAAGAACACAAGATGTAAAACATACACAATAGAGCAATCACTTTACACAAAGCCTTGGCCAAGACAATCCCAAGTATACCTTGTACCTTAAGTTGAATTCACCCTGTATGTCCCTTCTCCAATGGCCATTGCCCACCAAATCACCTTCTTCCTTGAGTGATCTCCATGCTTCCTTCCAAGTTTCACATAAAGGCTTTATATAATCTTTTAAGGGGTCATTTCCAAACCATCACCCTTTCACAATAGTTGTCTTAACATTTAATAAATACAATTATTACTCCGATTTTAAAAGGGTTTTTACAAATGTTCTTTAATAATCGCCATTTTAAATAAAGTGTTATAGTATCCTTTATTATTTTATTTCCCTTTTTAAACAAAGGGTCAAATAACTTTTATGCCCCTTATAATTCCACATGCTCTTTCACATAGCAATGTCCCATAACTATCCTGACAATGTCTAGCCATCCCCTACGACCCAATAAACATAGAATGCAATGAAAAAAAGAAAACACGCAAAACTGGAAAGAGGGAGGTTGGTGAGCCCACAAGGAACTCGACACCCCTTTACACCAACCACAAACCTGAAAATGTCACACTAATAACTAAAAACAAAAAAGAAACTTATTTTTCCATTTTCCATACTATGAAGAAGAAGACAAAAAAGAGTAATTGTGAGAAGAGAAGAGAACAATAATAAGGTAAACAAGCATCAAAACTACATAAATAACTTTAAAACCAAAAAAATCATTAAAATGGCATACACCTTTAAGGTCTATGTGATCTCAAAGGCTTTAATTTGGTCTTGATGACAAGGGCTCAACCCCACCCTATATTGCAATAACGAGCATGCTGCGAGTGTTGCCCCTCAACACCACTTACAACTTCATCTTACCAATCAAGAGAATAGGCTTGCTTCGCAATAATCACAAACTCCCAAGTATTGCCAAACTCCAACTGCAAGCTAGGATGTCGATCTTGAAGATGCCACAAAGATTGATATACTGCAAGTGCAAAACAGATCGCTTGTGGTGCCATTGGATTAGGCAATCCCTCACAATGGCAGTGACTATAACTTGGTTTCAAACTCCAATATTGATGCAATATTAAGATGTTTATCATGGGCACCCACATATTTTCTATGTTTTTATCATTTTGTAGTTAAAACTTGCAACCTTTGGGCATTTTGTTGTATTTTTCATATAATATATATGTAAATCGACGATGAAAGCAATTAAATTTTGTCAATTTGCTTGTTGACTCTCATGTGAAATCTCAATTCATATCTAATGCTATGTATTAAGGATCTATACGTATATGATAAATGCCTCAGCAATGTTATCATACAAATATTTGAAATTTCCTATATTTTCAAATTTTCCCTAAAATTTAATACCCATCTCCTATCAGCCCAAAAAAATGTCCACCTAACATGTCCCCCTATCCATTGTCATCCTCATCTCAAAAAAATTGTGTAACATGGCAATATAATGGTCTTTTTAAGAAGTACAATGTGATAATTGCACTCCTCTACCTCCTCTCTACTCCTACAACACAAGAAACCTACAATACTTTCAAATCTTGTTTAGATCACTTCAAGAGTCACTTTTTGAGACAAATCTTGTTTAAATCACTCAAAGAGTCTCTTTTCAAGACAATTGAGCCTCTTGATTAACTTAAAATTGCCCTATTATCCACTCTCTAGCCACTTGACTCCCCAAATGGCAAATGGTTATTGTTAATGAACAGTTACACATTTACAACTAAACAACTAACCAAGAAAACCACCCAAACATCCATCCTCAAGAACTCAATAGTCGCAAAACAAGGAATGTCAACAATCAATCAGCTGCTCAACATGCAACTAGAGCCACTACCTCATGAAAAACAACGATAAGGTTGGTCTGCATGAGCAAAAGACCAAGAAATGCAGCCACTTTCCAAGTCAACAACTGATTGACGATCAAAACTGCCAATTTTCCCACCCTCATGCACTTCATCAATAACTTGTCTGCTCCAACAAACAACATGTGAGCTTCAACGTTGTTTGTCTTCCTACAACAATTCAGCACCCACATACAAACTTTTGCAGCACTATAAGCCTTGCTTCAGCACTTCAACAACTACTTAAGTTAATTCCGAAACCTAGTCAATCTTCAGCAACAACCTCTATCATCTTCAAAAACCAAGGATATCCTTCAACAGCATTTCAACAACAGCTGAGGACACTTTAGCAGCATAACAAATCTTTCACAACACTCCAAAAACAATACTTCAACAACACACTAATATCAGAGGTTCCCTACAAGAAGTAATGAGAAGATAACACCTCCACAAGGGCCATGACATTGTTCCAAACCGTTGCCAAGAATTCTTGTAGACCTTTTCCCCAATCATAAATTCACTCACTATATATGCATCCTGACAATTAATACATTACTAAAAGTAATCTGTTGTTGCTTGACACTACTTAAATATGTGCCCAGCTCTAGAACCATCCTAATCCAAACCACTCAACAAGGTTCCAAGCAAGCAATGCATCTCAATGACAATAGAAATTCTTATAGAGCCAACAACTATCAATGACACCATGACCATTCAATTAACTATTTACATACAATCTTTAGTCAACAACAAGATAATAAAACAAATCAACTCCATAACTATTAACATAATAAAATTATACATCATACATCATCCCTCTAAAGAGAAAAGTCCGTTCTCATCCCACAAGCCTATGAACAATTTATAGAATTTCATGAAGGAGTTGGGGAATAAGACATCCATCAAGTGCATTTGCACTCGTTGATCCCAAAGAGGCTGCCCCATCAGGTTGTGATTGCTTTGTTGCAGCCTAAAGTTTGTAAACCTTTTATGTCCTTCGCTTCGCAAGATAAGTCACAATTGACTTTGCAACATCTTGATCTCTTGATATGGACAACCTCCTCAAGCTTCCCTAAGCATGCTCCTTAACAACTATAATTTAAGCCGCCCTTAAATGCTTCCAAAGTTCTACAAACCGAACTTTTAATAGGAGGAGGAACTATAATAGATAGCCATTGATTTGACATCTCTAGTGTATTCTTTTCAAGCTGCCCTAGGTTCATAAATATTCTGACATAATTTAAATGACAATAGGAGGAGGAACTATAACAGGTAGCCATTGGTTTGACATCTCTAGTGTACTCTTTTCAAAGCCACCTTGGGTTCATAAATATTCTGACATAATTTAAATGGCAGTAGGAGGAGTAACTATAATAGATAGCCATTGGTTTGACATCTCTAGTGTACTCTTTTCAAGCCAACTTGGGTTCATAAATATTCTGACATAATTTAAATGGCAGTCCCCTTCTACCAATTTCTTAATGCAAACATGATGCAGGAGCATCCTAGGTGAAGATGCAATTAGCATCAACCCAAAAAAGAAGTGATTTTAATAATTTGCGTGTGAGAAATAAATGTGACATTAAGGCCAAAATATGGAATTAAAATAATTGGTCTTATTATATTGTTGCAAAAATTATGGTGTTAGAGATAGTTTAGGAGGCAAATTTTCATTTATGAGTTCAAAAAAGCAAAAAATGAAATTTTGGGCATGGATTTTTGGGGAAATACAAGTGGGGACAACTCATTAAAGCCCCTCAACTATAGCATGGAAGATTTGGATGTCCAAGTTGTGCAACTATTGATTTTTGCCAAGTTCGGCTGCTATATGTGAGGAGGTGGCCACTTTTCTTGGCCAATCATGGATGGAGGTTACAAATTTGCATTGTTGAGACCATTAATTTTCCAAGATGTGGGCATTGCATTTCAATTTGGAGGGAAAATCTGATTTTTGATTTTTGGAAGGGTCATGTGTTGCATGTTTTTGGGGTCTTGATTGTGCACTGCAAGTTTGGAGAAAGGGAGAGCTTGGCGTGGTATTCTCTAAAGGGGTTTTGAAGGCTTTTTGTTGCAGGGTGAGAGGATAAGGGCAGCCATTAAAGATTGAAGGCTCCATGGTTGAAGATTGAAGGGTTCTAGGAGATTGATTGCAAAAGAAAGGTGCAGATTTGAAGATGCTTGTAAAGCACATAGTTGTTTTTTTTATTTTTTGTAGTTTGTTTTGTGTTCATTTTCAGATTATGTAAGGGGCATATGTTGCTGCCTGTCAGTCATTTGATGACTAAAAATGACTATGTAATCAGATTTCTAGAATGAGAATACCTTTGGTTGCAAATTTCAAGTAATTTCACGAAACTATGTTGTAGATTTGAATGCATTGTTGAGATTGTTTGAGTATTTGTTTTCAAAAAAGAGGATTGTTGAGAATCCCTCTTTCATCAAAACAGCGTCTTCTAAAATTAACAAAGAATTGCAAAAAACCCACATTTTGAATTGTATAAGCAACATCAAGCACAGTTTTAGACATCATTTCCATACTTCATATAAATTGTTGCAAGGCATTTGCAATCTAGCGAAATAAATTGCACTAGGGAAACATCTCGGGGATGGCATGGGGACGACCGACCATCCTCTATTTTCCAGCATGCTTTTTGCAAAAATAAATCACTCCAAAATTTTAAATGTTCATTTTTTTATTCTTACTAAGTGGACCCCACACCCTCCCAACCCTAAAATAATACACAAAACTTACTTTCAAAGCCATTTGAGTTTAATTTTACATTCCAAAAAAAGTTGCAGCTAAGAGGAAAGTGAGCAAGAGAAAGAGGAGGGTTTGAAAGAGTTGTTGGACAACAAAAACCAGCATTCAATAGCAAAAAAATAGAGCATTAAGGCAGCAACCAACAAGAGAAGTGAAAGAGGTAATTGATTCTTCCATTTCTCTTTTTTTTCCAACTTTTTATAAGTTTAAATGATGGAATGTATGATTTTTATTTTTATTTTCAGTTTGCAAAAACCAAAACAAAACAAAATGAGCAGCAATAGTGAAAGTAGTGGGCATGAGAGGGAAAAAGTAGAACAAAATGAAACCCAATCGGTTGAAGGGGTGCAGCCTCAAAGAAATCCATTTGAATGCCCTTCCGAAGATTTAAAAAAATATGCAAAAGGCCCTTTTTGTCCTAAAAATCCTCTGCTTCAATTCGCAACACGCCTAAACACAGACAAAAGGAAAAACACGAGGGGTAGTAGATTGTGGTTATGTCACATTTGTGAAGAAATTTTTTATGGGAGCTACGCAAAATTTTATTCTCATCTATTGGGTTATGCAGGCCATGGGGTCAAGGTTTGTGAAGATATAAAAGACAACGAGAGGGTAGAGTGTTTTAGATTGCACATGGAGGCCGAAGGACAGTCTATGGGGCAGCCAATGCAAACACAATCCGCACATTCAGCTATGCCTATGCCCTCTATGTTTGGTAGTCCTAGTGTTGGTAGTGGTAGTAGTAGTAGTGTTCATGTTTCCACAAGAGGGAAGAGGAAGGTTATTAGTACTTCTAGTGAGCAGCCAAATACAGTTGCAAGTATGTTCAATGTGCATGCACGAGATATGGCAAAGTCCTTCGTTGCCAAATTTTTATTTGCCCATGCCATCCCATTCCGTGTAGCACGTTCTCCCTACTTCAAACAAATGTTTAGAGATGTGGCAGTTGTTGGTACCTCATTCACCCCCTAGAGAAAATAAACTACACACTATACTCTTTGACAAAAAATATTCCAAGGTGAGTGTGGTCATGGAAGACATGAGACAGTGTTGTATTAGGACAAGCTGCTCTATTATCATGGATGGGTGGATCGATATTAGACAACGGCCACTTATCAACACCATAGTCACATGTTTAGCAGGCTCATATTTCCTTAGGGCCATTGATTGTTCTAGGAAGCACAAGGATGTAAAATTCCAATTTCATATTTTGAGAGATGCCATAGATGAGGTTGGGACAGCCAATGTCGTGCAAGTGGTCACTGATTCAGCACGTGTGTGCAAATTAGTTGGTTTGATGGTTGAGAATGCTTACAAGCACATCTTTCTAACCCCTTGTTGTGTTCATGCGTTGAACAACGCATTGAAAGACATAGGGAAGATAGATTGGGTGCAACATGTGGTTGTCGAGGCTAGAGATATTCAAATGTTTATTTGCAACCATCACACCTTACTTGCTCTCTTCAAGACATTTTCAAAAAAGGAATTTCTCAAGCCTGTAGAAACAAGGTATGCCAGCTATTTTATTTTGTTAGAGAGGATGCTTGAGGTGCAAGAGGCTCTACAATTAATGATGGTTAATTCAAAGTGGAATAGATGGTCTATGGCAAGCAGTGCAGAAGGGAGAAGCATCAAACAAACAAAAAAATTGATGATAATTGGTGGTCCAATGTGAGGTAAAAAAATTGTTATTGATTGCTGATTTTATTAAATAAAATAAAATTAATTAAAATTAAAATATGATTTTATTATTTTTTATTTTCCATGTTCTAACTTGTCTTTTTTCAAATTTTTGTTTGCAAATATATTTGCTCCATCATTTCACCAATTGTTGATGTCATTAGATATGTTGATACAGACTCTCCAAGTCTTGGAGAGATTTATGAAATATTTGACACCATGCTTGGAAAAATGAAGCAAGCAATTTCTGATAGTGATCCTAATTCGAGATTATATGAGCAAGAAATTAAGCCCGTTGTGATGCGACAATGGAACACTATGAAATCCCTGCTTCAAATGGCAACCTTTGCTCTTAATCCCAAATGATATGTACCAAGGCTTGGTAGGGTGCCTCCTTGTGATGACGAGGAGGTGAAAGAAGGGTTTATGAAGGCCCTTGCAAAAATATATTCAATTGTGGAGGCGAGCCTACTTTGTACACAATGGACTAACTTTTATAATCTTCGTGGTCCAACATTAGGCAGACCAAAGGCTAGGGTAGATAGAGCTACACTAGCTCAAAAGGATCCTATTGGATGGTGGACATGGCATGGGAAGGATGCACCACAGTTGAGGGTGCTTGTTGTTCGCCTCCTTTCACAGGTAATACACTAACATAATTTATTAATTTGATTAGTGTTAAACATTTATATAATCATAAAAATTGAATGTCCTAATTAGTAAATTACTAATTTATTTTTTCTCTCCTTTCACTAGTTGCTAGTTCCTTTGTTGCAGAGAGGAATTGGTCCACATACAACTTTATTCACTGTCAAGAGGAATAGGCTAACCTCTAGACGAGCAGAGAAATTAGTGGTCGTGCATAGTGCTTTGCGACTCCAAGATCGAAAGACTCCAACATTACAATGGCATGTTGATCAAGAGGACATCGCCCAAATCGATGACAAGGAGACACAGGCGAGATTGATTGGAGTTCCATTAGATGAGCCAGATTATCATACTCATAGTGGCAATGACTCAGACTCTAAGTCTAATTTTGATTCAATGTTGGCAGATGCTGATTAGAGGCAGCCATCATACTTTCTATTACTATGTTTTTGACATTTGTAGTGCAAACTTGTAGCCTTTGGGCATTTTATTTTTTAAATTTTATATCATATGCACATTGAATGTTTAACATGAATTATGGAAGCAATTAAGTAGTTGTAGTACTATTAATTTGTTTGACTCATATCACTCATGTGAACCCTATTGAGTACTTTTGATTCTATAATGTATATGTCGATATGATTACATTTGCAACTTTATCAATGTTCATTGTTATCATTATTCATATGAATATCTGAAATTTGAAATTTTCCTATATTTGTTAAAAAATATATAGCTGTCCCCTTTGTCGTCCCCTAAAAAAATCCCATCCCTAAAACACGTCCCCCCGTCTCAGAAACTCAGTGGAGCATAGAACGGAACAAATTTTAAAATGGAAAAATCTACATGAAACATCAAAAAATTAAAGGTAGATGGTTATCTAGGTAAAAGGGGTTCACTAGAATGAAATGATGATCTAGGACACCCTCACTTTTCCTAGTCTCATTAGAAAATAGATCTTCCAAAGGTAGGATTGACTTTCAACCTTGAGGTGAGTCAACCCAAATGGGAAGATCTATTGTTTCCTAATGACAAAAATGACTGAAATGCACTTTGGGGAGATTAAAATAAAATACTTAATGAACTCAATTGTGTGATGTAAAACTTGAAATGCAGAGTTTAAGGATAGCACAAACAGAAACAGCAACTTTCAGGCAGATCTGAGAAGGGCAGACTGATGTGTACCTGGCACCAAAAGCGGGTTCTAAGTGTCTTGCAAGGATAGATTCGCCCTAGGGCGAATGGGTCTCTGTACAGGGGTCCAAAATCTGATTTCACAATCCTCTAATCCCGAATCTTAACTCCTAATTTTTCCAGATCCTATTGTCGAAAAGTCAGAAATAAATTCTATAGGTGAATTTCCGTAGCTTGACAACTTTGACAACTTTGCAAAATTGCTCTTTTGATCCAATTTCAAACCTCCCTCACCTACAAATCTGCACACACAAAGAGAGGGGAAAATGTTTGTTTTTTGGTGAATAGGGGTTTGTCTTGGTCAAACCCTGATTTGGTAATCAAACCTTAATGATAAAATAATGACAAAAGAAAATAATTTGATGAATGAACAATGCTATGTCACAACTCACCAAACCCTTAATGGCTGCCCTTAGAGGATTGAAGTCTAACACATCTCTCTAAAGATTGGATCTTGCTTGAATTGGCTTGAATGATTGCTTGATTTGATGCTTGAAACCTACATCACAATGTTAGCTCCAAAACATAATATGAACACACATGAATCTTGGCATGATGATATGACCATCATTGTTGTTGTAGATGAGTGATAAATTTGCTCTTCAATGCTCTTGACAATAATATTTGCTCTTGTGAACTTTTGATAGTGTGTCTTAAGTTTGAATTGATAAAATAACTATGTATTTATAGGTGTTTATCTAATTTCCCAAAAATTAGATTCCATAAACCGACATTTAAAACTTGAATTTGAATCATTAAAATGCTGCCAAAACAATATTAAAAATTGGGTCCTCGGACTTAAGAGGACCCATTAGTCTGTGGACCTAAATCCAGGACACACAATTTCCAAGGTGTTTAAATTAATGTTAGCATTTGTTTAATGTTGGTTTTGCTTTCGGAAAACGGGAATAATAAGGCTTAAGAATGCATAATTTAGTCAATTAGAAGCTTAATTAAATCCAATTAATTAAAGGGATGCAAACATAGTGTGAAAATGTAAAGGAGTACATTTTTCAACACTAAACTACATAAGAAACAAAAACTAACAAAATTGGAACTTTATAACTACGGTATATTGACATGTAACAAAAATATAATGGATTGTTCAATTTTGATTAAGTTTGTATTTACAATTCATATTTCTTATAAAGTAAGATGCTTGTTTACTAATTACGAATAATTAGTAAAGGCTTGTGATTTTATCAACTTTTACTTACCTACATAATTTGTTATGTTGGTTGAATATTACTCACCACACATTCTACTTTCTTCAAGAACAAACTTACAACTATGTTTAGAACTTATTAATGAGAAAATCCTAGGCTAGACAAACTTGAAAAAAAGTGAACCGAGCAAACCTTGTCAAATAGCCAATCTGAAACATAGTTGAAATAAACTTAGTAGTTTAAAAAATATCCGATGTCAAGGAGCCAACATGTAGATAAACACAATAAAGACAATTTAATATAGAATTAGTGCTAGAAAGGCAAAGATACAAATAAAACGCCAAGATGGATAAAATAAATTAAAGAGAATTAGAATTAAATAAGAAAGTAATCTCAATATCACAATGAAAATAGAACACAAGAAAGGCAAAGATACAAATAGAATGCCAAGATGGGTAAAATAAATTAAAGATAATTAGAATTAAATAAGAAAGTAATCTCAATTTCACAATGAAAATAGAACACAAGAAAATTATACAAAGCTAAAACTAGAAAGCTGACAGCTCCATATAATTTTCTTGTGTTCTATTTTTTAATATATTTATTTAATTCTATTTTAATCATGAAATTAAGATTACTTTATTATTTAATTCTCAATTCTTTTGAATTTATTTATTTATCCTAGCATTATATGAGTATTTTTTGCCTTTTAATTTTAATAGTAAAATAAAATAAATGAGATCTAGGAGATTATTTATTGAGCTAATCCAGCAATCCTCGTATCATTTGTCATTTATTTCTCATCTCGATGATGAAGCATGGAGTGTAATCCAAAACATTGATATTGGAATCATCAACAAATATTACAAGTTTGGAACTCTATCAACACAAAATGGCCAGGGCAGAAGTTTTTTGGATGGGCATTCCTAACAACCCATGACCTTTTGTACCAATTTCAGCATCCTCGTGAGCCAAAGGGGAGGAAAAGAGACCTTGTGAACTTGAGAATCAACCTCACGTATTGTTAAATATTCACCAATTCTTCACTTCAACCATATGAGACCTAAGATGGACCATTCCATAGTGAGTGTCATCCAAGAGAAGGGACCTAGTCCATATTGGCAAAGGCAAGGGTTTAACTCAAAAGAGGTTTTACACTTGCATATTACTCCATCACAACCATGCCCACTTTGAGATTGTATTGAGCTCTACACCAATTTTAAAAAGGCACCAATTCCATGCAAGATTTTTCCTGCAACAAGTTTCTCTAGGGTTAATTCTTGTGTTGTAAGTATTATTTTTATGTCTGTGCATTTGAACTCATTGTTCCATGTTATGGTAATCAAACATGGAATGAACGAACTCTTGAATTAAGGTATTCACACATCCTAATAATGCAAAAAGAGTGTATGGAGAATTTATGAGTTTCTATGCCAAACATAAAATAAGCTTTATGTATTGAATCAGCAAAATAGCACATCTTGTCAAGTAGCACACAAAGTCTTCACAACATTTCATATCACAAGGTTTAGAGGAACTTAAACAATATTCAAATGTCATTGTTATGCACAATCAATCTTACTGTGCTTGTATGACAATAAAGCAATTTTGCAATTCTACCATATTTACTACAACCATTTCCATCTTATGTTAGTGCAAAGGATTTTAATAGAGATTACTTTCAAAATATTTTGAGAGACGGACTTTTCAATGCCTTTGAAGAGTTTCACTTAAGAGGGTTTTCAAAAACTTAAAAAAAATAGATTCTTATTTATTTAACAAACAGATATTTTCTACAAAGTACCCACAAGGGTAAAGATGAGTGGATATAGCATAGTTGATCTGCAATATGGTTTTGACGTTAGCTACTTGTACAAAAATCTTAAATGAAAAAGGAGACAAAACAAGAGCATGCCCAAGAATAGACAAAATCCCTTGATTAAACAAAGTGTATTGGTCAAGTGGGATATTTTCACTTCTCTCTATGAAAAGAAAAGGAAATCAATTAATACTAATAAAGATAATCAGTTGGGAAAATGGCCATTAAATTTTTGGTACTTCTTAGATATATTAGGCCTTGTGCACATTCACAATGCAATCTCAATTTGACATCTCAATCCCTAGTGGCCAAATTTCTAATAAGCAATTTGCACAAAACACTAGTTTTTCTTTGGAACTTTACCCTTTGTTACGATGAAATCACATCTTATACAAAACCATTCCCAATTGAAATAATGACTTATCCTTAAAACAACCAAAAAGTATGCAATAAATAGTACTAATTACAATGTTGACTAGCTTTATTTAAACTAGAAGCATTTGCAAGGGAAAATGAAATTACCAAAAAAAAGCCCTTGTGCATGGATATTTGATGGGCTTTATTCCTCAAATGTATCTTATAAAATAGTGTCACTCCTGCATTGCATCCAACAAATTATCAATGTAAAATAGGTGTTTATTAATATTTATGTCGTATTTAAAGTGATAGTCTACATACATTCCTTCTTTGTTCAATGTTAAATAATAGCTAAAGTTGGTGAGGTTGAATAGTCTTATCAACCTATTGTTCGGCAGCTTTTTATCTCGCCTTTGCAATCCTTCCAATAAATGCCTTACTTTATATAGCAGACCGCACTTGATTCTAGTTGAATCCCTTCACCAAAATACACACTTCACAATAAATTGGCACACAACATTTATTTCAAAGCTGCCTTTCTCATCAAATTTCTTCTTCTTCCTTTAACAAGCTAGAAGAAATGAACTTACAATTACCTTAACCTTCATAATTTACCATCCTAAAATAATAATGTGATCAATAGATAATATAATCACATTGGAAATTTTATAATCATTCCGTTCCAAATACAATATGATTCACACTTATCATATCATATAAACACTACTACAATCATATGGACCGATCCAACAATTTAACAGGGTCCTCCACAAACCAATGGAATTGCCTTCAAAAAGATATAGAGAATATGGGCATCAATTGTTCCTTGAAACTCCATTGCCAATGTTAGGTTATAAAGACAACCATTCTTGATGTTTAATAATGAGGCACTTGCAAAATTTGTCGAACCAAGATGTGATTTGTTCAAGCACTTCACCATGAGGTTCATCACTGTGTTATTTCCAAAGAAGGATGGTACCTGAAGGGTGAGCATAGACTATAGATATTTCCTCAAGACCAATATCAACAATAGCTACTATCTCCCAAAAATTGATGACCTTTAGAAAATGTGCAACACGCCAAGTTCTTGATAAAGTTGGACTTGATGTCTAGTAATCATCAAGCTAAATGAATGAGGGGGGCACGCATTACACAACCTTCAAAAATAAGCAACAATTCCATGAATGACCCACGCTACCATTCACGTTGATCAATGATATGCTTCACCCATTCATCAATTCAACAATATGTGAAAACAACATATATTTCATTTCCAACAAGCATTGCAAACCTTGAAGAAACTACAATTGAAGCTCAACTTGAAATGTGATTCTTGCACAATTAAGAATTGATTGGAAAAAGCTTGAAGTTATTCTTAGTTGGCTAAAAGTCCAAACCTACCAATAAGAACAAAGTAAATGTGCTTACTAAGTGGTTGTCTTGACATCTTCAAAGGATTATTGACCAATGTAAAATGCAGTTTCACTACATGTACTTGCATCAAGTGAAGTTCTTTAATGAATTTATGTATATAATCAGCAATACTCCATTTTTGGAATTACTTCAATTGCAGCTAACTTTCGAGATAGAAACAAATGCATTAGGGAATTCAATATCAATGCTAGGATGAAGGCTAATGAGCTAGCAATTCAGAATTGCTAAAGTGGCAGTCTATGCACTATTGCAAGTATTGAAAAAAACATTATCCCTAGATGAAATTGTTCAACAAAGCACATTATTTGAAATACCTATGCTTTATGTAATTGCCTAATGGGAAAGAGATACGTAGTCCACATTGATTAAAAACCTCTTAAATGCTTTCATACACAAAGTAAAGTACATAAAGCTAGGTATTTCAAATGAAAGGCCTTGTTGAACAATTTCGTTTATGGATAAACTACAAATAAGGCACAACAAACAAGGTAACCGATATGCCTTATAACCATCATATATAAAAGGTTTCAGCTACCCATCACACCAACAAGGAGCAATATACTCAAAAAAGCTAATTTTGGCGATGCATATTTCAAGATCAAAAGAGCACCATACTGCACTTTTGAACCATTCACACCAAACGTTACAAGGCATGGTATGCACAAGATGTAGGTTTTGTGATATATCTTGCAAGAGAAAAAGGAGAAAGGCTCAAAATGGACAACTAATCAACCACTCAAAATTAGGCTTCAATAAAGTACGATAAGATTTATTTACCAAGCAGTTAAGTTTTCCTTATGAGAGAGACTTGTGACTCTAACATAACTACTAACTTTTGGATTAGAAAACTGTTGCTAACTTTAAGCAATATGTGTATTGGCCAGAAATGTTAAGTCAGTGAATAAAATCTAATTCTTCAATTACCTTATGCCAAAGCAATCCATACAATAGGAAATCAAGGTTGTGCACAAGGGAAAAGCCAACTACAAATAGTATCTTGATTTCAAAGATAAACCCAAAGTTGGAGAGACATACCACCTTCCATAGATAAATCAATGGTTGAACCAAAGTAGTGAACCAAACATTAGTACAACTTTGAGGGATACAACTATAAAAAAAATCGTGGGCTGAAAATTTGGCATATATTGAGCATTCTCGTAATAAGGCAATACACTCCTGCACACCATTATCTCCATTACTTGTCTTGGCAATTTGTCTCCCAGTACATTCCAAATTGTACTTAATGTGCAGATAAATAGCTTAGAAGCATCCAAGCAATGCTAAAATCACCATGGATGAAATGGCGACTATTTTAAAAATATATCTGATTAGGCATTCTTTTTGTTATTTTGTTCAATTTGTTGCTACATTTTTCATTAAAAATTGAAATGAACAAGTTCTTCAAGTGACATGTATAACGAGGATGAAGTGAATGTCAATGAAGTTTGGAATTCTTATAATAATAAACTGTTGTATGTAGCCCATTTGAATGCCCTATATATAAAAGTTTATGCAAAAGGCCTATTCAAACTTCAAACGCACAAAACCCTTATAGCAATATGTGACCATTTTAAGCAAAGACAAGTCCAAAGATTCAAAAGGGGGTAGACATTGCTTGTGCCATATATGCAAAACTGAATTCTATGGCAATTGTAGGGTTGGCAACCACTTACTTTGTGTGAATGAATTTGGAGTTAGGTTTTGTGTAAACATAACCTTAGTAAGGGGGCTGAATTGAATAGGTTGGTTAGGGAGGATGAGGCAAAAGTCCAAAAGGCGAAAACGCACCCTCAAAAATTTTGTTGAATCATTCCAATATGTCATATACCACTACAACGAATGTTGCAAGGAGAGAGGATTCTAGTATAAAGAAGAGAAAGGACACTGGTGATGACAAAAACACAATTGCAAGTTTGTTGAACATACAAGCATGTGAGAATGTTCATGATACTGTAGCCAAAAAAAGGCCATTTCCATCTCATTTCATGTACACGTGGAGGATCAACTAATGCTTGAATAATGAATAGTGATCATGAAAAGCCTCTAGGAGATAATATTTTCCATGTCCATGTAGAAGTAGCAATGTTCTTATTGCAGAAACATAAATTTGTTGACAAAAGAAAAAATAATCACTAGACATTGATTTTCTAAGAGGCATTTCACAATTATGTGTCATGTATTTACTAGAAAATGTGTCTCTACTGGCCTTTTGTAGTTGAAAAATGTAGCCTTTAGGCATTTTGTTGTAACTTTTATATGATATATATGCACATTGACAATGAAAGCAATGAAATTTTGTTAATTTGTGTGTCAACTCTCATCTGAAATCTCAATTCAACTCTAATATTATGCAATAAGGTTACATAATGTATATGATGAATTCCTCATCCATACTATCATATGAATATTTAAATTTTCTATATTTTAAATTTTTCCCTATTTTTTTATAGCCACACCCACCAACCCCTAAAAAATGGCCTCTCAAAAAATTATCTTGGAAACACATCCCCCAGTCCCTTGCCATCCCTGTCACCAAAACTTGGTGTGACATAGCTTAAAACACTTATGTGTAATCAACTGTAGACACTTATGAACTAAAATAATTTTAATCTACCAACACAACTGCCTATGACCCTCAAAAGCTTATTTTCTAAACTTACTGTCACACAACTTATCCTTGCCAATTTTCTTTCTTGCTTTATATGCTCAAACTCCTCAAACACGTAATAGAACTCGTGTGCTAACAACTCATAATAAATGATTCACTGCATGTCAGTCCATTGGAGACAAGGCAAATATTCACCAGATCCAAATGCTCTCTGATATTGCTGAATATTGAAGCTAAACTCATCGTACACACATCTTTCTTATGCTCAAAACTCAACAATAAAATGATTCACTTCATATCACTCCATTGGAGACGAAAATAACATTAATCAGATTCAACTATCATCTGGTATTACTGCATATTCAAGCCAAATATGTAAATTGAAAAAAAGGTGTGATTATGTTTTAACAACAATTAAAGTCCTTACATTGTGCATTTAAAATGGCATTCTCAAGAAAATCCTTGAGACAAAAGCAACACTAATCAGATCAACTCAACAATAAAATGATTCACTTCAGATCACTCCATTGGGGACAAGAGTAACATTAATCCGATCAACTCAACAATAAAATGAATAACTTCAGATCACTCCATTGGAGACAAGAGTAACATTAATTAGATTCAATTGTCATCTGATATTACTGAATATTCAAGCCAAAAATGTAAATTAAAAAAAAACGCAAGATTATATTTTTCAAGAACAAATAAAGTCCTTATATTGTGCATTTAAGTTGGCTTTCTCAAGAAAGTCCTCACAACATCTCAATTTTCCATGTTAGGGCAACTATAAATTTGAAGGTGAATCCTTTGCCCCCTTTTTTTTAAAGTTTTGTTCTCCGATGAATTTAATGTTCTCAAGATATCTCCATCTTCAATATTCAAGTCTCGCATATTAAGAAGCTCATGAACCCAAGATTAAGAAATGGCCCCACAGCATCTTAATCATAGTTGAAAATGTAATGTCCCCTCCTAGCCTCTGAGTGGTGTGTGACCTTTAGCCTATTCCAGAGTTCCTGTAGGCTAAACGGTTCTGGTAAGGGAACTCAGTTTCAGTTCTTTATGTTGGATTTTCGGTGTTCAGAGGGCACTTTTTAATTTTTAGCAAGGGACCAATCCAGTGCTTACTGTCTACAGTGAGCTCATTGGCATATCAGTTATCTTTCCATCTTGTGTCTTTGATGCTTTAAATATTTTTAGTACTTACTAAAAATAGCAAGTCCTTTTTTAGAAGCTGGACCTAGTCAGGCTACATTCAGCAGCATTATTTCAATTGAGGCTCTTGGTTGCTAAGGTTGGAATATTTAAATATTTGTTCTCCTCTTCGAAAGTGAATTAAAATAAAGTTACTTTATAATTTAAAGTTGAGGGTCAGAGGGGACATTAAAAAGTACCTTGGTGCCTACGTGATAACTTTAAGTCGTTTTAGAAGGCTACAAAAGTGCAAATAGTTTCCTTATGAGCAAGACGCCTAGGAGGTGTAAAATGAAGTTTTAAAAATGAAATTTAAAATAAAGTATTAGCAAAAAGGGTGTAGTATTTTGGAGGGAGTTTAATTCAAACCTAATTTTCACCCTAATTTCTTATTGAGGCTTTATAAGCTCATTTTCAAGCTTCATTTAGGTTATGTGTTGATTTTGGTTGAATAACAAGATGCTGCTGGATTTACTCTAGAAGGTCTGTAATAGGTGTTGAGGACGAAAACCCTTGGCATTAAGAGCTGGTTTCGGTAATGCAAGATCTGCCCTAGCCGGTGGTGGTGTGGTTCCATCCAGGGATCACATTCTGAGCTTCAATGTGCAGTTTCAGTCATTCAGAATGAAAATTTTCGAATATTTTTGAACTGTGGACAGTTGGGTTTTGGTTTGTGACAGCATAGATGCTTTTTGGGTGCGATTTCCAGTGTGTTTGGGGGTGGTTTCAGTAATTTCTGGGCATATTTTCTTTGGACCTGAACCTGGTTATTTGCTTATACCTTCCAAATGGTTTAGGATCTCATCATGGGTATCAGCTCTATTGAGAGCACTCATCTTAGCGCCAACATCAAGGGTTTATTTGCATTTTTTGGAGATGAACTGGATTTTCTAGGCCAAGTCGACCAATTGCTGCTAGCGCCCATTTCTGGAAGTTTTACTGATTCTGGTCGACCATTTTGAGTGGTGCATATGACGTTTTTGGAGCTGTTGGAGTGGAGACTTTGACGTGTTTGCTTGGGTATTGAAGGCCCTTCTCATTGGTGTTGAACGTGTAGTGAAGGAGTCTTTATATCTGCTGTTGGGAGCTTCAAAACTAGGTCTAAAAGTGATTTCCCTGAGTTTGTAATGAACTAGAAATGACTGTAATTTTCTGATATTGTATTCTGAGCAATAAAGTTCTGAAAGTGTTTGGTTTCAAGCAAGTTTTTATATGTTATTATCTGCACATTGTTATCTTTCAATTGGCATGTCAAAATGATGTATGGAACATGAAATACCAAACAAAAACATACTCAGCAAACCCTCAAACAGCAATTCAGAACATCAGAAAATTGAAAAATTAAAAAAAAATTGGGGTCTTATATAACAAAAAACTCTACAATTACTTTCCTGACTTGTAAGTAATCCTATGTTCCACGGGGACGCGTCCCCTGGGTTTTTACCCCCCGTACCCGTCCCGGAAACGTTTCGGTCAGCCGTCCCCCAAAAGACCTCGAAAATCGGGTACGTCCCCGATTGAAGGAAACGGCCCCGATTCAAAGGGGGACGGCCAACCGTCCAAGGGACGGATCGGGGACTCCTAGCCGTCCCTCGACCGTCCCGGGGACGGCCGGCCATCCCCCTTTTTCCAGCTGCGAATTTAACTCAAAAAATAGAAAAAAAATTAATTTTGCTTTTTTTAATTCTTTTCTTTGTGGACCCCACGCCCTCCCAACCTTTATATGGCCACTTAAAACATTTCTTACCTTCATTTGACCTCATTTTAACTTGCCAAAAACAAATTGCAGCCAAGAGCAAAAGTGAAAAGAGAAAGAGGAGGGTTTGAAGGAGCTGTTGGAGAAGAAAACCAGCATTTAGGAGGAAAAAAGGAGAGCATTAAGGCAGCAACCAACAAAAGAAGTGAAAGAGGTAAGTTGCTATTCCATTATCTTTCATTTTTTTCCATTTTTTTCCAAGTTAAAATGATAAAATGTATGAATTTTGTATTTTATTTTTATTTTTCAGTTTGCAAAAATCAAAACAAAACAAAATGAGCAGCAATAGTGAAGATAGTGGGCATGTTGAGAGGGGGGAAGAAACTCAATCAGTTCATTGGGGGCAGCCTCAAACAAACCTATTTGATATCCCTTCTGAAGATTTGAAAAAATATGCAAAAGGCCCTTTTAATCCTAAAAAACCTCTTCTTCAACTAGCATCACGTATAGACCAAGGCAAAGGGAAAAACACTGGGGGTAGTAGATTGTGGCAATGCCACATTTGCAAAGATAAATATTATGGGAGCTATACTAGAGTCTATTCTCATCTATTGGGTTTTGGAGGCCATGGGGTCAAGGGTTGTATAGATATAAAAGATTTTGAGAGGATAGAGTGTTATAGATTGCACATGGAGGCCGGAGGAAGGCCTCTAGATCAGCAAATGCAAACTCAATCAGCACATTCAACCTCACCTATGCCCTCTATGCTTGGTACTCCTAGTGTTGGTAGTGGTAGTAGTGGTGCGGGTGATGTTCATATTTCCACAAGAGGGAAGAGGAAGGCTACTACTTCTAGTGAGCAGCAAAATACAATTGCAAGTATGTTCAATGTGCAAGCACGAGATGTGGCAGAGTCTTCCATTGCCAAATTTTTCTATGCCCATGCCATCCCATTCCATGTAGCACGTTCTCCCTATTTCAAACAAATGTTTAGAGATGTGGCAGCAGTTGGTACCTCATTCGTTCCCCCTGGAGAAAATAAATTACGCACTACACTCCTTGACAAAGAATATTCTAAGGTGAGTGTGGTGATGGAGGACATGAGACAGTGTTGGATTAGAACAGGTTGCTCTATAATCATGGATGGGTGGACCGATATTAGACAACACCCACTTATAAACATCATAGTCACATGTTCAGCTGGTCCATATTTCCTTAGAGCCATTGATTGTTCTGGAAAGCGCAAGGATGCAGAATTCCAATTTAATCTTTTGAAAGATGCTATAGAGGAGATTGGGGCAACCAATGTTGTGCAGGTGGTTACTGATTCAGCACATGTGTGCAGATTAGCAGGTTTGATGGTTGAGAGTGCTTACAAGCACATCTTTTGGACCCCTTGTTGTGTTCATGCGATGAACAACGCATTGAAAGACATAGGGAAGATAGATTGGGTGCAGCAACTGGTTGTAGAGGGTAGAGACATTCAGATGTTTATTTGCAACCATCACACCTCACTTGCCCTCTTTAGGACATTTTCAAGGAAAGAATTTCTCAAGCCTGTAGCAACAAGGTATGCCAGCTACTTTATTTTGTTAGAGAGGATGCTTGAGGTACAGGAGGCTCTACAGTCGATGGTGGTTAATTCAGAGTGGAGTAGATGGTCTATGGCAAGCACTGCAGAAGGGAGAAGCATCAAACTAAAAATTCTTGATGATAATTGGTGGTCCAATGTGAGGTAAAAAATTGTTATTGATTGCTGATTTTATTAAAAAAAAATATGATTTTATTATTTTTTGATTTTCTAAGTTCTAACTTGTCTTTTTTGATTTTTCAAATTTTTGTTTGCAGATATATTTGTTCCATCATTTCACCAGTTGTGGATGTCATTAGATATGCTGATACAGACTCTCCAAGTCTTGGAGAGATTTATGAAACTTTTGACTCCATGCTTGCAAAAATGAAGAAAGCAATTTCTGACAGGGATCCTAATTCGGGATTATATGAGCAAAAAATTAGGCCCATTGTGACGCGGCGGTGGAACACTATGAACACCCCGCTTCATATGGCAGCCTTTGCTCTTAATCCCAAATGGTATGTACCTAGACCTGGTAGATGCCTCCTTGTGATGATGATGAGGTGAAAGAAGGGTTTATGAGGGCCCTTGCAAAAATATATTCAATTGATGAGGCCAATCTAGTTCGTACACAGTTCACTGACTTTGTTAATCTCCGAGGTCCAACATTCGGCAAACCAGAGGCCAAGGTAGATAGAACTACAGTAGCTCAAAGGGATCCTATTGGATGGTGGTCATGGCATGGGAAGGATGCACCACAATTGAGGACGCTTGCTATTCGCCTCCTTTCACAGGTAATACATTAGATTAATTGTTTAAGTTTTAACTTTTAAGTTTTTAACATAATTTGATTTAGATTAGTGTTGAAGTTTGAACATTTATATAATCATAATTTAAATTGAATGTCCTAATTAGTAAATTAAAATTACTAATTTAGTTTTTGTCTCGTCTCACAGGTTGCTAGTTCCTCTGCTGCAGAGAGGAATTGGTCAACATACAGCTTTATTCACTCTATCAAGAGGAATAGGCTGACCTCTAGACGGGCAGAAAAATTAGTGGCTGTGCATAGTGCTTTGCGACTCCAGGATCGTCAGACTCCTGAGTACAGACAGACTCCAGCATTATGGTGGGATATTGATCCAGAGGATGTCGCACAAATTGATCAGGATGAGGAGAAACAGGAAGGATTGGTTGGAGTTGCATTAGATGAACCAGCCCCTCACAGTGATAGTGACTCAAACTCCGAGTCTGATTTTGATGCAATGTTGGCAGATGCCAAGTAGTGGCAGCCATCATACTTTTAACTTTCTATTACTATGTTTTGGACATTTGTGACTTTGTCATTTTGACATTTGTAGTACAAACTTGTAGCCTTTTGGGCATTTTATTATTTTATATCATATGCACATTGACTATTTGACATGAATTATGGTCCATGGATGGAAGCAATTAGATAGCTGTAGTATTAATTTGTTTGATAATTCGATTCTATGATGTATATGTCAATATGATTGGTGATTACATTTGCAACTTTATGAATGTTCATTGTTATGATTATCATTACTCATATGAATATCTGAAATCTCTCTCTCTCTCTCTCTCTCTCTCTCTCTCTCTCTCTCTCTCTCTCTCTCTCTCTCTCTATATATATATATACTATATAGCCATCCCCCCGTCCCCTAAAATCCCCTCAAAAAATTGCTATCCCCAAAACTCGTCCCGCTGTCCCGGAGACTCGGTGGAACATAGAAGTAATCACAAGCTAAATCCTGTGGCAAGTAACTTGCAGCATTACTCAGGGTTGAGTACCTAGTAAAACTTGCCGCAAGTCATTCCAAATAATGTGCCAAAATTGAAGGAAAAATTGCAACTTAGTGCCAAACCTCAGCTGGCAGTTAAAAAATCGTGAGGAATTTTTAACATTTTATGGGTTTTTTTTTGGTCAACAATGTGCGCAAGGGGCATTGAATGAAATTTCCACAGCTGGGTGCTCAGTAGCACCACATGTGGACAAGTTACATCTTCTGTCATGGGTCTGTCTAATCACAAGTATGTGCGTGTCTGTGGCTGCTCTTGCAAGGTCTGGGATTCAAGTAATATGTACACAGCCTGCTCTAACGATACACTATTAAGTATTAACCAATGAAGAAAATTAAGACCACTAGCACCTATGCAACAGAATAAAGTTCAAGGCCATATGATATTTACACTGAACTGATTTATAGATGAACCGATATATTAAAAAATATATTACAAAAATGATAGACTATACTACTTAAAATTAATGCCACAAATACAAGCATAACAAAATGTCGTCAATTTCAACTCTAACAAGTTCTTTATATACTGAAAATCAAAACCTCAGAAATTATAACTTAAATGCTGTTTGACTACAAGAGTTTTCCAAAAAGAATATAATTTTCCAATTGGTTTAATTTCTGCTTTACTTTTATATAATTGCAATGTTCTATAATATTGAAACTTGAAGTAAAATATATTAAACTTATATTTTTTAATGTTTGGAAAATTTGCAATGTACTTTTTCCTTGAGTTTTTGCCTGTTCCTGAGTTTTTTAAATATTTTGGGTCAGGCAAGCTATTGCCTAGTCCAAGTTTTTTCAACTATGGTTTTAATCTCTATGTTTACCTCACATTTATTTAATTTTATTGTCTTATGAGTTTATTACATGACATTATCAATCTTCAGTTTATCTCTTAAGCTTTTCTCCCAGTTGACTAAGAGAACTGGAAATTCCAAGCTAGTGACAATTGCAAATGGGGTTGCAAGCTAAGTGGGCTTAACCTTGGGGAAAACTCTGTGGTTAAGCACGCTTGAGGTGGAGTAGTACTGGGATGGGTAACCTCCCGAGAAGGCCCAGTGCTTCACCCCTGTGAGCATCACCTAGATGCAATGAGTGCTAAGTGGACCATTCATTATCATGAGAGATAGGTTCTTGTGAACCACTACTCATGAAACATGGGTCAATGAGTTTGACTCAAAAACTACATGGTTGAATCCTGATATCAATATCACAATTGTCACCATCCCAGACTCTCATACCATTCAGGGTTTTAGTTTCTATTTTCATTTCTCTATGGAAGTTTTTTCCCTCAAATCTTTTTTTTTTCTCAGATTCTCAGTTTTTAGTTCTCTTATGTTTTGGTCACATGTGCCTAAGACTTACTTTTCTGATGTGTCCATGTGTCTGCCATGCTAGCATTGCGGTTTAAATTCTTTTTGTCCTTCATTGTATTTCCTAAAGCTTTTCATGGCATTTGAGTTTCTTAAGCCTCACATTCACAAACCTCAAGAACCAAAGATCTTGAGTTTGTGACGAGTGTCAGCATCACAGACTCTCAAACTTCCAAGTTCCTCAATGTTTTAAGCCTTAACTTCTAATCTCTTTTTATTTCCACATGCTATCTTTTTCTTTTTGCTCAAAATGTGAATATGTTAAATGCTCATCACTTAATTTTGTCTTAGGGTCTGAAGAAAGCATGTGTCAAGTGGTTGTGACTTAAATTAAGTTCAACATGAATTTTCTTTTAAGAGAAACCACAATTAATCAATCTCAGCTTGTTGGTGTTTCAAAATATAAGCTATTCACACCTTATTATTTTGAGACCCTAAGGAAACTTGGTGACATAGGAGACCATTAGCAAAAAATGTGATGGGTTTATTTGAACTTAGGTAGTTAATGATCCTTCAAGTCTTAATGAGATTAGACAAATTACGTGCCTTGAGAACTTTTAGCTGATTGCTTGCATTAATGATCATAAAGATTGAGCATTGGGTTCAATATCTGAAGTTGTTCTAAGTAGAAAAACTTTAGAATCTTCAAGTTTCTCTCCATACTAAAAAATCCTCCCAACTTTCCATGGTGAACCTCATTTTAGCATAATTGCAAGTGATTTTTGTTCAATGTAAGCTTGCTCTACATGTTAAAGTCACAAAAAAGGGATGGATTTGAAAGCAAAGCCCAAGTCCCCAAACTCCTAATCTTCAATGGCTCAAGTAATTAGAAAAAGGTGTTTATACTTGGGCTATAATCAACAAAATTACAATGGTCCCAATTACATTTATAAAATATTTAAAATGTACAAGATGCTCATAAAGATGACACAAAAGCTTAGTTGGGTATTGCTTGATGTGAGCAAAGTGTCAAAACGTCTTTCTTACACAAAGTAATGACAAAGCTAGAAGCGCTCTCACACTCAAACCTCCTAAGAGATATCTTCAACCAACCAAAACTCAAGGAGGGAACGTTGTATTTAGTGAGCAATAATCTGATCACTAGTTTCAACAACATACCCTTGAGAAGGATCCTCAAACTTCTAGATCCAAACATTCATATGATAAAACTTGAATTGATGCATGGGTTAAGGAGAAAGATACAAATAAATCAAAAAAATTACAGTAATAGACTAGTGTGAAGCGCTAAAATATTTTAAGAGGATAACTACTGCACCAATGCTTAGAGATGCTACAATATTTTTAAACAATGTATGGGGAAGACATAAACAACTATGTCAGCTTGAATTGGGTTCCTCTTATCAAAACCGTCCAAACCAATAAATGGGTTGAACTGGGGGGATATTATTGTAAGAAATCTAGACAAACAATTCAAAGCAACAAAACGAGGAGGCTACTTTTTCATATTTTCTTATTTTATCAATTCTTTATGTGTTTCTCTTCACTTCAATTCGAAGGTTTTTCCCAAGTCTTCTTCATAGACATATTTACCTATTCACATTGTGTTTGGACCATTTCTCTATGGCTATAAGTATCAGCCCCATTATATAATTATTTGCAACATCTTTATACCCACAATTTAAGAGGCCATTCATGAAGCAAAAATGACCAAAATTCCCCATACACTAGAATGAAATATTAAGAGGATAATAAGTTGGCAATGGTCATCTTCATTCACCGCTATCAAGATTGATGGGGTGCTCCTAGCACCAAGAAAGCTACCCTACAATATCTCTAAGGAGGTCCTGGTCATGGAAGTGTACTACCAATATATCCATGGTACATCTACTACATACTATATTAAGTGAGAATATAGATCATTTTCTAAAGCTGCCCTTTACTCTTAGTGACCATGAGTTTGATGGATTCCCAACTACGAAAGCTTAGATTGTAGGTCTTTTAGTCTTTTTATTTTGAGAAAAAACATTATAAGCCATGGAATCCCACTGGCAACAAGAATTTCAAAGGAATCGCCTCACATTGTAATGTCCCTTTTTTAAAATTTCCTTATTTTGCCTTAATAAATAACCCTAATTCACAATAATAATTGCATAGTTGATTATAAATATTAATTTACCATAAAAAACTATAATTTTGATTATATAGACTTTGGATTTAAATCTTATAACATAGATTTGAAAATATAAAACTTATTCTTCAGTCTCTGCTGTAATATTTCTTTTAATTTGCAATTATCTCTCTTTGTATAAATGTCTTGAAATGTGTCCAAATTCTGCCAAGTTAGGGGTTTTTGTCCTTTAGCTTGACAAGAAAAATTTTTGGGTTTTTGTCCTTCAATTTCTGCCATGAAGGTTTTCATCCTCAAGTTAAATGAATTGTTGTTCCATGCTCAAAAGGAGTAATATTTAGATAATAAAAGATATATTCTACATATGATACTTACTTCTTGTTTGGTGTCTCTTAGATATCTTTTTTCTTCAATAGCCATGATTCTTCACATGCCCCTTGACCTTTGATAAAATCAAACTTTAATTTTATATTTTATAATTATATTATATTTAATGTTTTACTTTTTAATATTTTAATTGGTTATTATTATTACAATCCTAATTCAAAAAGGGGACATTACACTCTGCCCTTCCCAAGATTGCTTGTCCTCAAGCAATCACAAACTAGGATACTCTTACAATTTCTTCTTCACTTGATTGAATCTTTTTGAAGATACCGAGATCCCAAATCAATTTTGGAAATACAATAAATCTTTTTAATGATTTAGTGTATTTCATTAATTGTCTATTTGTTGCTAAATCTTGCTGAACAACTTTGTCTTTCTTGTCTTCAAATAGTTTTGCTTGATGATTCATTTTGCCCCACAAAACTTGCTGAATCATACCTAAGTCTACAAATTGTTCTTTCCTTGCAACTTCTAGAATTCCCGAGAGTTGTTCATTATGAAGGTGTTTTTATTATTCAAATTTTGCTACACCACTCTAATATTATCACAAGTTGCAAAACTTGAACCAAGATATGTTTATGCCTTCAATTCAAAGAGTGGGTTATCCCAATAAACAAATCTATAATAAGCACCCTCAATTTTTTTTGAAAATCTTGACATGTTAGCTTCAAAACATGAAGTAAAACTAAGCAACTTCCTTCCACTTTATGATCATCAAGTTCCCAATGTGGGCGAGGTGAGAGCATGCGGTGGTAAGGATTACATTAGAAATTAAACTGCTAAAATGAAATCCACTTGTTCCAATGGGGTAAGCTAAGCACATCCACTTTGCAGTGGGAAAGCTAAAAACAATACTGAAATGTAAACAAGCTCTTCCACTTCTCAGAGGTGAGCGAATGCCAGATAACCACTTGTTTAGTGGGGTGAGTACAATAGCCACTTATGCAGTGGGATAAGCAAATGAAACCACTTGTGCAATGGGATAAGTAGCAAATCAACCAAGAGCAAAGTCACTGATGGTACTACCATTCAATGTTACAATATGAGCTCTCACAATATGATTCACATCAATTACAACTCTGCTGAATGACTGCAAATATGATAGGAAGATGAAATGAACACCCCCAAATGAACCCAAACTCTAGTAACAAGATGCCCAAGCAATGTATTACCAATTATACCTCAAGAATGTGATCAAATAAAGTCTGAAACAGGTCTGATACACTGCTGCAGCAGGTCTGATGCACTGTAACAGCAGGTATACAACTGGCACGCCTCCCTAGAAACTCCTCCAAACATCAAAGTACACGCCCAATCAATTGGTAAAGGTATTGGTGAACCTAGGCGCCCAACATAGAGGAGATAAGGACCGAAATGAAGAGGTAGTTCCCCTTGTAAAATGTCACGCCTCCCCCTAGGAATGGTATGGCCAACAGCAGGGGCAATTTGGCTCCCAAAAAATAAATAACTTCGTCTTGCAGCTTGCAACCACGTCCTTCCTAATCGCCCAGCATAAAGATCTCATTGGTCAAATACCCAGAAGCCATTTTTAAAAACTGCAATCTGCACAAGCAAAACAAAGGGTACGGCCTTGTACTTGCACAGGTACAACCAGCAACAATAACTTCAAGAATTCAAACTCAAAACACTCAGCAACTGCAAGGAAATACTCATCAAACATTAGCAAACTCAATCACATAAAAAGACCTCATACTAGAAAGCGATGAATTTAAACTTCACAATCCGCTCAAATGGTGATCCCTGAATGGAACCACACTAGTCCAGCTAGGAAAATTCTTTGAATTCCGAAGCTAGAATAATCCTCGAGGGTTACCATCCTTAAAGAATTGGAGAAACCAACACCAAACCAGCAACACTTCGTTATCAATTTTCAACCAGAGCAAATGAGCTCCCCAACGCCTCCTTATATAGCTTTCTGGAGAGAAAATTCTCAATTTTGAAATAATAAAATATTACACTTTTTCCATCAAATGCCTTCTAAAATAATAATAGTCACCTTTTTATGTGCAAAGTCCCCTTATCTCACCTAGGCGTCCAACTTGGAGGCATGTTTGTCTTTTCGAAAAGTCATTACTCTTGAGTCATGAAAAATAATAATCAAACATTATAACTTAAGTGAAATATTAAAATAATTTACCCCAAGTTACAGAAAATCTCGAAACACCTCAAAATCCAATTTTGGCTGCACCAATGTGATATTGGGGCACTGGATGAATGATTGAAGCCATTTTGATGACTTACTAAAAATTGATGTGCTCTCCAAGAAGTTTGAAGAACACCCCAAAAGTTCGAAAACGCCATAGAGAGTGTCATTCAAACCAATATTACCCACTAAGCTCAATGCCACCAATAAAAACCATATACCACCACAACTATGTCCTCCAAGACCCTTGGAGTCCCCTTGCCTTACCACTTAGCCTATGGGAACTCAAAAAATAGGCTAATGGTCACTAAACTAATTAAACCTAAGGAGGGGGGCATTACAAAATCTCTCTATATCCATTTCAAAAAGTGTGTTATCTACAACCCAATGGAAAATTGAAAACTATTCATATTATCAGATTGGAAATCAATTACTTGTTTAGAACATTCATATTGGCCTAATTCTAAACGAATGTCTTCTAAATCCTTCATTTTCATTCCCAACTAGTGTTCGCATTCCCAAATTGTGTATTGTTCATTGTTAATCTAACAATTCCCACATACTCAAAACCCACAATAGTAAATACTTAAACCTTTTCTTTAGCTAGTGACCAAAAAATTTTGAATTTGGGCTAATCGAAATGTCCTTCTCAAATGCATATTCATCCTAAATGCTCTTCTAAAAATCATTCAATGACTCATCATGTGGATATTTGGAAGATAGTGTTGTCATGCCCTCGCAATTGTAATACTAAATCTTGGCCGACTAGTATAAAGGAATTAAATAAATTAATAAAATCAACTTAAATTACCCTTAGGTGGCCGACCTTACTCATGGTGTTTATATATAAACAGCATAAGACAAATCAGTGTACGAAAAGAATAGTACGGTGATCAAATGTGAAGAAATAAGAGATAAAATAGAGACAACGATTACAATTGACAAGGAGCAATTATATATTAGACAAAAGACATATCGATTTATTCATGACAATAAGGGAACGATTGATATTAGAAAGAGCAGTGATTATTATCATTAAAAGGTGCAGCAATTTATATGATAAAAGGTGGCGATTGGAATTAGGTTATATAAACAGCAATATTATGGGCCGACTTGAATGATAATATATGAACCAACTTTACCTTGACAAAAACAGCAATCAAGCTTATATTTAATGGTGGTAGTGATTAAATATATGGATAAGCAAGCGATTAGATTTAAAGTGCAGTAGCAACAAGAAATAGTAAAAGGCAGCACTCAAGCTGTGGAGGGACGTGTCCCTTATCAATGGAGAGCTACGGTGGAAAAGTCATGTCTTTTCCCCCCCATCGTGGGATATAAAAGGAGATCCATTTCAAAGAAGAAAAGGGGGGAATCATTCAGGAATGAGAAATAAATCTGCACTCAGATAGCAGCAGCAGTTGATATAATCAGATTGGAATGCATTCAAATGTATATGCATTTAATATATATATTTGATAAGCAAGGAATATATTCTGAGTATTATAGCAGATCAAATGAATCAGATCTGAACTGGCCATTCAAGAAATCACTAAAGGAGTGAAGAAGCATTCAGTATGCAATTAAATATATATGCAATTAATATTAAATCTTGACAAGCATACAAATATATTTACAGATGTATAGATCGAATAGCAAGGCAATTGGAGGTCAGGAATAACTATCTGCACTCAGCAGACAAGAGCAGAAGTCAGCAATTGTTAATATGTTTGCATCTTAGAGTATAGCAGTCTTATATTTTAGCAAGTATGGTGGTATGCACTATTATGATTATTGTGAATGATGATATATTTATTAATGAATCTGGATATATTTAGTGTTTATAATTCTCATCAAGCAACCATAAGGAGGAATGTGGGAAATACCAGTAAGGTGAGCAAATACTAGATTTCTTTCTAAGTATGCCACTCCAAGTTGGCCACTTGGAGCCAAGGGGGTGAGTGTCCGCCCTTGGGCTTAGAAAAGGGAATCTGCGGACCTCCTATTGCAGCTTTTCCCCAATCTCTACATGGATTGGTTGTTGGGATGGATTCAAGGAGTTTCAATCATAAGAGGGACGGATAAGGCAGCATGGATAGGGAAAGCAGATACAGGTTTATCCATAAGTACGCAAACCCATGTTGGATGCCCGCGTGTCTGCCACTTGGGGCCAAGAGGGATGGTATATCCGCTCTTGGGCTTAGTATGGGTAGCTTCAAGCGGACTTATCATGTTTCTCATCCAAGTCCTATTATGATTAAACTTCCACTATGCATTATGGATATTGTGTAGCTTATATAGTTTTGAAATAATTATATATTTTTACATGGTTTAAATTGATAAGACATTTATTATATATGTTTTGTTCATATGAATTATATTTCCAATATTGTCAAACCTGATTGCAGGACCTAAGCCAAGTTTTATATTGCTCCAAGCATCTAATTGGTTAGTTATAACCCTAACTACATTAAATTTTTTATTCTAGGGCAAGATTTAGGGCAATCCCAAAAAGGGGACATTACAATTGGTATAAGAGCCTTATTCTTGCCAGCTTGTGGGATAAACCTACTTTAACCACCATTCAATTAGAATTAACTATTCAGCCTTCTTCTTAAGTAGGCCAATAATGCATTTCTATATACGTGTGCCTTTCACATGTATACTTTGTGACTTACGTGTATTCATGTGTATACTTCGTGACTTAGGTGTATTTATGTGCATGATTTGTGTCTTATGTGAATTTATGTGCATACTTCATGTATTGAGTGTATTTATATGTATACGTGTTTGATTCATGCCTAATGTGTCTTCAACAGCACTAACAAATTAATGTATTTAAAATTAAATTTAGTCTCCAAATGCAACAATGAAGAGTTGTAACTATTGAAGTTAAAAGTTGTGACTCCCTCAAACTTGAGATATAAAAAGAGAGAGCATTTTATTCAAGAAAGACATCCATAACATCATTGAAAAATCCAATTGAGAATAGAACTTTAAGTGATTTTGCAAGAGAATTAAATTAGATTCTCAAGAATAGTGACGATGTGAGAAAGGATGTAACTTCAAATGTGAAAGATTGTGACCCTACAAATATGAAAGGTTGTGACTCTTCAAATGTGAAAAGTTGTAACCCTTCAAATGTGAAAAGTTGTAACCCTTCAAATGTGAAAGACTATGACTCCCTCAACAATAAAATAAAAAAGGGGAATCATTTCCTTGTGAAGAAATCATCAATAGGAAATAAATCTATCAATCAACTTGAAAGTAAAGTACTATTCTCAAAAGGCAGCCATGAAGGGTGGTGATTCATTTGCTATGAAAGGTGGTGACTCATTTATTGTGAAGAGTGTTGACTCCTTCAAGAAATGGATATAAAGGATAAATCAATTCATTGACATCTAATAAACAATCATATATAGTTTCCATAACTGAATTAAAGTTTGTAACACCCAGATCTTTTATAGCAATTAGGCATGACAACTAAGATTTTACTCCCTTATTAATTTTAATGCAAAGGTTATACTTCCCCTCTTAAACACAAGCAAAAATGTTGAAGTATGACCGCACTATATGAGTTGAACATATACCATACTTTTGAATCTTAGGATTATAAGTCCCAAAAGGAATAATTATCTTCAATGCATTCATGCCACCACAAACATATGCCAAAGAGAGCTAAGTAAACCCAAAATCAAGATTGAAGCAACTATTAAAACCTAACTAAGTACAAAACATGATTGTACATGATTCATCACTATGTCAAGCTCTTCATGAATATTGAACAATCAAAATCATAAATTGTGTTAAGGTACAACTTTCACAGCAAATAATTACGATTCAGTAAATGTATTCCTAACATCATAAGGTCTCTATTTTATGATGAATATTTAAGTATTATCATTTCCCCTAGGGTATACTCCTACTACACATAACGTAGTTATTCCATGTATGGTCTATCATCAATAAGGAAACTCTAACACGTCTAGGGGTAGAGCATTTCTTTTGCTATCAAACAATGTTCTTGATCCAAGTAGTATCATGCCCATCTAAGTTTGCCTTGATACAATAATATTCATCAAATGGAACCTTGAATAACCATCCCACAAACTCATACTGACTCATATAGAAAAAGAAATTAGTTTATTAGGTTCCTACCACCTATTCATGAAGAGATTCTATTGCAAAATAAAGATCAATTATTAGGAAAAAGGAAATTATCACTAGGGCAAATATTTTCATCCACAATGCATCACCATAATGTTCCTACGTCTAGCACCTAGGGTAAAGGAGAGGGAAGACCAGCAGTAAAAGAAACATCACCATTAAGATCATAGATGTGTGTCATGCTTCTAATCCTCATCTTAATATGCGAGAAGCTGCCAAAGGTTGCTTGGGTGGCTTTACATCTGCCAAATACAATTACTTTAAAAATCTAAGGTCTCTGGAAATTCACCTAGTACCTTACTCGTGCATATTCCCCAACAATCACAGTCCCTGAGAATACTTAAATTGTTAAGAAATCTCCTTCATTAACATAATTTATGCACAAAAAAAAAAATATCCGGACAAACATCCATGCCAAAACAATGGTTTTGAGTGAATGTAATGAAGACAGCTCAATTCTTTACGAACATACAAATAATTTCGACTCTTAGAGAGATCTCAAGGAAAATTCGGAAAAAAACATGGGCCCTATAATCTCAGGTTTATGTTTTGAGACTTATCATAGGATATATTCATCAAACTTCATTAAGGTAGGAACACTTTGGCTCTAATAAAAGGTAAAATCATAAAGCACAATCAACTCCATAATACTTAAGATCCATTCCACACTCATAGAAACAATGGCGATGCATGGATCAACCTTGTAACCTATAAAATAGATCTCGTAAACTTGTCTTATAAACCAAATTCACTTCTATATGTAATATCTAGAGTAGATCACCTCATCCAAGGGTTTTTTTCTAAGTCCTTTTCTTGATCAAAGTAATCCTGCATTCATGATTAAAGATCAAGGACATTAATATTAGGCACCCAAAATTGCTACATAAGTTTTGTTAAGCTACATTGTGGACCCATAACCCACAAATCCCAAGATCATTCTCACCTCAAAAAATTGATTTAAATGTTTATGTGAAACGAAGTGTACTCTATCTACAAGAAATTCTCATTTGATTGTTTAGAGAGAAAGAATACAACATGTAGTGAGGAGACCTAGATCGCTTTTCTCGACTATGAAATTGGCTTTGCACAAAGGATCTTGGCGGTAATGAAATGAGAGAAAACTTGTCTTAAATAACAAGTCTTGGCAAAGTCCAACCCTTCGCTTTGTTGTTGAGAGTTATTGGGAAATAATACATAAGTTAGAAAAAACATTAGACATTAGCAAATGAGCTCCCCAACGCCTCCTTATATAGCTTTCTGGAGAGAAAATTCTCGATTTTGAAATAATAAAATATTTCGCTTTTTCATCAAACGCCCTTTAAAATAATAATAATCACCTTTTTATGTGCAAAGTCCCCTTATCTCACCTAGGCATCCAACTTGGAGGCATTTTTGGCTTTTCAAAAAGTCATTACATTTAAGTCATGAAAAATAATAATCAAACATTATAACTTAAGTGAAATATTAAAATAGTTTACCCCACGTTACATAAAATCTTGAAACACCTCAAAATCCAATTCTAACTGCACCAATGTGATACTGAGGCACTGGATGAACGATTGAAGCCATTTTGGTGACTTACTAAAAATAAACGTGCTCTCCAAGAAGTTTGGAGAACACCCCAAAAGTTCGAAAACACCACAAAGAGTATCATTCAAACCAGTATTACCCACTAAGCTCATTGCCACCAATAAAAACCATATACCGCCACAGCTATGTCCTCCAAGAACCTTGGAGTCCCCTTGCCTTACCACTTAGCCTATGAGAACTCAAAAAATAGGCTAATGGTCACTAAACTGATTAAACCTGAGAAGGGGACATTACAAAATCCCTCTATATCCATTTCAAAAAGTAGGTTATCTGCAACCCAATGGAAAATTTGAAAACTATTCCTATTATCATGTTGGAAATCGATTTCTTGTTTAGAACATTCATATTAGCCTAATTCTAAACAATTGTCTTCTAAATCCTTCATTTTTGTTCCCAGTTAGTGTTAGCATTCCCAAATTGCTTATTGTTCATTGTTAATCTAACAATTCCCACATTCTCAAAACCAACGATAGAAATTACTTAAGCCTTTTTCTTTAGCTTGTGACCAAAAAATCTAAATTTGGGCTAATCGAAATGTCCTTCTCAAATGCATATTCATCCTTAATGCTCTTTTGAAAATCATTCAGTGACTCATCGTATAGATGTTTGAAAGATAGTGCATGATTTCGTGTATATTCCTTCAACTTGAACTCTTCTTGTTCAACAAGTGGAACCCCCTTTTGTCTTCCCTTCATTGATATTTTGGTGACACATGCCATCATTGGAAACCAATAAAACATCTTCTCCTACCAAAAACTCTTTATCTTCCACTTGCTTTTAAGGTTCCTCTTGTTCTTGTTCATTGGTTTCTTCATTTTCTTGTAGCTCTAGTTTTGGCCCTTCTTCCTTGTGCTTACCAGCTTCTTGTAATTCTGATTTTCATTTAAACTTTGTTTCTTCTATCAAAGTCGATTCTTTTGGCTCTTGTTCCTTGATCTCCTCCTTAGCCATTTTCCTCATGTATTCAAATAGACCTCTTTTGTCATGATAATGGTTGTCGAATGCCTCCAATTACTCAGTCTTATGCTCACAGGACACTCACTCACAATAAGACAGTGTGTGACAGCTGGATTCTTCGACAACCATAAGGGAGGTTAGTGGTAAAGGAGCCTAAGTACGGAGTAGAGTCATAGACTAGGAAGAGACCTCCACTCCAACAATCTGATTCTGATTATTAGATTGGTTCTAGCCATTCCATTGCAAATTGGTAGGAAACTCCACCAGATTCGATGTAAAGAGCACAATTTGGAAGTTTTGGAAAAGAAATTGTACTTAACTCAGGGGAAAGAGTTGCAAGCTGCAGATAAAGCACATATTTTCTGTATAAGAAATGGTCTCCTTATTAGATCCAGATTCAGAAGAAGCCCATTAAGTTATTCTCAATGTCTAAGTGGATAACATAATCTTGACATCAGATTTGTGCTCTACTATTGAAAAATGATAGATCTTTCATTTCTTGGATGAAGTAATTAAAAAATGCTTGGGAAATTTCATATGGATGATTGTAAAAATATATTGAATTGCATTTTCATTATAGTCAATGCCTCATTAACATTAGAGAGAGAGTTGCGAAATTGTCCTAGTAAAGAACAGTTAGTTGACATTTTCAGAAAACTACTTGGAACAGACAAATTTGTCATGTATAAAGATAGATTTATGTCTTGCCATGGATGATCATTCAGCATATTTGAATATATGGAATGGTCACTACAGTATGGCTTGGTAGCGATGAGCTGGCTGGCAATTATAAGATAATTGATTGTTCAAAAAACAGTTGGTGAAGAACACTTTACATACAATGCAGACTTAAACATTAATACATTAAGCGTTGCTACCAAATCTCTTGGTCTTGTGTTTGTTTGATTCAACTTTTACTTAATATAAATTAAATCAAATATTCTAAAAACAAAAGTTGTTTGAAAAAAATCTCAAAGACAAAAATCTGGAAAAGAAACCTAAATTGATATATGATTGTTCCACTAGAAAAACACCCGAACTTACCCCATGTCCCCATGCGGCTGCTTAAGTCCATTTTCTGCTTAAAATTAAGCAGTTAGAGTGCCCCCGTGAAAAAAATTATTTATGAGAATAGGATAATTTGGAACCTTTTCCTATTTTCGTGGAGCAGCTACTGCTTATGAATTGAAAATAAGCTGTGAAAAAAAGGGGGGGCTGGAAATATTTGCTTTCAATTTTTTTTCCATTTATTTACTGCACAAATCATTATTAACACTATAAAAACAAATTTAAGATGACTGCTTAAATATAAGCAGAAAAATTTAATATTCATGGGGCCACCAGCTCCACAAATAATTCCTAAATAAGTTGAGCAGTGACTGCTAGCCAAAATAAGCTAAGCAGCTGCATGGGGACCTGCCCTTAGCTCATGCCACTGGGTTTGAAAATATTATGTGGCTTTGGAATATAAGCAAGAGAGAGACGAGGTCATGAGTCCACTAGTTCACAAATTTGTCCTAAGTCAGCCTTCATATTTATTATTGTGAGCTTATTAATCAAATATCACATTCTCAGATTGTTTACATCAATACATGGCTAGAAACAGCACTCTTTTAGCAAAAGGCTACTGTGCTTAAATCAAAAGGCCAATGCACTTGAATAAGTAACAATCAGAAAGAAGTGGATGCTCCTTAGTGATTACTTTTTAACTGATTCCAAATGACACAACATGCACAAAAATCCCTTATCAAGTGATTTTATCTACAAGATGATAAACACAGACACTTTTTAAATGATTTTGTTATATGCCTCTTGTTTAAAGAACAAAGTACAAAGACAAATATGTTCTGCATCCCTGTTTTTTAATAAGAGAATAATTCATCAGTGGTTGAAAATAACATGCATGAATTCATTTGCATCCCTCCAATTTTCACTATCCTCATCAATATTATTTGGTTCAAAGCTCCTGACAAGTAATGTTAGCTCATCTACAATACATACATTGAAACGATGGTAAGTCAAAAGCTGGAGTAAGCCTAGAATCAACAAAATAATTTGTCCTACTTGGCTTAATCAACACTAAGTAGGGTGTGAAGATATAACTTGAATGGCAAACAAAGATTGGTCAGCTCTTCTGGCAGTAGCTCCTCAAGAGGTGGCATAGCAATCAATCCATACTTGCTCAACATCACTATTGCCTGATTCATCAAACAGTTAAACCAGTTGGATTTGCCTTTTACACCATTCACTTGTGCCTTGGTAGCTGCTTTTGCCTACATACGAAACATTGGCTGAAAGATGCAATAGGTGGAGTGGTCCAGTCTTCTCATGGTAGCTCCTCAAGAGATGGCATGACAGAATCAATCTATGTTGTTTTATCATCACTGTTGCCTGATTCTTCAAACAGATAAAACAGTTGGATTTGTCCCTTAAGCCATTCCCTTGTGCCTTGAAGCTTACTTTTGCCTTTGCAAAATACATAAACCCTGCTTGCTTTATTAGCCATCATTGTCAGGAAATATTAAGTGTGATTTTCGCAGACAAAACTGGTTTATAAGGAGTGTATAATTCAGCTAACTCTGTGTCTTTCTTTTCAGCAAATTTTGGTATATTTTTCAGTGACTTTTGGTATACTGTAGCTATTCAAATAGCTCCATTAAAGACATATTTTGTGAGCCACACCATGTACCTTTAAACTATCAGTAAAACTTAGGACAAAAATTCAGGCTGGTCTAGAAATACGAATACCATGTACCAACAAGCATACAAAGTCCTCTATATTTTTCATGTATAATATTTAACAGACACATCTATTGATGTAAAACTTTTATCTAATGAGCATAGCTAGTTTTTCTGCCATACACATCTGCTAATAGTAATGAGAAAATTAAAAATCTTACTTTTCAACATCATTTGTATTTTGTAAGACCATATTGGACATCTGAATCATGGCAATGCCATTAATCGTATTATAATATAACATCAAAACTATATATGCATGCTCTTGTTTCGAATCTCCTCATGCATCAAATCTAGAAATGTCACTTTTTGGCATTCAAGTTCACTTTTCTGCTGAAGCACATGTCCACCATTAATTCTCATTAACTAATCTGCTTGGAGATCCTGATTCACTTTTAAGCAATCATTAAAAGTATGCAATATAGTTGTATTCCTCCATTTGAAACTCAAAAAAATGCTCTTCAAGGTCTACTCCTTCTATGTGAAGGGTAACAAAAAGAAGAGAAATTATTCTATGGCATTTCCCAGTGTGGGTCATTTGTTTCAAATCTCTCATCATACAGCTTCTGGATAATGGCTCAAAACTTTCTTTGCCAGTGTCTATTTCAGGGTCCTTTCAGCCATGGCTTGCTTTGATCAATACTCAATGTCGTTACACCTCTAAAGGCTTAAAAATCATAGCTCTGATACCATTGAATGAACCAAAATGGAAGTGAAAGTTTATATAAACAAAAAATTGTCAAAAAAATATCCTAAATAGTAAAATACAAGTTCCTAGAGACAAATAACACAATCTAACTCTGCCCTGATACCACAAGTCTACAAAAGAGTGAAAGCCTAGGTGAGCCACTAATAATAATCAAGACAAATCAATCTTCAATGCATTAAGTCATAATGCAACTAGGTCCAATAATTTTCTTGTCACCCAAAAAACGAGTGTCATCACAGTAGGTCTTTCCATGCTTATAAACAAGTAAGCCCTTCACTGTTTTTTAGACAGCACAAATTCTCCAAAAATAATCGTCCTTTTGAATATTCTTCTAAAGGAATCTTTGGCCTTTCTGTGGCTCTATTTGCTTTTCCTCCTAAAGCAATCTTATCCTCCACAGGGCTTCTTTAGTTATGTTTTCCTACAACTAGCTTATGCTTTATTTTATTCCTAAAATTTTAGACTCATGCTTTGATTGTTATCTTATTTAAATATTTTCCTAGCATTAAAAAAGTCAGTCTAAATGGCAATAAAAAAAATTTATAACAATCGTGTTTTACTGTTGAATTGTGAACCGTTTATACCATTCATTCAATAAGCACTGAGCATAAGTATCATTAAAATTAAAGAAATAAATTTGTCAATGTATGGAAACAGGTCTAATTGTGATTTTGAATGATAATTTGTTGTGCAAGACAACTGTTTTCGCATCCTTCTTCTCACTGTAAAGCCAAGCATGTAGATGCAACAACATTGAAAATGGAGGCTATTGGCAAATTACAGAACTGGATTTGATGGTTATGATATATTTAACCACATTTTTAAACCTTATAAACAAGTAAGCTATCGTTTCTGAGTAAATATTATTATTTTCAAACCTCGAGCATAATTTTTTGAGTATTTAGAAGTCTTGCTATATCTCAAGATCATTTTTCTAAAGCACTCAAAGCATGCTTATCATATAAATGGAGGCCCAACAACTATACATCTAATTGTGATTTTGAATGCTGAGTCATTGCGGAGAGCCAATGTTTTTGCATCCTTCTTTCTAATTGTAAATCCAAACATGTGGATGCAAGAACATTGGGAGTGGTGCTTATCAGAAAATCTCAGAACTGGATTTGATGGTTCTGAGCATACCATGTCTCCAAGTAAACATTATTATTTTCATACCCAAGTTAATTGTTTGAATATTTAAAAGTCTTGCAATAGCTCAAGTTTTTTCCAAAATCACTCAAAGCATACTTAGTATATAAATGAAGGCTGAACAAATATACATCTAATTGTGATTCTGAATGTCAAGTTAGTGTGGAGAACCAATGTTTTGACATCCTTCTCTCATTCGAAAGCCAAACATGTGGATGCAAGAACATTGGGAATGGCAACTATCAGCAAATCTCAGAACTGGATTTGATGGTCCCAAACTAGTTGACCATACTTTTAAACCTTATAAACAAGTACACTACTGTTTCCAAGAAAAAATTTAATATTTAGATCCAAGGATAACTTTTTGAATCTTCAATAGTCTTGCTATATCTAAAGATTTTTTTTGAAAAGCACTGGAGAATTTGTCGCAATCTGAACTTGAAACTCGTAATAATCACATTACATAGAGAGGAAAAAAGGAAGATAATATCAAAGATCATTCGATATCAATATCTCACCTTGCGATTTCTTACTTGATGAGGGCAGCCTGCTGGAATAAATACTGCCTCACCAAGATGTTGCTCAAATGTCCATGGCTCCACTTCTGTAAGGCAAACAAATTGACCACACAGAAAGAATAGTTAGTAGCAAAAATATGTGCTCCATCATGCCTAATCAAAAATCAGCACCACACAAAGCCTCAAACGCTACTTACGAAACTCCTCCTTCAGCTTCTTTTTATGATCTTCATTCAAGAAGAGTGTCTGATCATGAATGGGATGTACAACCTGAAGCACAAATATATTCTTTTAAAAAATTCAAAAACCAACATACTATACATGACATTTTTCCAATAACATAATTTTATTAAGAAATAATTTTAACATGAGAAATAACTCTTACAGAATTTACTGGGGCACCATTGATATGCCTAAACTCTTTCCAATGTTTCCGCAAATAGGCTTGTAGCTTCGGCACATCCTCCCTGCGGAAGATGTCCCACAAAGCCCCACCATATGCAACCTCTGAGTTGTTCTCTTTACTGGCCAATACTTCTTTTTTCTTTTCGCACACAGTATAAACTTCTGCTGCTATGCTTTCCTCAGATCTCTTTTCTCCCAGGCAAGAAATCTTGTTTTCAACCATATTTAGATCCTGTCCCTCCAAGTTTCCAACTAAATCTCCAGTCACATTGATCTCACTTTCATCAGAATTCAATTCAACTGGGGAGGAAGAGCAAGCTGTTCTGTCCTCATGGGGAGATGAGCAAGGTCTTTTTTCATCAGCAACCTTGGATCCAATAAGTTCACCTGTTTTTGGCTCTGAATTCACTGGTTTATCGTGACCCTTTCCATCAATTCCATTTCTGGTCCAGTCTGAGTATCCATGTAGTTCCTTTAAATCCTGTGCCTTGAACTTCTTCCGCATTTTTTCTATCTTATCTTGTTGCCAACGTGGGAATTTCACATTGCCTGTGTGTGTTAGTACATTTACCTGAAACATTAATTGGAAAAAAGAAATAAATTTATAACATATTAAATAGCAATAATAGAACTGATACAACAATGTAGATAGATCATTAGAAGGTACTAAGATAAGATCAAACTTGGTAAAGACCTATCGTGCAATGTGAGCAATATGTGCCATAATAAACAATAGATACAAAAGCAGTGGCATCTCTGACAAATACTACAGAATTTTGCTACAAATAACAGCAATAAAAGAAAACATTGCAATCATGAAGTGTTTAGATCATAAGATATTCAGTTCTTAGCTCCTATCCCTAGACAGTATACCATATTACCAATTGCGGACCTGCATATAGTATCAACTTTCTATTTAGAAAGAGTTCAAAGTAGCCTTTGGAATCATCATTAGCCTGTCTACTCTAAGATTATTAGAAATGAGAAAGCATAATCATGTTCCACAAACAAGGTTCTGAACCCCTTCCCCAGATAAGCCAAAGGAAAAAGCATCAAGTCAAAAGTAAGAATGTATATAAATGCGAGAACAAACAATAATACATAAATAAAACAGAATTGCAACAGCCTCATAGCAATTTGCTTAAATATCAAGGACTTATTAAATTATAAGAAGATCTGGCACAGTTCAGCAATTTCAAGCATTTTAAAGTCATGTAGCCTACCGCATCAGACATATCACAGTGCAACTTAGTTACTGAATCGCCTCTGCCAAGTTCATCACGGGTCCCATATGCAATGTATGTTTTTGGACCTAAGTCAGGCTTCAAGCAAGTATCAGGAAGTTTGGTAGCAATATTTAACAAGCCCCATTTAGGATGGGTATACTCATGAATTGGCAATGCACTAATGAACTCAGCTCCGTGTCGAGGTAACCGCTCTTCAAATAAATTTGATGGTGGCCAATCTTTTAGCTTCAACATCTCAGGCCAGCCATTTTTATGCATACGGCCCTCCAAGTATCCTTTGAAAAATTGATGAATGTTGATCTCAACCTGCAATACAAAACACAAAATTAAACTTTACAGGCCATTATTGTAATTACAAAGAACGCAAAGGTCAACACAACTGCGAATAATATGTATATTTGAAAGTTCTTATAATCTTCCACCTCCACTGCGTATAGAACCTTCAAACTAGTAGAAAGCCGAATTCTTAATTGCATATTCCTTGCAATAAATAAATAACTTGGGAATGACCTTATGCCCAAAGAGTAGAAGATATCAACACTTACCAAAATCAAAATTGCTGAGGTGCATCAAAAACTAAATCTATAAAATAAAACTTTAGAAGTATATTTATGACATTAATTATTAAACAATTAAAAGATATAATAGGTTATTACATTTATTAATAATTTAACAATGAAATACTGTAAGAGATTTGACTCAAACTGTGACATCATCGCTTCAGTCAGAACCTTCTTTTCCCAAACTGTTCCAAGGACATCACTAGACTCTGAATTGCCATCAGCAAGGATCCAGACAGTTGTACTCCTGACTCTGATCTCAAAAAGTACACTGATCTCTATCATCCAACTTCTCTTAGCTACAAGAGCTGTTTTTTCTACAAGGAGTAATCCTTTCACAGAACTGTTATTAATTATATTTGGTATATTCTGACAAATAAAAATTCACCTGATACTGATTTACCCATTTTATTAGGTAATTTATTTCCTGCCTGTAGAAGCTTTATTTTCTATTATTGGATTGTATTTTAGCACTCCCAATTAGTTATTGTAGCTTCCTCCCATTTCATCTACTTTGATCAGTCATAGATGCAATAATTAAAAAAATTCTTTGTATAGCCAAATATCTCCTATTTACTCAGTAATCAAAAGCCAACATCAACAATTGTTCCTTATTTCTCAAATCAAACATCTTGATTTAAACATAATAAATAAATAAATAATGTCTTAGGCAGAGCCCACAGTCTGGAAAAACCTTGAACATTTTATGCAAATCAAACTTTGACCTAAAGCAAAAGAATTTATAACCCTAAAGCAAAACAAAAATATAAAGGCATCGATAAATTAGACTCTGCAAATAGGATAATTAACAATTCCAAGACAAAGTCTTAATCATTACTTCATCATTCCTTTCAGCATGTTATGAACGACTACTTATATTTTGACAAAGTTAACAATATTTTCTCCTTCCAGAGATGCAAAAATTGAAGCAAATGTCAAATTCAGCACAATAACAAATAAGAAAAAGATGAAAAATTCCGTTATACAGATAACCTCCTCAACCCTCCAAGTCACCTATACAGCTTGCTTATAAGATACAAACTTATTGATAACCTAAGACAAAGCTTTCATACAGAATAAATACAACATAAATCATAGTCACCAACAACCAAAATTTCGGTTTTAATCTCTGTTTCAATGCCAAAGACAAGGAAATTGAGTAGTCATCAAGTGGCTGTTCATCAGATCCAAGCTGTTGAAGTAAAGGATAATGTCGTTTTGAATGTGATAAAAGATGGCCAATTTAGGTTTGTATTCTCATTTGCTTTCAAATGTTCAATATAGTGCTAAAATTGTACTGAAGTTGTCTTACAAAATACTGATAATTATACTGGAGTTAAAGTTGAAGGTTCTGAACACTGTTGAGACAGGCTTACTGAAAATGCAAGAGGTAGACATCAAGTAGCAATGGTAGTTTCTTTAAACTAAATAATGTTAGATGCCATGACAACTCCTGTGCTTTTGAAGGATGCTGCAATATAAGAGGTTGGTTAAACTTTAAACAGCCCAAGTCGTTGATTTGTTTTCTGTACTTTGCAAGCTAGCTTGAAGTTTGGATGGAATGATAATTGCTTTTTTATAGCACATATTTGAGGACATATTTACACATACCAATACCAATATAAAACAAAAACTAAACTTCTTTTATGAAAACCAGAGTGCTATTCTGAGTGTAAGTATGTGATGTTTGTGCCCTTATGTATTGATGGAAACTAGGTGCTCTTTAATAGTGTAATCAACATATAGTGAGAATTTTAAAAAACCTCAGTTATGCAAACAAGAATGGATTCCAGAATATTATGGTGAATGTAACTATGTCAAAGGTCATGCTTTAATATGTTTGCTGGAAAACAGGTTGCCTTTGGTTAATGTAGTACAGTTTTGGTGAAAATTTTCCATAATTCTGGTTCTCATATCGAGAATGGTTGATGTTCAGTTCTGGTTTGCCTATTTCCTTTCTTGTTTGTTGAAAAAAAGAAGAGATTTCTACTTTTGTAATTGTCAAACATCATTAATGACCAAGAGCAGCAGCCAAGAGGGACATGATCCAGAAATTGACAATGCTTAAGTATATCAAAATAATACACGGTACATGCCCTGACATACAAATGTAGGTGATTATCTGATTACTCAATAGTAAAACACCTTTTGACATTACAAATGGTATTTGATATCACTAAGGAATTAAAATCAGTCAAGTGAAAAACAATTCAAGAAAGAGCAAGAAAACCAATTTTAAGCTTCAAGCTTTTATTATCTTTGTTTTCTAATATTCAGATTTTTAAACACTTTATGGCCTACTATTTCTGCTGATTTTTATTTTTTTACTGTCTACAAATTTTCACCAGCTAAAGCAAGAATTTCCAGCAAAAGAAAGCATCTGCCAGACAATGCAACTAAAGTATTTACAATATATTGATCCAAACATGGAGCTTTGTGTGAGAACTCTGTCACTAAATTCAATCATAATGTGATGGCAACAGTGGTGCTTCGATTGTTTCTTGAGCTGCAGAGTGCAGCATACTCTCAACGCCATCCCCATTATGACTCAAACAAAAAATGTGGTCACAGCCCAAGAGCTCATGATTGTTTGGAAAAGATCCTCCAGAAGAGACTTGCTGGATTATAATGATTGCAAGATTTATAATACATGTTTGTTGCAAGGAAGCTCACAAATTCTTGCTTTCTGGAAGAATTTGGGCCTTGGCAGTTCTAAATCATCTCATTCAATCAATCAGTAATGGATGAGTATGGGGCAAATGATTGAAATCACAAACTTTCAGTTAACTTTTTCTGGGCAATTGTAAGTTACCAAAATATGTGAAAATTCTTCAGCTGATGACTTTTTCATTCTAATTTAAATCCCAGAGAACCTACGGACAACCTTTTCACCTAAAAAAAAAGTTTTAAGGATAATACAGATATCAAATACAAGGAAAGAAGGGGTAGATACAAACAATGAAGAGTTTTCTGGCTGTTCTCAAAAGGTAAATATAAAGTACCCTTGGCCAAAGAGTTTTACAAATTTAGTTCTTAAAAACTTCTGAAAGCTCAAAAGTTGCCAAGTTTGATTAGGTGGTCTTGGCCACATGTAAGATGATCATATAAACGTCACCTGGTACATGCATGACCTATTTAATAACTGCAATTTCAGGATAACCATGGCAGACACAGCTGGGTGCTTCATAAGCAGGACAAAAGACACTCTCTGAAAGCAAGAAACATCTAATTACAATTCAAATAACAAAGCTACAAGCTTAATAAAAAAGCATTACCTCATTCCAATCAAAGCAATCAAGAGCTTTGACTGTTTTTGTCTCTTCTTTGAATTTGCCTTTGGTCGTCTCCCGAACAGCCCTCCACATAACCATTGGTTCCCAACTCAAACCTGATGTATCTTCAAGAACATTCCGAAATATTACCGGCTCCCCTTTGAGCCAGTGCTTCTGAAAATGCTTAAAACTTCCATCATCTGTATCATGTGCAGTTGGACAATACAAAAAGTTATCATTGCTACCTTCTCTGAAAGCTGCTCGACGTAACATGCCACTGGAAACCTCTTCCATTCTGTGACAATCGTATTGAAGACATAAAGAGCATGTATTTGAATCCTCTGAGACCTCTTGATCTTTATATATATTGCCCTCTTTTTCAGCGTTCCTCTCAAGTTTTACAACCCAGTTTGACTTAAAAATTCGTTTTAATTCTAGCAATTGATTTCCACAGCCCCCTCGTTCCACAGGAGGGCACGGTATGCTACCATCACTATTTGCTCTCCAATCAGGTAATGGGCACAAGTGGTTCTCAATACTATTAGCTATAGCATGGGATTGGCTCTCCCAACCAGCTCCAAAAGCACCTCTAACTTGAGCATAAGCTCTCTCCTGACACTGTTGCTGAGCTGATTCTGCTTCATCTCCTCCAGGCTGGCACCCTTCCCGAAGTTCACGACAGCAGGTGAGACAGAGGTCATATGAACACTCTGAGCAACTTCTATGGTAATCAACAATAGATGTACTGCAGTTATCACTGTAAGAACAGTTGAATGGAAAACTAACTCAAAAACCAATTAATGGTCTGTGTCTTAAAGAAAATAATAGAAAGTCTTAAAAAGAAATAATGTGTCAATATCAAAACAAAAACACCTGCAATCAACATTTTTATTGGAAATATAAATATCAGTATTTTGCACATTCATACCAATACAACCGCTCATCTTGATTTAGTTTTGCCCTTTCAACATCAGTCACTGCTTCTACACCTGATCAGGAGTGTAACATCCATTAAAATTATTAAATATAAGAAAGTAGCAATACAACTTCTGCACGCTAGTTTATGTACCTCTAATTTTGGCTTCCATCTCCTGTTCCAAAGACTGCTCAGTGCGAATATGTTTAAGCACAGGAGAAACCATAGATAGCATATACCTCAGACGAACCAGCTTCTCAGAGTCATTTGTTTCAATTTGTGGGGGCTGTATTAAAATAAGTAATAACCCAAGTCAGATTTACAACACATGTCTGAATTGATAATTTTAGAGTCAGAATAACACCAACCATTAACTTCACACGGCCATTTTCACGCAGGCATGCTTTACAATTACAATTTCCTCGGCAAACAGGGCATGCCTCCTCAATGTCCTTTCTAGACTGCTCTGGATACCTATATTTCCAATTACATATACATATAAAATTAATTAAAACAAGAATAAAGGGTGAAAAACCCCCCTTCAGCATTTACATAACAAGCATTTACAGACTCAAGTAGGCAGCAACATTTAGCAAGCAAAACTTGCCATTTAAGCATTTTCACTCATTTTTCTTTAAAACATTGACAGTTTGAATAGCAAGATTTGTGATACATTCTTCTAATCAATGTTATTTATTCAAATAATTTGACAAACATATTATTTAATGTCAAGGCCTTAGACAACACTACAAACTTGCAATACTTTAGTATAATAACACCAAAATCTCTGACATAATTTCAAAGCAACAACTGTAATATCATGCAGAGGACAATTAACCCTTTCCTCCTCTGTTAGGTTGAAGAAATATCCGTCATACCATTTATCAATGCAAGGGAAGCAATAACGCTTTCTTTTGCATTTGGAACAGGAAACAACTCCCTCCTTGTCATTCCTCTGACATTGGTGACACATCCGACTGTTCCTGATAGAATCTCCATTTGTTATAGACAAATCCTGTTACCAAAATATAATGTAAGCTTTCAACTTTTATGATCAATTACAGGAAACAAAAGGCAATGTCACACACTAGTAAAATTCAATATTCATGTATACAAATCTAAACAAAAAGAAATAATACAAGCTGCAGTATAGATTTTACAATGCAGTTATAAACTGCTTTAGTGGTCTTTAGTTAATGGCCCTAATGGCTCTAAAATTCTAAATCTATTTGGGCATACAAAAAAGTGGTTCACTTGAACCTTAGATCTTTAAAAGGGCAGATAAGCAACAGACCATATGTATATTCTTGTGTTTTATCTCATTAAATGTCTCTTTTTTAATTATGAAATCATACAAAAGATAAACAAAAGAGAATGATAGGAATTTCTGAAATTTTCTACTCAATATTTTGATCATTTAACAATTAACATCTATAAATGTTTTTCTAAGCTCTCCCATAATATCACAAGGAAAACAAACAATGCATTCCCCTGGTGTAACATCCCATTTCAAAATAAGCCAATTTACATTTGGAGAAATTGGCTCAGCAACCAGGAACATGGAACGTTCAGATTTATAAGACATTCGCCCAAGACAAGAAGGTAATACTCTAATACACAAACTAGTTGCAAGGAAGGTAATTAAAGGAGATTAAAAAATGGCACCTAAACTAAGATATCTGTGATTGGATTTAAGGACTGATTAAATTAAAATTAAAATTATAGTTTATCAAAAGTCAAAGGGCGTATGAAAGGTTGTGTCTCATGAAGCAATAAGATATATAAGGGAGATCATTTAATGAGAAGAGGAGATCAATCAATTGGGAATAAATATTATGTGACTTTGCAAGTAAATATTACAGCAATGAGGATGAAAACCCTCCAAAGAAAATTAAGAGATTTAAGTATGAAACCCCATAACTTGTCTAAATATCAAGGACGAACATTTAAGAAAAAATAGCTGTGGATTGGAAGAAGAAACATAACAGAAAATCAATATAAGATTATTTTCAGAATTATGTCAGTGAAAAAATCTGAATATTATAATAAAATTCATGATTTTGATTAAGTTATATTTATAAATGTAAATGCAATTATCATTTTAGGATTAGAAATATTGTTCTAAGGCAAAAATAGAAATGTTCTAGAAAGGGACATTACACCTGGCATCAAAGTGTAAGAGCAAACATATATTTTGACAAAGATAAAAGACTCGAACTCTTTTTTCCTTGGTAAATATTTTCATCGAACACTCCTTTTCACTTTCCTAGCTAACATAAAAACAAGGAGCAAAAACAGAAAGGCGGGATTTTACATAGCATAAAATTTCATTAAACTTAATCTTCTGCAGTTCAATTCTCTTGTTAACATTATATGTGACAAGAAAAGGGTAAAACAGAAGGGTGGAGTTCTAAAAGACCTTTAATTCACCTTACTCAAAAGAATTCCTTGCCAATTGAAAGGCCTCTCAAATGTAATAAATTTTAACATGATTGGAGTTCAATTTTCCTTTTCACTTAAAAACTAGGGCAAAAAAATAGGAGAGGGTTTGAAGAAAAAGAAAATTCGGCTTGTTTATAAACAATTTGAAGATTTAAACCATTGCAGTCCAATAGTCTTGTTATCATATAAACAAGGGCAATGCTTTCCAAAACCTTACATTGAAGATATCTTCAAGAGTTAAAGTTTTGCAGTTTGAATTTTGTTAACATAAAAACAACAGCAATCCGATCAGGTAAGGTCTTATAAAACCTAAAATTAATTGTACTTCAAAAATCTGTTGAATATTTAAATGTGTGTGCTTCCATTTCCATGTTAATGTAAAAAGAAGGGCAAAGCAGAAGGGCAGAGACAAAGAAATAAGAAAACTTATATTACACAGATAGTTTTTTGCCAATTGGAATATTTATTAGGCATCCACATAACATATTGGACCATCATCAGAGGTCAGTGCTTTTGTCAAATTATAAAATAAGAAAAATACAACATAGAAAACACAGCCAAAAGAAATGGGTGGGGCTTAAGGAACTTAAAACTCACCTTACTGAGAGAATTATGTGCTATTTTAAACATTGCAGAAGCAGATAGATCTTATTCAATTAAATTATCTTTTTACATAAAATCAAATGATACAACAGAAGTGCAGGATTTTACAGAACATAAAAATTTCCTTAAAAAAATTACTTTTACTGTTCACTTTCTTGTTGACAAAAGATAAAGGGAAAAGCAGAATGTCAGAGTTCTTAGAAACTCAAAACTCACCTTGCTTAAACAATTCTTTTCTGATTGAGCCATTTCCTACGCATAACAAATATTACAAAGATCAGAATTCAATTTTCTTGTAGACATAAAAATAGGGGGGAAAAAAAGGAAAAAGTTCAACAAAAAAAGAAAATTCACATTATGTTAAAAAAAATTAAGAAATTTAAACTTTGGCAGTTCAATTTACTTGTTCTTTGTCATTACATAAACAAGAGCAAAAGACAAGGGTGGAGTTTTGCAATGAAAAGAAAACTCATGTTATGTTAAAAAAAATGAAGAAATTTAAACTTTGGCAGTTCAATTTACTTGTTCTTTGTCATCACATAAACAAGAGCAAAAGGCAATGGTGGGTCGGCTTTGCAATACATTAAAAATGTCTTCAAAATTAAAACTTTTGCAGTTCAATCTATTTGCTAGCATAACACTAAGGTCAACCCAATTGGACAGAATTTTAGGAAAAATAAAATTCACTGCACTTCAAGAATGCCTTCAAAAAAGAACAAGAGCAGCATTTTAAGAGACATAAAAAAAGCATACATAGAGAATTGTTTCCTCATTGGACCATTTCTTAGGCATAACATATTTTATCATGATTAAAAGTCCACTGTTCTCGCTGACACATAAAATAAGAGCAAAACAGAAAGGCAAGATATCACTAAATCTAAATTTTTCCTTATTTTAGAAAATATCATGAAGATTTACACTTTTGCAGCTCACTTGAAAATATGGTATTGAAAACAGAGGCAAAACAAAAAGGAAAGGTTCTCAGAAACACTAAAGTTCACATGACACAGAACTTCTGTGCCAATCTAAACATTGTAGAAGATAAATCTTATGAAGTTCAATTCTCTTTTTGCATAAAAACAAGAGGAACAGAACAACATATAAGTGCAGGGTTTTACAGAACATCAGTACTTCCTTTAACTTTTGCTGTTCAATTTTCTTGTTAGCAGAAAAGAAAAAGCGCAAAAACATAAGGGCATAGTTTTAAAAGTCTTTAACCTCACCTTACTCATGCAATTATTTTTTGAATGAGCAGTTTCCTGTGCATAACAAGTTTGACCATGACCAGAGTTAAATTTTCTTGTTGATATAAACAGCAAAACAACAGGTTATTGTTTTACAAAACCTAAAAATTCACCTTATTCACTAAAACTTAAACTATAAAATCTCAATTTTCTGATTAACATACAAACAGAGGAAGCAACAGAAGAAAACTTATTGTGAAAACTTGCTTTACTGAGAAAAATTATTGCTAAAAATTTAAATTTTGAAAACACAATTTTCTTGTTAGCATAAAACAGAAGAAACAACAGAATTTAAGAAATCGAAAACCCCCATTACTGAGAGAACGCATTGCTCAAGATTCAAATTTTGGAAGCTCAATTTTCTTGTTAACATCAAAATGGGAGAGCACCTGTTTTTAAGAAATATAAAACTCACCTTACTGACAGAATTCACTGCAGAAAATTTGAACTTTGGAAGCTCAATATTCTTGTTAACATAAGAGCAAAGACAAAACAAGAAAAGCACCCGGTTTTAAGAAATTCATAACTCATCTTACTGAAAAGAATTCATCGCAGAGGATTTAAACTTTGGAAGCTCGATATTCTTGTTGAAACAAGAATATTAAGACAAAACAAGAAAAGCACCCGATTTCGAGAAATGTAAAACTCACTCTGCTGATAGAATCCTTTGCCGTCTTGAGCATTGCAGAAAGAGCAGGATCTTCGTCAGCATTGTTCCTCCAATCTCGATTCTTGTCCTTAAGGGAGGGCCGACCCCTCTTCTTCTTGAGAGGCTCATGGCTTGCCAACATCTTCCTCTCACTGTCCTGAGGGAATGCGTATTCCTCCGCACTGTATTTCTTCATCTTCTTCTTCAAAGGCTCCGAATTATAAAGCAGAGAAAGATCATCTACGGCTCTTTTATTTGCACTTCCTCCATCTCCACTTGGCTCAAATTTTTTGATGCATTTTCCATTGTCATTATGCTCAAATTTCTTTATGCCTTCTCCAACGTCATTAGACTCAAATTTCTTGCAGCCTTCTCCATTGTCATGAGGCTTCAATTTCCTGAATCCTCCTCCATCGTCATTCAGCTTAAATTTCTTCAACACTCCTCCATCGTCAGGCTGCTTAAATTTCATCATCCCTCCTCCGTCATCTTTTCGCTTTAATTTCTTCAACCGTGTTCCGTCGTCATTGAGCCTTAATTTCTTCAAGCCTTCTCCATCAACATTAACCTTAATTTTCTTCAAGCTTCCTCCATCAGCAATTGTCTCAATTTTCTTCAAGCCTCCCCCATCGACATTTGCCTTAATTTTCTTCAAGCCTCCTCCATCGGCATTTGACTTAAATTTCTTCTGAATTTTTGCTTCGCTAGGGTTAGGGTTACGATTATTAGGGTTTTTCGCGGCTCGCTCCTTAGCCTGTAGATGATGTTTCTCGCAGAGGGATTTTCCATCCATAGCTACGCCGCTGCATCTCCACTGCTTGCCATCGGATCGCTTGCACCGCTTCTCCTCCGCTACGGTCTCCTTCATAGCCGCCTCCACCCCGGCAATTATTTCTTCTCCCTTCGCCACAACCATCTCCATCTCTACACCAATTTCTCCTCCCCTTCTACAACACTAAAACCTCCTCCAATTTATCACCACCAATTCACGCTCCAAATTCTAACCTAATCAGCAAACTATTCCTCCGCTTATATCACCCGATCCCACTGCATAATTTTACGACGATTAAGATCTAAATGAAATACTGTGATTTCGATTGCAACAGAAAAATTGATTAAAAAACGAGCCTTCGCTACCATGTTTCAAAAGCAGATTAAACAATAAACCCTGAGCGCGGGGGAGAGATATAGGCAGCTAGTCCCGCTATTTTTTCCAACTCGTTTTCAAATTAAAAAATTGAATATAATAAAAAAATAGTGGAACTACAACTAAATTAATTATATTGATTGTCAAACCAGCGGCGCTGCGCCTTCTGATTTTAATTTTCTTCAGTACGATGTTTTGTGTGCCGTAATACTACTTGTCTACAAAATTCCTCCTGTCTCTACTTACTCGGAAACAAGGCAGGCGTGCAACTTCACGTTAACTTAATCGTATTTAAAGATAGGTAGATAGTTTTTATTCTTTCCTTCTTCTTTTTTGGTTAGTGTGTTTGGATTAAGGGCGAATCCTATGGACCATATTATCTAATACAAATCATAGCTTCAAATTATTCAGTATTGAGTGCAAATCTAAGAGATATCTGAAGTTATAGTACGTGGACATGCAAATCTAAGAGATGTAATCTGAAGTTATAATACGTGTATATGCAACTAAGAAAGGATTGTTCTTGGTAGTGTTACATGCTTAAGTCCTATTTGGCTTCAGACATGCTTAATATGGTGTTCTGAATTGCATGATTTTATTCTCCAACTTTAATAATATTTCGTGGTAACTGCTTTTATCCCCTCTTATTGAGACACTTGCGCTCCAAGTGTCTTAATTTATACTACACATCAACACGAAGTTTAAACGTCCAGTATTTCATATGGTCATCTCTGCACATACGAGCTATTTTAGCGCGAGATATAGACGGACTGTAAGTAGAATATTTTGAACGAGGATTGGAGGTTCTTACGCCATTTTTAGTGGTGTTGTTCAGGAAGGCTTTCTTACATAATAGACTATTATTAGATGTGTTCGTGTTTTTTTTAGACGTGGAGATATCAATAATCTATAGTCAAATCTTTTTGGAAAGTTATTAGGAAGTAGGTGGAACATAGAATTAACATCTAAGTCTTAAAAAGAAAAAAAAAGACGTCGAGTTTCAAATTGAAGCATTCCGCTGTTCACTATTTGTACTTAATTGAAAACGTTTGGAATACACAACGGAAAGAAATTTTATGCTGTTTTGTTGAATTTTAAAATATATTTTAGAATAGGATGGTGGAATTTGGAGTAAATTTTTGAAGTAGAAGATTATTAGCAGTCATTTAATTTTTGTGGGGTTGTGGTCTCATGGATTTTAATTTGTTGCTTATTTTTAAACAGTCATACATCTAAAAAAATATACATTGTTGCTTATTTTTAAATAGTCAGACATCTAAAAAATATGCAGTTATTATTTATTTGCATATATGAATGAATGATATCAATAATATTTTTTTAGATAAAATTTGGATGGGAAAATTGAAGGCAAATGAAAAAGAGGGAATGAATAATATCAATAATATTTTTTAGATAAAACTTGGAGGAAAAAATTGAAGGCAAATGAAAAAGAGGGAAAGAAATTTATAACTACACCAAATAAAGAAGATTCTAAATTTATAACTGCATATTTTCTTAAATAGAGAAGAGGGAAAGAAATTTATAACTGCACCAAATAGAGAAGAGGGAAAGAAATTTATAACTGCACCACATAGAGAAGATTCTAAATTTATAACTGCACCACATAGAGAAGATTCTAAATTTATAACTGCATTAAATAGAGAAGATTCTAAATTTATTCTAAATGCACCAAAATAGAGAAGATTCTAAATTATCCTTTTTCCACAATTTTAAATTTGTATGGGAACAATCCAATTGCTTAAATATAAGAAGAAGATGCACCAAAATAGAGAAGATTTTAAATTATCCTTTTAACACAATTTTAAACTTGCATGGGAAAACTTCAATTGCTTAAATATAAGGAGAAAATGCACTTAAGCAACCACATAAAGACATAAGATAAGTCAGAATCAAAACTAAAATAGATAGAAGAATGTCAAAGTATTTTGAAAGCAATATAAATGGCAAAATAAGTGTGGTTAATGTTATAAATATTGTATCTTTTCTTTACAAGAAAAAAGAAACAAATTAACTTTTATTGGAAGAGAAATTATGATTAGAAATAATAGTACCTCAATCACATGAGATTGAAAGAAATGGAAAAATATTCAGATATTATAAGATAAAAAATAGTAAAAAATTATAAATAATAATATATTTATTTTGTGAAACATTATCTTGTCAAAATCAAATAAAATATTTTTAAAAACTAAAAAAATTATCTTATTATTGACTCTCATAAAATAATAATAAATAAATAAATAAAAACATGCATAGAATTTACCTTGTAAAAGATTTTTTAAAATATGCTAAAATATTTGAAATTGTATTTGGGAAATGTATAATTATTTTTTGTTTGACCAAATTAGATATGGCTCTTTTATTAAGGTCGTAGCCCTAGTATTCATGGGAACATTTCCTTTCATTATTATTAAGACTTGTCATTTGATTTATTTCTTTCATTTATTTATTTTCTATTTTTTAAAATTAATAATATTATGGTAATGAATATTAAATATTATTTTTATTTTTATATTATAAATTTTATGTATTTTATATAAAAAAAAAATTATTTAATAGATTATTATTTATTTATTATATAATAAAATATGCAACTTAATGTTATAATTATATACATAAAAATTAAAACATAATTATTATATATTTTAATATTAAAGTATTATTAATATAAATAAAATTAGAAATAAAATAAAACAAACATATGTTTTATTTTCTTTTGTTAATCATTAAAAATAAATCTATATTATAAATTAATTATTTTTTTATTAAGTAGAAAAATTATTGTTTATTTTTAATTATAAAGACATCAAAACTTTAAAATATATATTAATGTTTAAAAATTAAATTAATAAAATACATAGAAATGTATAATTATAGTTTTGTATTGTGAACATATATATAAATCTCTTTATTTAGATACCATAAAAATCAAAAATCAAATTGAAAGGTAGCAAAAAGTCTCATAATGATCATGTACATAAAAATATCTTAACTTAAATTTATCAAAAATCAAATTAAAAAATAACAAAAAAATATAATAATTTATAAACAAATAAATTATATTGAAATTATTATTTTGAATTTTTTTTATTAAGGTAAAATAGGTTTTAAAGGGATCCCAAACCTTTACACAAAATGCAGGAATAAAGATATTCAAAAAAACACATTTGTAACTAAACAAACAATAGAGCTACCGTAACTCTTTGAGGGTATTAGCCGCTTTCAACTTTGTTGATAGAAGCTCTTATGGAGATCAACCAAGCTAAGCAAATCATTCTTCTCTTAGTAAAAAGATTTTTCTTTCCCCTTGTGTGTGTACTTGGTCCTTTTTACTCTGAATGGCTTTGTTTTCCTTTGGTTACGTGATCCTTCTCCATCTTCTCAATAGTAATGGAGACATCAATAACTTGGTCTTCCTTGAGCTCCTTCAGCTTCTTAGTGAGGATGTGAATACCTTCTGCACTATTTTGAATAGTGCATAGGCTAATTTCGATGACCCTCTCTAGGTTTTGGTTAATTTACATCATTTTCTCTTCCAAAACCTTGACCCAACTCTCATAATCCTCTTTCATAAGATTGACTTCAATCATTATAGCTTCCATCACCAGTTGAATCTCGTTTTCATCATCCTTCACTTTCATAGAAGCCTTTGCTTCCCCTTTGGCATCAATTTTATTATGTAATGATCTTAGCTTTACATTTATCTGATTTAATTCCAAGAAGAACCATTTAATTAGGTGAAATTGACCCACTACCCCATCCTTGCTAACCCTAAAACAAGGAAAAACTGACCCACCACCCCATCCTTAGCTAACCCCAAAAAACTATAAATTTCCTCTTTGTTAGTGTTCAGTTGTGGGAAATCCTGAGACAAGTCTTGAGGAGAAAACATATGTCCAACATTAGCACTATCAGGGGGTTAGAATGGGGTTTTTACCACTACAATTTGCTTGCAAATTAGCCTTCTCCTTCAAATTAGCCTTTCTTTTACCATCTTTCATTCCAACTTTTTTCTTTATTTTTTCTTCTCAACGGAAGAGACATGAATATAATTCATAAGAATGGGGCTTTGAATTGTTTCAATTTTATAATTTTATAATTATTAATGTATATTATATTAATTATTTTATTACTATGAAAAATAAAATTAAATAAAATTGCCAATGGGGTTGTGCTTAAATGGCAAGGCCATATGGTTCTCAAGATGGAGATCCATGTTCGAATCCCCAAAAGTGACATCTTAAGTTGGAATTCCAAGTGGTGGTTCTTGGACTTCCATTGTGGCTTCTTAGTTGAATAAGTGGCTATAAGTTGCATATGTTGAAAGGGAGGAGGTCCTCCTTTTGACCTCCATTGGTGTGGGGCCAATCTAAATAATCCCTCCTTTTTTTTAATCAATAAATCGCTGCTTGCGGGGTAGCACCCATAAAGTGAACGAAATAAACATATGGACTCCTTCAAACCCAAAATTGGGGAGCACAGAAAGCCTACTTCAGACCCACAAATGGGGAGCACAAAAAGGAAACACCTAAACAAGTTTACCCTTGCCTACAAATTGATTAGCTGCCCACCTTTTCTTTGGTGTGGGATCGGAGGTGCATATTGAATTTCACCTCATTCTTCTTTCTTTTACTTTGCACCTTCATCCAACTTTCTTTTGACGAACCACCACCCATGTCCTTTGCTTTACCTTTGATTATTTGCCTTCCCCCTGGAGACATTATTTCTGAATTTCCATCCTTGACACTGTGACAACCAACATGAGGAGAAACTGTTGAGGCCTCTGAATCAACTTGTTTCCCTTTTTGGTCCCAGTTTCTTTTCTTTGAGGTAGTGGTGGGGGTTTTTCCAAGTGAAGGAGTATCACCAACAAAATTCACCATAGCAGAGGACATACCTGCCAATGGAGTGGCTTGGGAATCACCTGGTGGAGCCATGCCCGAGGAAGTGTCAACAGCTTTGGGTGGCTCTTTAGCCTCACCATCTGAACCATCATTTTCCATTGAGTAATGCTAGGGGGTGGCATCTTTCCACCAGATAGCTTGGTTTCCATACCAACATTTTGAGCAGTGTGTAGCCATATGACCAGTGTTGAAACATCAACGACAACGAAAAGGTAGTCCTTCATAATCAAGCAATTGATTCCATTTCATCCCCGCAATTTTCTAAAGGATATTCACAGGGAGATCTTTGGTTGTGTTTATCTCCACTAATATGTGACCGTAGGCAGTGTGCAGAAAATTTGAGGAGCCATCATCCACCGCCAAAAACTTCCCCAACAAACTGCCAATGGCTTCAAAGCATGAATCACACCATAACTGTAGAGGCAGATTTGACAGCCTTACCCAAACTGGAACCAAGTCAAAGGATTTTGTGAGAGGGTTGAAGGAAGGGTGCCAAGGTTTCAAAATTAATAAATGTTGCTTCTTCCAGCTCCATTGGTATTCATATAGAAATGTATTACAATCCTTCACATTATTGAAAACCACCACGAAGAACCCCCTTGCACTGGGGTAGATCTCTACATCCCCCTCCAAAATAGGTTTCCAAAATTCTGCAATCCAAGGCTTGGCCAAAACCCTCGGAAACTACCAACCAGGCCCCTAACCTGCAAAATAAGATATATTTTCAACCACTTCCTCAGCAATCTCCTTGACGAAAGAAATCGTTGGGATAATGGTTGTGCATTGGAGAGCCCTAATACCCTTCTGCTCACCAAGATCAGTCACCTTCGCCCCCGATCTCCCCCCCCAACCATTGCTCATCCCCCATTTCTTCTGTGGAGAACAAGGTCGAGCAATACTATCATTAGTCTATCCCCCAAACCCCTTTGAAGACGCAAGCCGACCATTAGGATGTGAGGCCGACTTGTGTTGCTCCTTCTCTTGCCCACGAATCATCATTTCTCATCCTTCCACCACCATTGAATATGAGTGACTGCAGAATACAACACTCGATGATTAAGCATTTTATCACCGCCCATCGTTTGGGTCGGAGAATGTTTCTACAGAGGCACCGAAGGATGCCCTAGCTTCGCCAGTTGACGGTAGCCTCCAAAATTTTGCTTGGTTCGACGTAGTGGTGAAAGAGCGAGCCGAGGTTTTCCACAGCACACTGGAGTCTGCTGAAGTCATTGCAGAGCTTCCCGTTGTTGTCTCACTCCTAAATAATCCTTCCTTACCGACCAAAAAATAAATAAATAAAATTAAGTAGATAATTTGTTAAAATAAAAATAATAATACCTTTTGAATATATATAATATATATTAAATATAGATATATGAATATTTAGAAATAATGTAAAAAAATCTAATGTATATACACATTATATAAGTAATGTATAGATAAATATAAAAGTTAAGAATATAACTCGATAAATATTCACTTACAAACTAAAAAAATTGATTATGTACTGAATATAACATATTTACTTGTTATAAATTTGTATTCTATTTTAATTTTAATATAAGGATATTATCTTAATTATATATGTAATCATATAATTATTTTAAGTCTATTATATTATCTACTATTTTATTTACAAAAAGGAATATTTTTTATTGTATTTACTAAGTACATATTTATTTCATAAAAATATTTCATAAATATGTAATATATAAAAAATAAAATTCAATTATATTAAGATAAATATTTAATTATGTAATGAATATAACATATCATACTTAATATATATTAATAGTATAATTCTAATCTAAAAATAGTATCTTACATATATAGTATTATCTATTATTTTATTTACTAAATAGTTATTTATTATTTTATTTACTAAAATATATAATTATTTCACTAAAATTATTTATATTTAGATAGAAATAATTATGACATAAATACAATAATTTTATACTATTATTAAATTTATTTATATATTCACTCAATAATGAGTTTGTTTGGTTGTGGGAAGATAAATGACAATTTTTACATGTGTATAGACTAAAATTACGCTCATGTTTCTTCTTCAATACTTTTTGAGGTGGTAGCAAGGCTATTGGTGGAGATACTAGTGTTTCTTTCTCTTTAGAAATTTATGTTTTGACAAATGGCTTCAGTAGAGGGGTTGCAAAGTGGCACTAGCAAGAAGAGTGTGAGTATAAACTAGCATATATATATTTAATAATATATATAAAATACATTGAAAGATATCCTTCTTGAGGCTTCTATTTTTAAATCAATTTCTCACATTAAAAGTGCAATAGATGCCTCGAGAAGGATACCTCTCAGTGTATTTTATATATATTATTAAATATATATATGCTAGTAGCATTCGTAGCACAACATGTAAGAAATTAAATCAATTAGAGATTGAATGAGGGTTAAGATTAGGGTTAGAATTACAGTTAGGGTACAATTAGAATTAAGGTTCGGGTTATGATTAGAGATAGAATTAGGGTTAGGGTTACAATTTTGGTCATGGTTTGGTTTATGTTTAGGTTTAGGTTAAGTTCAGGGTTATAATTAGATACAAAATCAGGGTTAGGGTTGGGGTTATGTTTAGGTTAGGATTAAAATTAGGGTTATGTTTAGGATTACAATTAAGGATAAGATTCGAGTTACACTTAAAGTTATTGTTAGTTTAAGAATTAGGGTTAGGGTTGCAATTAGAAGTAGTGTTAGTTATAGAATTAGGGTGGGTTATAAATAGTGTTATTGTCAAGGTTAAGGTTAGGGTTAGATTAGAAGTAGGGTTAGTGTTAGGGTTAGAGATAAAATTAGAGTAAGGGTTGGAGTAGTAATTATTGTGAGTGTTATGGTTAGGGTCAGAGTTAGATTTAGGGTTAGGGTTAGGGTTAGGGTTAGAGTTAGAGTTATAATTAGGGTTAGGATTATGATTAGGATTATAGTTATATTTAGGGTTAGGGTTAGGATTAGACTTAGAATTAGAATTAAGGGTGGGGGTAGGATTAGGGTCAAAATTAGATTTAGGATTTGGGATATAGTTAGGGTTAAGATTAGAGTTACGATTAGATATTTTTTAATGGGGTTACAGTTAGGATTTGGTTAAGGATTAGGGTTAGGGGTAGATTAGAGATAGGGATAGGGTTAAAGTTAAGCTCACTATTAGGGTTAAGAGTAAGGTTAGGATTAGGGTTAGAGTGAAAGTTATGATTAATATTAAGGTTTGGGTTAGGGTTAAGGTTAGAGTTTGGGTTAGGAAATTAGGATTAGGTTAGGGGTAAGGTTTGTGTTATAATTAGGGCTAGGATGAGGATTAGCGTAAGGGTTTTAGTTCGAGATAGGATTAGGGTTAAGATTAGAGGTTAGGGTTAGGGTTAGAGATAGTATTATGTTTAGGGTTAGGGTTATGATTAGAGATTGAATTTGGGTTAGGGTTAGGGTTAGGATTACAATTAGGGTTAAGGTTAAGGTTAGGATTAGGATTAAGGTTTAGGTTAGGATTAGAGATAGAATTAGGGTTAGGGTTACAATTATGGTAATGGTTTGGGTTAGGTTGAGGTTAAGGTAAGGGTTATAATTGGATAAAATTTAGGGTTAGGGTTAGGGTAAAGGTTAGGGTTGAAATTAAAATCTAAGTTAGTCTTAGAATTATGGTGGGTTAAAAATAATGTTAGTGTCAGGGTTAGGGTTAGGGTTACAATTACAATTAGTGTTAGATTAGAATAGGGTTGGTGTTAGATTAGAATTAGGGTTAGTGTTAGGGCTAGAATTATAATTAGAGTAAGGGTTGGAGTTAGAATTATTGTGAGTGTTATGGTTAGGGTTAGGGTTAGAGTTAAAGTTGTGGTTAAGGTTGGGGTTAGAGTTAGAATTAGGGTTAGGGTTGTAATTAGAATTAGTGATAGTTGTAGAATTAGGGTGGGTTAAAATAGTGTTAGTGTTAGAGTTATGGTTAGGGTTAAAATGATAATTAGTGAACATACTTTTAGAATTAAGGTTAGTGTCAGGGTTAGAGATAAAACTATATCTAGAATCAGGGTTACAATTAGAGTTAGAATTAAGGTAAGGGTGGGTTAAAATAGTGTTAGTGCTAGGGTCAGGGTTAGGGTTACAATTAGAATTGGTGTTACTTTTAGAATTAGAGTTAGTTTAGGGTTAGAGATAAAATTAGAGTTAGGATTCAAGTTAGAATTATTATGAGTGTTAGGTTTAAGGATAGAGTTAGAGTAAGATTAAAGTGAATCCCTTAAAGCAACGAAAACACAAGGTTTCTAGAGAATAAATGGTTTTGGAATTTATCTCACTCATCAATAAGGAAATCAAGGAACTAAATCTCTAACACTAGAGGTAATAAGGATACATGAATTGGTGAAGAATGTGGATGGGTTTCCAAGCATGGGGATTTGCTCTATCATAGTAAATCTTCTACTCAACCCAAGATACATGAGAGGAAGATGGAGTGTCTTTGATGTTGCCATGTCTTTGTCTTGCACTTTTATATTGTTGAATGTGGCTTGCTCCTATCTACTTTATGGTGATATAGTAGAATTGTTCACCAAACACAAGTACATTTCTACTACATTCTTGAGCATTTATACACTTCCAAGATGTGGCAACAAAGTATGTAATGATTAATGGATGAACTAACAAAAGGCTTGATGGTGGCACTTCTAGAGGAGGCTATCCCATCATTTTTAGACTAACATGAAAGTGAAGATTCAAAGGATGAATTGTGGTGGTGGCTAGCTAAGTAAGGATATAAAGTGTGATAATTGTAATTTTAATTCTCAAGGTGGCTTGGGGCCTACATAATTTACCTTGGCCCCCTTTCAAACTTGGTTATAGTTTTCTACTCTTTGCATAATCTATGTAGTAGGGTTTGGGCCAGCTTTAGTTGATCATGTTGTTTTTAGGCCTCATGGAATAGGTTTTTTTTATGAATGTATGTAATTTTGTTTTAGTTAATGTAAGGATATTAAGTTTTTTAGGTATTTTGGTTTGATACCTCTTTCAATCTCTACATTATCAGACCTAAGGTTACTTATTTGCATCATCTAGAGATTTTTCCCCTTTTTTAGTGTGGTTCTTGGATCCTAAACTAGGTTTATTATCAAATAAATTATTTATATATATTATTTATTTTGTATTTTTTTAATTTTTGTTAACATCCCTACCTCATTACACCCCACCTCTTATTGTCATTGATGTTACACCTCTTGAAATAGTTAAAAAAATATCTCTTTGAAGTAAAATTTAAAGTAAATAGTTTTTTTGTTTAATTTCTAAATCTAGGGGGTAAAACTAATCACCATGATCACCCTCCTATCAACTACTCTTGCTACTTAATGGATTTATCTATGTTTATTGTTGATCGATTTATGCCATTTTTTATTATTTAGACTTTGTCTAACTTAAACTCTAAAGATGTACCTTATTCATAAAAAAAAAGTTAGGCATGATTTCTTTAAATACATTTCAATTTAAAAATAAAATAAAATAGTTTTAAGTATAAACTAAAATTATCAAGCAAGTGGTGGCTTTTCTAAAATAAAATTAAAAGCTGAATACAAAAGTAATCAATGTAAATAAAATAAAATAATCTTAACTAAAAACTGAAATTTATGTATCCATGTATGTGTGTACCAAATAAAATAGTTCTAAAAGCCAAATAATATAACTCTTGAGTAAATAAAATAGATATTTTTGCATAGATGTATTTAAGATATCACACTAATTTATAGAACTTTATATTTAACATGAAGTTCAAACACTCAATCTTTTATATGATAATTGTTGCACATAAGAGTTATTTAAGCATATGATATAGATGGATTGCAAGTAAAATATTTAAAATAAGGATTAAAGTTTCTTACATTATATATTAAAAATATTTTTAATGGAGTTATTTAAGAAGACTTATTTCTCATAAAATAGATAATTGGTATTGTTGTATCTTTCTATAAAAGTGGAGATATCAATAATCTATTAAATTGTTGTATTGTCATGGTCAATTTTCCTTTTCGAATGCTATTCAAGAGCATGTAGAACATACAATTACTATTTAGGTAGAAAAAAAGGGGGGAAAGATCAAAAGGATAGGCAAGTTTTAAATATGCACAGTCCAATTTAGACCATTGGTACTTAATTGAAAAAATATGCGATATCAAAGGAGAAGAAGCTTTTTGTTGTTTTATTGATTTTAAAAAGCATTTGACATGGTACTTATAGATAAAATTTAGAAAAATATGGAGGAACTCAAAGTTCCAAATGAGTATAGAGTGGTAGTTCATAGGCATTATGAGTTGGCGAAGACCAAAATCAAAATAGGTGGAGGAATGCCAAAATTATTTAGAAATAACATGGGTTTCAAACAAAGGTGTATGTTCTCCCCCACTTTATTTACAATATACATCGATAAGATAGAGGAGTGGATAGACAAAGCTAGTTGATGGGGTGATAAACTTGATAGATATATAATAGAGTTAATTTTTGATGTAGATAATATTATCCTAATTATAAAAAATAGCTCATAGTTTGAGATAACTCTTTGAAATATTTAGAGCTCTATTGCTAGGAGGTCAAGATGAAAGTGGACACTAGCAAAACCGAATTTATGATATTTTCATTACAAAGAAATAAAAAACTTGAATTATCTTTCTTTTTTAGGGAACTCTACTAGAAGTAATAGAAGAATACAAGTTCCTTGTTCTTAATTTTCACAATAGGCTCAATTGGGAGACATTTAAGTAAAAAACAATACAATGAGATGGAAGGTTTTATACTTACTAAATAATAGGTGCAAGAATGTAGAATTATGGGAATATAAAACTAAGAGAACCCTATTTGAATTGATTGCCACATTAGTAGTCATTTAAGGGTGAAATTTAGGGTAGCAATGTATCAAACAAAAAATGGAGGAAAGTATACAATCTAAACAATAGGTGCAAGAATGTAGAATTATGGGACTATAAAACTAAGAGAACCCTATTTGAATTTATTGCCACACTAGTAGTCATTTAAGGGTGTGAAATTTGGGGTAGCAATGTGTCAAATCAAAAATGGAGAAAGATATGTATAATCTAAAATATTTAATCATGAGTAGCCTACAAACCAAAATTTAGCTCCATGCTAGATTATAGTCACTAAAATGGGCATTTTCTCATAGAGGGCATCAATGATGACTTCAATGTTTAGTTATATAAAAAGACGCGTTATGGAGAGATATATTTGGTGCATAATGGTAATATAGGAAGAGCTAAGTAGAAAGAAGAATGCATGGATAAAATGGATTAACAAGTGGATGAGTAAATGGGACATCCAACATGTAAGAGTGTCGAAACACTAATAAGAAAATATAAAATATGAGAAATTCAAAACAACCATGTCAACAAAATAAATTGGGTGGAAGAAAGAATATCACATTTGAAATATTTTAACCCCACATGACACTATGGTAAAAAAAACTAAATAGAAGTATAAATCAAATGGAAGGCAAAAATGTTGATGGGCTATTTTAGGATGAAAAAATGCAAGACCAACAAGCGAACAATGCTCAAGGAGTTAAAAATGAGAACATACATATTTTATAACAAGGGGAGGTGGAGACATAATGGTGCCACATCATGGAGTGCACAACCTATAGAGACACTTGTATCGAGTATAGAGTTAACTTGAGAGAACAACCCATTCAACTTGTTTAAGTAGGTAAGGCTAGATAAAATAGGGAGATTTTTTAAAAGGATCTACAATGGAAGATCTAACATCTAAAAGGTTTAGAAATTTTGTGAGGCTAATCAAGTGGCCTTTATGTCTAGTGGGTGTGTTAACATGAAGCACTTTTGTTGTAAATCTTGGTCCTATAATTTTCTTAGCCTTGTAGATATTTTAAAAAAATCATTTCATTTCATTTCTTATTTTTATATTTTGGTACACTTGAATCAATTAATTTTTAGAACCAAAGCTTTTCAATTTTCATCAATAAAGTTTTTTTATAATTTTTCTTTAATTAAACATAATAAAATAAAAATACTACCTTTGAAATTATGTTAGTGTATGATTTTTATTTTTCAAAGTTTTGTTAACATTTATATATGTTAATTTTTTTAATTCTCAATTTGAGTTTTGTTTTGCTGAACTAGATTGTATACTAAAAATAAGCTCAAAAGATACATTTATCCTCAAAAATTATAGATTGCATAGAATCATGTGCTTAGATCAAATTAGTAAGGTCAATAAATGAAGTTTCAAATAAAAAGTGGCCCTAAAAAGAAAACATCAAAATAAGTATGGTACCTGTAGACATGGAAAATTGATCGACACACTTGATCTTGATTACTAACATCGTTTCATCCTGAATCGTACTCTCAGCTTATCATCACCTTTCATCCCTTAATTAAATCTTTCTCCTTTGCTGATTAAATTAATCAATTTAATTTAATTAATCATCTATCTCTGTTCATTTAAATAATTAATTTTATTTAAATTAAGTCTCTAAAGTCTTCTTGTTAAATTGAATAAATTAAACCTTATTTGATTTAATCTAACATTATCCCCTTTAGTTAAATAAATCAAAACATTTATTTAACTAAACCCTTCCTCTCAATTTGATTTAAATCAATGCCTAAATTTAAGTCTAAATTGTCACATCTCCTAATTCCTCATTAAATTAATTAATTTAATCCTAAATCATGTCACATTCTCTAGAAAATGCAACTTGCACAATAAATCAATTACTTTGATTTATTAAATTGCCTATTTTATCTTAACATGGAATAAAAAAGGAATATTCCCTCAAATTTGAATTCAAATCCAAGTGGATTTGTCCTTCCAACAAAGCATTCACTCCTCTTACATGTCCTTGTGCATTGAGCCAAGTGGCATTTATTTCATTATTTTTTCCCTCTCACATGTTATTTCTTAAATTTGAAATTCCACTTAATAGCATTTATCATGCACATTGACCAAAATGTGCACAACCTTCACCCATTCACATCTTGACAAGTGTCACTTGGCCATTGGATGTTGAATGATCCCACATTGCTCAAATATTGTCCATTCTTCCAATTTGAAATCTATAAATGAGAGACTCTTCCTCTCATTCATTGTTGAAGTAATGATTAAATTATCTCTCAAGGAATGTCAATCCTCACAGGTAAACATCTGTAGATTTCCATGTTTCCCAAGTGAGGAAGGAGTGAATATAAATATCAATGTGGGAGACATGTCCCATGAGCGGATGTGGAGACACTTCGGCTCAAGGGACATGTCCCTTTATTTAACATTCTACCACTCACTAATCGGCGATTAGTCATTTATTTCACCGATGCTATCAATTTTAACACTCCCTCTTAGCTAGGGAAGATAAACTCCAAACAAGTAAAGTGATATTACCTAACTTGTGATATCAGAAGATATGGTATGCTTTTGAAAGTGTCAAGTCACATGACATTCTTCATAATACATATTCTTTATTCAACACTCCCTCTTAGCTAGGGAAGATAAACTCTAAACAAGTATAAAAGTGATATCACCTAACTCATGATATCAAAAGATATGGTATGCTTCTAAAAGTGTCAAGTCATATGACATTCTTCATAACACATCTTCTTTATTCAACACTCCCTCTTAGCTAGGGAAGATAAACTTCCACCAAGTAAAAATGATATCACCTAACTCGTGATATTAGAAGATATGGTATGCTTCTGAAAGTGTCAAGCCACATGACATTCTTCATAACACATCTTCATTATTCAACACTCCCTCTTAGCTAGGGAAGATAAACTTCCACCAAGTAAAAATGATATCACCTAACTCATGATATCAGAAGATATGGTATGCTTATAAAAGTGTCAAGTCACATGACATTCTTCATAACACATCTTCATTATGGTATGTGCACTGACATCAAGTCACATGATGTTTACCATAATAATTCATGGCATATCCATGAATATATAATTATCCACCATGATTATCTCTTAAGGATCACAACCATCTTCAAATGACATCAAGTCCCATGATATCCATCAAAGTGTCCAAGAGATACTATCATGATAGTTCAACTCATCATTGTAGAGTCGTCACTTTACAATGTCACATACAAGTGTTCATTATTAGAAAGATCGTCACCTTTCAATAATGTACATAGGGGGAGCGGGCCCATAAGGTCATGGAGTTACATACATGACAAAAGAGTTTACACATTAAACATCTTTAAATATATCAATACAACTTCTAACCAATTTGAATTTCAAACATAATATCAAATTACATTTCAACCATACCAAGATTCTTCTTGAAGTGTTCAACCTTGACTCTGGAGAGAGGTTTGGTGAGAATGTATGTTGTTTGATCATTTGTACTAATATACTCCAACTGGATTACATTCCTTTCTACCATGTATCGTACATAATGGTAGGGGATCTCAATATGCTTAGATCTATCATGGAATACTAGATTTACAAAGAGCTTAATGCAACTCTGATTATCACAATGAATGATAGTAGGATTCAAGGGTTCACCAAAGAGTCCCACAAGAAATTTTTGGAGCCAAACTGCTTCTCTTGCCCCCATAAAGGCTGCAATGTATTCAGCTTCAGCTTCTGTCGATTTTTGAGCCACTGAAGACTATTTTTTGTAGATCATAGTCATAAGGTGAATTTCCTTTGGTTCACACATGAACTGGCTTAGAGCATTCACTAGGACCTTCCATTTGTTGTTGGAGTGCTCTATCAACTAAGCTACTGGCCCCTTGTGGCCAGCCCATCGTCAGTCCAGGTGTGGCTTATTTCCAACACCCCCCCTTAAGCCACACTGTAGGTGTTTGGGGCTCTTCTGAAGTTAAAACCTTCTTTCCTTAAGAAATGAGGTGATCTTTTCCTGTTATCAGTAGATCATCAACATATAAAATAATTATTAACATCTCACCTTTAAAGTAAATATTTGGGTCTGCATCATTCTTGGAAAATCCTAGTCCCAAGAGGTAGCTGTCAATTCCTTCATGCCAGGCTCTAGGGGCATGTTTAAGTCCATATAGGGCTTTCATCAATTTGCATATTTGTCACGGAGTCTCTCAACGTGATGTGGTCATGGAGTCTCTCAACATGACGCCTCATCTCAGTCTCAGAGATGAACAAGGGCTTTCACCTCATATCTCTATATCTTAGAGAATTATGCATTAACACAAGTGATGATGTGACTCCCTCTGAAGCTCTAAGTACTTGCATCAGCCTCCTGACCTCCTCATCCAAAATCATCTGCAATACTTGCTTTAGAGAAATGGTTTCCAACTCACACCTTTGTAGAGATTCAGGGTTGTTCTCTTCAAACTCATCCCAGATCACTCTATTATGAATAGGTTTGTGGAGCTACCAATGTTAAATCCAGGTTGACTGACATGAGCAATTCTAATCTCAACTGCTGAAGAGGTACTTCAAGGATTTAGTATCTCACCTTGCAACATTACAACCCTTACTTGTTCTCAGCAAGACATAGAGCTCCCTTTGAAGGTTAATGCTTCCTTTTCAAAAGATATCTTCAACCATTCACACAATCTCATGGTTGCAAGCGGTGTCTCCATTTTTATTTTTATTTTTTAACCTACAGGATGCATCAAGCTCTTCTTGAAAGCAATCTCTTACGTTTCTTGATCCATCCTGAAAGTAAAAGAGAAGATTACTAATATTTCATTGAACTCAAGTATCTTGAACAAAAGTACCATTGCTAGAAGCATATATGATTCACTTATCCAATGTTATATCATGAATTAATGATTACAGAAAATTCATGAACATTAAGCATGGAATACTTATCTCTTCATGTAGAGCTGAAATTTTACACTTAGATTTTAAAAATGCAAACAATAATAAAATACTTATCTTGTGTTGTCGGTACACCTCAATCTTCATTTTGCACAGAAAATTGTTTCTCTTCTCAAAGGCTCAGCTTTACTTAGAATTTGTAGTGGTAGCTAGTTAAATTTGAATGGTCAAATACCATATTCAAATTTATCAATGCACTCCTTTTCCAGCTGTAACCCACCTAGAATTGCTATCCAGAAGCAACAAACTCTATGATGTACGAATGATCAAGGATGAACCCCAGCGCATCCTACAATGGTGTGTATCATGATGGCAATAGAAACAATACTTCCAGCAACAGAGTCTAACCAGAAGTGATGAACATTACTTCCAGAAGGCACAAGTTCGATATGGAACTCTTCCCACCACTTTTATTGCTGGATGGATCTATGCACCAAGAGATGTCTCCATCATCGAATGGCATCATAAGTAATGCAATTTAAAACTCTTGATGCTCAGAGGATGCTCAGATGCCTCAAAGATGCTTATGACTTCATTGAAGAAATGATTCTCGGCTCAGTTCTCTTACAAAAAGAAGCAGAGGCGCTAGAGATTAAAAATAGGATAGCATCACTCAACCAACTCCAAGCTTTCGATCTTTCACAAGAACCAATTTTAGTTTGGGCAGAACCTAAAATATCAATGTTCAATTCTACAACATATCCAACAGAGTGAAGGATATGTTCGACTCTTCAATAGAGAACATCGATCTTATGAACTTTCTCGATCATCCAAAAGATATAGAGATCCAGGAATTTCATCACGGGAATGGAAATGAATGATGTCAAAGGAATTTCTCGATCATCCAGTCAATCTCTACCGCTTAATATCCCGTTTGATGAATTCCTTCTTAGGCCCATCTTCGGCTATTCATCATTTTCCTCAAGATGACGATTTCATATATACAAACTTCCTTTGTTGACTCCAATGACCGATCAATAAATAGATTGCTATACCCGATGTCTATTTACCATTGCTAAATTGACTTTATCTATGATAAGAACCTTGCAGCTCAAAATTTTGTGACTCGGAATGATCTCCTGTCATCACTCAAGGGTTACGCTTTAAACATTCTATCGAAGGTCCTTGATTCTATTCCGCTTCAGCAATATTCACGATATGAATCCTGTGAATTAGCGGATTTATGCTTACATACACAATCCACAACATAAACCTGTGAATAAGATCCACATACCCGGTACTACGAGTGGAATTTTCAACCAAGAAATGTGGATGAGAGTTTCGATTAAAACTCCAGAATTCCACTCCACTGTCGGCAAGAAACTAATAGACGACATTAAAGAAATTTAAAGGTCTCTCGGTTTCACAGAGTCCTTGATAATACCATCAGTGCCATCTACCATCCCATTTTGTGCATATCCTGACACCATGACTGTCCATGAGACCTCATTCTGCACAAGCATTAACTCAAACAGTTGGTGTGCCTCCTCCATCTGTCTGCATTGGCAATATCCATTACTCATCGAAGTCCAAGAAACCATATCTCAAGAAGGCAATCTGTCAAAAAAATGTCGCGCGACATCAATCCTCCCGACCTGTATGTACCTCGTCATCATGGAAATCTAAGAGATCACATTTCGTTCAGGGATTTTGTTTTTTGCATGCTTCATCTATTATGCGATCCCAAACATAAGCTTTGATCATTGACGTCTAAGAAATCACATTTCGTTCAGGCACTAGATTAAATAGTCTGCGCGCATCCTCAGTTCTCTCATTCCTCACATACCCGAAGATCATAATTTAATCGAATCTTACCTAACGTGGCTCTGATACCATGTTGAAGCAATGATTAAATTCTCTTTCAAGGAATGTCGATCCTCACAGGTAAACATCTGTAGATTTCCATGTTTCCCAAGTGAGGAAGGAGTGAATATAAATATCAATGTGGAAAACACGTCCCATGAGTGGATGTGTCTCCACAAGGTGGAGACACATCGGCTCAAGGGACGTGTCCCTTTATTTAACATTTAACCACTCACTTATCGGCGATCAGTCATTTATTTGACCGATGCTATCAATTTTAACATTCATAACACACAATTTGAATGCAAAGTTACTCTATTCACATTGACAGCTAATTTTATCCATTTCATATCAAGAGTTCATCATTTTATGGTTTCATAACTAGGTTATGCCAAAATTTCATCAAGGAGCTTCAACCATCATCAAATCATCAAAGAGCTTACAAAGGAGTTGGGAAAGGGCCAATTTCTACACATAATTGGCACCAATTCCCCCATGGGATCGAGAGTTTGCATCTTAGAATAAGATTTCATTGTTTTCTTTGTTCATTTCTTCACTTTCTTTCCTATTTAAGCATTGCAAATGGATTTCATGGGGAATCCTTGTCTTAACTAGCATTTCAATCTAATAATGTGTTTGTTTGCCATGTTTGTGCAGGTATAGGATTGGGATTCACAATACCAAAAAAGAAACAACCATCTAAGTTACATGCTCATAATAACAACATGAATAGAGAATAAATTAACCAATATGCGTAATTAAACCAACTGTGGAGAGGGTTATTTATTATATGGGTTACCCCACCCATCCTCAAGTAATTTTTTTCCTTCTTTCATATGCTTCAAACTAGTGAGAATTGAAGTTTCTCACTCCTTGAGGCCCTCTCTTGTTGTAGATCTTGCACACTTGGATATATCTAAGCACTCCTATATGAGAGATGGAAAGTGTCAAATAAGAAATTTTTCTTTTGTCACTATTGGCCTATCCATGCCTTTAAGAGGATGATACAAAGTGATAAGTAGGCACAAATCATCCACCTTGGCACCTATCCAATGAATTCTCCGTCGAAGGTTGCCTAATCAATGGTGAAGTAATTTTTTGTGCTGACTACAAGAACGTCAATAAGAATATTTATAGTTATGTTGATGTTCTTGATAGGGGGATCTATTGTGAGAATGTGAATAACAAAGGACCCTAGTGAAATAATGTTACTAGGTCATTTTTATTAAAGTGTATGCATAAATGAGGACATTTATATGTGTATTAAGGACTACCATTTTGATATATTTCAATGCACGTTGAGCTAGGATTGACAATACAATAGTAAATACAGTAAAAACAAGCAACAAAATAGAAACACAAACAAAAGATAGGCCAAGAAAGAGCTAAAAAAATGACATCAAACATATGTAGCATGAATTGATATAAAAACCAAATTTGTAATTAGAACCTCTCAGAGAATTACCAAACCTTTGAGTTCAAAGCCTCTATGCAATAAGTTGCCTAAGTTTGCAACTTGGTCCTATATGTAAAAAAATTGAAGCTTTCAAGGAAGAAATCTTCTAAGAAAATATTTTTATGGAAACCTATTGGGGAGATGATAAAAAAATAGAATAAAATAGTGAAATAGGTAGAATTTAATCCATCATACATTATAAATTAGATAAAACATGAAATTAGAGAGATGTACTTTATATTATGACACATGCACATTAGAAATAAGTTTTCCAAGTTGTTAAATATCCACAAACCCAATTATAGTTAAATAAAGCCCAAGACAAGGTTGTTGAGGACCTTGGAGGCCTAGTGTTCAATCTAGTCCTAACTTACTAGCTTGTTGTATACCATAGTCTAGGTGGTTGACATAATCTTATATCTCAAAATACTTATATACTTGAAACACATTCTCATAATTTCCAACAACTTTTTGTATATCATTCTTCAGGATTATTCACAATGTCTCATGTGTTTTAACTACAAATAAAAATCTATAAACGATACCCTAGAAAATAGATTGGTTAAAGGGCAACTAGCTTCAATCAGCCTCGTATGTGCATTCAAGCATATATCCACCTAGCCTAAAACACCAGTACAATAACTAAAATGAAATTTAGAATAAAAATCAAATTAAATACAAGTACAAATAGAATATTATATGGTAATTCAAGTTAACGACAATAAGGGAAAAGGTACAACAAAAAAATGGTTGGGAGAGAGGGAAAACTATACAAATGGAAAGACTCTAAAAACCTAATATGGGTGGAAAGATATTGAAGGTAGGGCAAAGAGAATAATAAATTAGGTAAATTAGTATGGATTGACAAAAGGTTTGAAGTGAAACACCGAGACAATTTTTTTATAAGTTTTAAAGGAGAGTGATGTGAAAGGAGACAATAAAAGATAATAAAGTAACAATAAATGATAACAAGTCTAAGACACAAGTTGATGGTGCTATTGTAAATAAAAATAATAGATATTTGATATTTGGGTAAATATATTCTAAAGAAAAATTATAAACAAAATATAAGCTAAGACTTGCTATCACTTAAACGAAACAAATCAAGGATGAGAGATTAAAAAATAAAGGTATAAAAATAAAAGATAGAAAATATAAAACACTAGTGGATGGGACTAATATAAAAGGGAAATAATAAGGATCTAACAAGTGGATGATGAAATCTAAATAAAAAATGAAGGCCAAACTTAAGTTGGGACTCAATCTGGCTTAAAGGGGAGCAAGGAGGGGAAGATGGATGAAAAAGACAATAAAATGAAAATGAAAGTTGAGGAAACAGATGGGGATTAATAAAATAATGTGTTAGAAACGGTGCATGTAGAGAGAAAATAAAGGTCATTTGTGATAAAAGCCAGCTAAAAATTACTCTAATATAATGCAAAAGTAAGGATAATAGTCACGAAAATCAAAGAGATCTCTTGTAGAGATTATTGTGATGCTCCAAAAATTATTGCTGAGCCTAATACAAATGGTAGCATACTTTATATATATAATAAGCACTAATATACCCTAGATCTTTTATAAAAAAATTCTCTCAAGTGAAAACCTAGTAGTTTGTTTTATGAAATTTTTAGAGGGAATCTAAGGAAGGAAACTAACTAGACCTAAGAAACCTCTTTAAATGCTTGTTCAATTTAAAATTTGACCTTATGAATGAAAAATACTAGGTCAACTAGTAAAATCCTACCATTGAGGATTGGTCCTTAAGCCTAAAAGGTCTGATTTTCCATGACAAATCAAGAGAAAAGGGGTTAATCTAAAGGTGATGGTTATGGATTAAGAAAGTATTTGAGATACATGATCTAAAGGCTAAAAATAGGTGATTTTGTGTTAGACTCTGGAGATATCATCTAATTAATTGGTTTGGTTGATATGGGAAAAGGTGGTTATAAGGAAGAAGTAAGGGAATATGTAAAGGGGAAAAACACATTGGGGAGGGAAAATATAAGGGGAAAACAATAAGTTATAATAGAACACATAGGAAAGGGGTTGGAATGACAAGTGACAAAGTAGGAAAAGACACAACCATCAAATCGCAGTTGAAAAGCACAAAATTAAATATCAGCTAAAGTGAGTATAAAACATGAGAAAGGGAATTGTAGAGTATGTAAGTTTTGATCTTACACCTAGTAACATTCTAGGGAATATTTCCCTAGTGATCTAACAAGGTTTAACAATGTTGCACTTCAAGGGCCACTTTATTAGAATAAAATTGTATAAATATTAAATTATTAGAAATCACCAGTCATTTTGTGTGAGTGAAAAAATTAAAATAATATCATAATTAGTAAATATAGAAAGCTCCTTTATTTCCATATACAAAAAAAAAGATTTCCAATTCAAAAGCATGTCATACTTAGGAAAATTTGGTTAGGAATTTAACCTCATAACCCACTAAAACATTATCACATGTAAAAGGTTCAAGATAAAAATACTAAAAGAAGTGATGAATCCATTGACAAATATTTTGTGCAAAAACCAAAAAAAAAAAAAGATTTTGTTTTCCCACAAAAAATGCATCTTGGATTAGAAATTCCTAGTTGTATAAGATAATTATATATATGCATGCCTTGATATAACAAACACCACACAAAATAAGTAATATTAGATTATGCCATCCATTTATAGACTTTTTGAAAAAGTTTATCCCAAGTCAAAGGAGATTGCAAGGGCCACTTAGAATTATGCATTTAAATTATATGAGGATGTGGCAAAGACCATCTATTTTTTAGGAGTATAATTATAGAAGGCAATATCAAAATACCGCTTATAGTCCTTCCATGAAGGCTTTCTAGAGTGGATGGGAATTTTCAATAAAGGATGTGATGTTGTTGCTTCAATTATTGTCTAAAATGTTTCATTTTTTGTGGGACATAAATTGAATTTATATGCAACCTACAACAAGAATGTCAAAATGAATTAATCTTGGAATACAAATCTTCTAGATACCCAACTCCCTTTTAGTAGAACTTAAGGGGGTGCATCTAGGGATTCATTGCTAGTGGCTTAATTTTGAACATAATGGTGGGATAACACCACATGGATTGCTAGTTGATGGACTTGGATCAATGAGAAACCCATCTCCATTACAAATAAAACATCCAGTTTAATAGGTTTCTAAATACTTTAGGTAACAAAATTGTAACCGATTTCAATGGGAATCAAAGATATCACAAGAGAGTGGAAACTAAAGTCATTCAAAGAAGTTCTGCAATAAAGAGAACCAAATGTAATATAATTAAATAATAGAACTTTCAAATATTCGTTACTATCATAGCTCTAACAATCTATTTATCACAAAGAGAAACACCTTAAATAATAGCAAAGATAAGGCATAATCCTCCAAAGTCCCTTGTGAGGTAGCAAATATCCATTGCAACTATTTGAAAGCCTTTGCTATGTTTGAATCAACCCATAGAAAATCTCTCAAGAGGTTTTCAAGATTTTTGTATGAGGCTTCAAAAAGGACATAATAAGATTAATAATAAACATTTGTGATGACTAAAACTTTAGAGCATATTTTAAATTTGCCTACTAGTGAAAGTAGCATAGCAATCTAGTATACTAACTTTTTCTCCTTTTTATGAATTAAAGTTATGGCATAGCCTAGCAAGCCTAGAAGGCAAAATGGTTTCCAAGGAACTTAAAGATATTTTTGTGGCTAATGATATTCTAACCAAAAGAATCAATCTAGACCAAAGTCAATGAAAAGGATTGGCTATGGAATTATTCTTTACTCCATTGAATGTTGAATCCAAACATTAAGAAAAAATTATCAACAATAAAAGCTTGTTTAATATTTTTCCCATCCTCAAGCAATGTGAGGAAATAATTATTTTTAAATTTACCATTAACTAATTGCTATTGTTCGTAACTATGAATGTAAATCCCTTTGAATCTACGATGTGATAAGATGGCATTGGTAAGAAGATAGTTGAATCCTGTAGGGACTAGAACATAGAGTGAAGGTGTAAGAGGGCAACCTTGATGAATAGATATAAATAAGATATTTTTTAAATTGGATTCCACTAAATATAAGGCATGTAGAATAATCCACAAAAAAATATTTGAACATATTAGAATAAAATGAAACCAAAGCCAAGATCTTTAATCATGACTAGGATTAAAGGTCGGTAAATTTTATCACATACTTTCTCAAAGTTAATTTTAATGAAAAATATTACTTTGTTAGATTTCATAATCCATTATATATCTTCCTTAATAGCAATGGTTTTCAAGAACATGTATCTCTTTAATAAAACAAGTTTTCTCTAGCTAGACAATAAGTAGGAGGAGGTGTTAAATTTTCTAGGCAAGAGCTTTCGAAATGATATTTATATATTTGTATATTCAAAGACATCATAAACATATATATAGATGAATTATATCTATATGTACCATTTAAATACATACCTTAAATGTATTCTATAGAGATAGACCTTAATATATGTTTATAAAATGCATGAGATAGAGGTACTTAGTAACTTATAAAATGTCTAGAAACCTATACAATTAAATGAGGAAATATATAGTGAGTGCATAATTTAAATATGATTATATACCTATAGAAACAAATTTATATTTATATACAAAATTTTGTATATAATAAATATATTTATATAAAATTAGGTACATATCATATAAAACCTATTCATCTCAAATACCTATACAAAAAAAGATAAAAATAAATGTTTTTATATAGGAATAGAAAGCATTTATAAATATGAATAAAATCCTATATCTATTAATAATAAGCGAGTACAAAATTATATTTATATATAATTTTTTATATAATAAATATGAATAAGAAAAATTAGGTATATAAAAGATCTTAGGGCAAATGAGAAATATGGCTTGTGTATTTTTCATTATACTTATAAGTGAAGATAAACAATGGTATGAATCATTGTGTAAGTATATTTCTTGTTTGGATGAACTAGAACAATTTTTATTAGGTAAAGGAAAAGAGGACAATGAAGAGAAGATGAAGGATAAAAGTACACATGTACTTTTTCTCTAATGAAGAAGATTCAATCCTTCAATTTTATGGATGCATTCAAATGAAAAAGGTTATTATTTATGTAAACCCTAAGAACATGTATAAATTTATTAGTAGGGAATTAACCAAGAAACTACATGCACAAGAAAGACACGTCAATAAAAAATTAATAACAAAGATATTCAAATTTGTAAAGATTTGAACCTTTCCATGGATAATATGTTTTTCATTCAAAATTGTATGCTTTAGATATGGTTGGGTTAGATATTGTTCTCGATTATACTTGGTTAGAATATTTGGGAATAATAAATATTAATGTGCAAAATAAGTTCATGAAGCTTTAGTACATGAGGAAAAAATTTACATTACAAGATATTAAAACAATGAAGTTCAGTCCCTAAAAAGGAAGAAGCTACCACTATGATGGATTATAGGCTTGTTAGCCTTTGTAATATGATTTATTTAAGATCTTATCTAAGGTAATTGTCAATAGGATCAAACCTATCTTCCATAGATTGATATCTACCAATAAAAGAGGCTTTGTTACAAGAGGGAAAATCCTCGACGTTGATCTACTCATGAATTTATTCACTCTATGGAGAATAGTAAAAAGCCAAGTATGGTTTTGAAGCCCAATATATCTAAGACCTATTATAGAGTGTTTTGGTTATTCTTCTTGGCTGTCCTTCAAAAGTTTGGTTTTTAAGGAATAATTCTAAAGCTTATTAAGGCTTTTGTGACTACCCCTAAATGATTTATTTTGGTGAATGGTATCCCTAGGGGTTTTTTTTCTCTTGTGATAGAGGCTTAAGACAAGGGGTCCCTTGTCCCCTTATTTATTTATATTTATTGTTGAAGCTCTTGGAAAGAATTTCAAAAGGTTGATTGATTCAAGAATCTAAATTGGGGTTAAAGCTACTTCTTCTCTACCCCCATCCTCTCATCAAAAAAATTTGGATGATACTATCCTATTTGGGACTATTTCGATTGTGGAAGCTAAAAATTGGAGGGCTCTCCTTGATGAGTATGCTAAGGTTTCATGAAAATCTATTAATTATAACAAGAGAATGTTGTAATTTTTTAATACTAAAGCTACTCTCCAAGATAGGATTGTGAGAATTATGGGTTGCCAAAAGGTTGTCCTCCCTACCACTTATCTAGGGCTCCATTTATCTACTAAGAAATTATTTAACAAACATTTGAAAATTATTATGGAGAGGGCGTAAAAGAAATTGGTTGGTTGGAAAGGGAAGTTGTTAAGTCAAGATAGTAAATATTAGTTACTGAAAGCCTCTTTGTAGAATATACAAGTCTACTATTTGTCTTGTTGAAGATTTTAGAATTTATGGTTGAAAGAATAAAACAAAATAAAAAATTCTTTTGGACTGGCATTGAGAAAAAAACTAGAATTAATTTGGTTAAATGGGATAATGTTTGAAAACCTAAAAAGAAGGGAGGTCTTGGCATAAGGAGACTAAAACAGTTTAATAAATATTTAATGGAAAAAATGCATGGAACCTTCTTGAAGGTAATAAGATTTGGATTCATGTGCTCAAAACTAAACTTTGATAATAGAGATCAATGTTGGTTCTTATCCTACTCTACTTTACCTCGAGGCTCAACCATATGGAACAATTTTATAAAAGTTAAAAATGTGATAAAACAAGGTATCTTGTGGAGGGCGGGGGATGGTAAGAAAGTGATTTTTTGGAGTGACCCTTGGCAAAAATGACCTTTGTTGTCCTTGATTCAAAGTCTCTCTCAATTAAGAGAATTTTAAGTTAGAATTAATAGAGAAATTTTTAATGGACATATTGTTTGGAATGGTAATAAACCTAAGTGGAAAGACTTTGGCGGGAAATTGATGGGAGGAAGACAATCAAAGGGAGGTAAACAAAAAAAATTACAACTTGAGATTAAGAAATTATTTTAGTAAATTGGTGATTGCATTTTTTCTTGTTTGGATAGGAAAGATGAATGCATTTAGTCTTTGAATCCTTTTGAAAAAAAATTAGTTAGTTTTGCTTATTTCCTTATTGATGTTGAGAAAGGTGGTGCTTCTTTTGACTGGAATCGATTTTGGAATAACAAGATGATCCCTAAAATTAACTACTTTTGGTGAGCTTATCTCCATAATAAGATTCTCACTATTGATAATTTGAATAAAAGACGGTGTCTATTTGTTAACGAGTGTAGTTTGTGCTACAAGGAGGAAGAAACAGTGGATCACTTATTTTTTCATTGTGATTTTGCTAGAGCATTTTGGAAAGATGTGTTAACTAACCTTTAGGTCAATGGGATATTTCCTTTGGTTATTAAAGATTTTGTCAATAGTTTGAATAAAATCCCTCCTTATTAAATCTATTTATTATGAAGACTTAGAAACAAGTTCCCCTTTTTTTTACACGGTGCTTATGGAAAGAGAGAAATAAAAGGATCTTTAGAGAACACACTAGAAACAAAATAGAAGTTTTAATAAGTACTAAAAATAGTTTGCAAGAGGATACTAATTTTTGACCTTTGGAAAGGCTAAAAAAATGCATTCCTATATTGAATTAAGGGTGAAGAAAAATTTCTGTGTTACTCAACATCTTACTAAGGTTAATTAGGCTAAGATTCTTCTAAGATGTACTGTCAAGTGGAAGACTCCTGGTATAGGTTGGGTTAAACTTAATTTTGATGGCTACTCCAAGTGAAACCTTGGTGTTGTTTCTATTAGGGGGGTGATAAGGGATGACAAAGGATGGTTGATTGAAGGATATGCCAAAATAATAAGATGGAAATCTAATATTGAAGTTGAAGTTATGGTGGTCTGGTGGGGGGTTACAAGAATGAATATGTTAGAATTTTAGAAAGTGCAAGTTGAAGGGTATTATAAAATTATTATTGATTTGATTTTGAATAATCATTACCCCCCTTGGAAGATTAGAAATATGACTGGGGAGTGTAGGTATATCTTGCATAAATTTTCTTATTTGTAGATTAGACATATCTATAGAGAGGGTAATGGAGTTGTAGATGTTGCTTCTAATATATAGTTGATTTTTTTAGAATGGTAGCATTGGACGTTCTCTAATATCCCTTTATAAAGGAGGTAATTGCTAAGGAAATATTAATATATAAAGATGATTTTTCACATGGTTTTGATTTGGCATTTTTAATCATTATGAAAGGTGATATGAGTGGTGTGGAGTTTAGTTGTTGAAATCATAATTTTGATATGGATAATGTGGAGATTTATCCTATTTTAGTTTTGAAAGTTAATAGCAATTATTATCTTTCTCAACTGATGAAAATATATCGTGATATTATTTACCTTCTTCACGTGGTTTTATATGCTCATGTGTGAGAAAGAATATATTAATGAAGGGAATTTTATACACAATATTTTTCATGTTCTTGTGGGTTTGATAGGTTATCATGATAAGGTGATTATGGGATACTATTGTGCTAGCAACCAGATGATGAAAATAAATGAAGAGATCATTATTTGGGAAAAAGGGTGGCAAATTGTTATTAACGAGCATGCACACAAATATCTCATCTTTATCGATGTTCACAATTGCGGTTGGTGTCAAAGTAATATTATGATCAGGGGAATGTTCTGCAATTATCGGCTCTCTGGTGTGAACTTAGATGACATTCTAAGAATGGGAGGTTTGAGGCTTAAAAAAAATCCCATATATTGTCAAGTTCTCACATAAAATATGGAATTGTTGGAGATTTTAAAAAATGATTTTTGTACCCCTTCTTCTTTTCTATGGATGGTTATAATGAAAAAATTCAAAATTTGTCAACTCATGGACCCATAGCCAAGTCACTATCAGAGGGGTTCAATTTAACGTTGCAAAGGAGTTGATTGCAAGAGATATAGGTCTTAAGTGTGAAGAGACTAAAAGTGGAGAAGAGAAGGACGGGCAATTATCAATAGTTCATTGACACTTTTCTAGAGAAAGGGGAAAGGGTGAATAAGCATCAAAATGACTATAAAAGAGTGCATCTTCTTGCGATTGTGGGATATGGTGAGTTTTTATGTTATGAAGTATTTTGCTCTTAAAGGTAGATTTAAAACTATTCATGGGTATCACTTTTCCATCTTAGACCATTTAAGGAATTTAAGATATTTCCCATCGTAGATTATTTAAGGAATTAAAATAATATTAAACTTATTTTTGATCTTCTTTTGTCTTTACAAAAGTGCATTGTTGACAAGGCCTAACCACCCCTTCACTAGGGGTTAATTACGGCTCTTTATAATTATATTTTGTTGGTCGCTCTAGTGAAAAAACCCTCCATTAAGCAGTTCAATATAAAAATAAAACTTAAAATATGGCAAGTCTGCTTAGAATCTTGTTAAAATGATAAAAGGTAGCCCTAGAAGCCTAAACACCCAAGTCTCTAAAAACCCAAGTGAGAATGATCCCTCTATATTGTTTCAGCCTATTGGTTCTCAAAAAGGAAAAGTGTTGGTTGCCTATGAAGAGGAGAATAGAGGTAAACAAAAAAGAAAAACTATTTTTCTCCCAAAATACCTCTAGGAAAAATAGTTGTTGAGATCTCCAACGAGGAGGAAAAAGGTTTTGGGGAGGAAGGGTCAGAGTAGAATAACAAGAAAACTTCGGGGGAAAGAAGATTTGCAAGGTTTGCAAAGGCATCCCATTTTACAAAAATTAAAAAAGGTAAAAAAATTGTATTTGATAATGAGGACGATGAGGGGCCTCTCCATTATGTCGAAGAGATTTCGAGGGAACTTTTGTTTGAGGTCAATATTGATAATGTTGATATGAAATAAGTTATGAGGAGAGGAATGCAAATGGAAACTACCATGCGGTTTAGGAAGATGACAAAAATAAAGATAACAAGCAAGAAGAAAAGGATGTTGAGGAGATAGAGGAAGTTGAGGAAAATGAAGATGATTTGGAGGAGCAAAAAGAGGATGATGAGGGAATCTGTATTTCTCTCCTTATAATGAGGTAATAGAAAATGTTTATGATAAAGGTGAGGAGGAAGGGATGAATATTAAATAAATAGAGAACAACCAACAAAAAGAATGAGAAAAAGATGAGGAATATAACTCTGATGACTCTCTCGAGGCTTAGGTTGTTGTGCTTGAAAATGTATTGATAGAGATTGAAAGAAATATGGTAGAACAAAACTACTGTAGGGAGTGCAATACTAAATGGAAAATTATACATTACAACCTCATAAAAACTTACGAAGATAAAGTTAAGCAAATGGATAATGCTACAGTAAATCTTATGTCTATCACTAATGGAATTATGAAGAAAGATGTGATGGGAACTATTTTTGGGTAGTCAAAGATAAACAAGAAAAGGAAGAAGTGGGGCAAGTTGAAGGAGGCTTGGGATCCAAGAAGCAAGAAGATTAAGGTGAATAATTATTATGATAATGCCACCTCAAATGAGTCATGTAACTCCCTATCTAAAGATTAGAACTTATTATACTAAGTTCCTTTTGTTCTATTATGTTTTTATTTTTATTTTTCTTTGGTTTGTTATTTCTATTAAGACTTTATCTAGGTTGGTTTTAGTGCTAAATTTGTTGTTTCTTTGATTTTTTAATGCTATAATCTATATAATGGGATCAGGGCCCTTTGCCTACCAATCTAATAAAAAATTTTCAAGAACCTATAAAAGATTGCACCATTGAATTAGAGGAAAAACAAGAGGAGAAAGATGTAGAAAAAAGTGAAGGCAGGTAATTCTCTTCATGAGCCAACAAAACAAGTGGAATTTTTTTATGAAGAATCAAAGAAGGTTCTAGAAATAAAAAATAATGCACTATATATGCATCCACATCATTGTGAGAGATAATAATCATAGAGGAAACCATTATGGAGGCATGATAATAAATGGAATCAATAACTCAATCACTAAGTACCTACATATAATCAAAGGAACAAATACAAAAATTAGTGGTGTTATAGAAGTAAAGGATATTCATGGAAACAAAGTAGAAATTTAATATGAAAATGAATATAATTAAATGGGTACATCAAAATATGGATCAAGGATGGAATCTAGGTATGGTCAAGTTAAAACTACCATGATGATAAATTATGGATGGTTGGATGATTGGTCATGGAAAATAATATTATGACTTATGATAGTCATACTATTTGGCTTCTTCTCATGTTTTAGGGATAAACATGTAAGGAGGGATGGCAAGTTAGGCACCTATGGATATGATATTATAATGTGTGTAGGTGGATGGAGATGCAAACATGTGGCACACATCCCTTAAGTTAGTTATATTGGGTCATGTGGAGAACTTGTTTAATTAATTATATAAGATGATGAGTAGGCCTTCATTAGGATTACCCCACCATTATATTATTAGGAGAAGATCTATATAAATGATGTGATTATCTATAAGGATATGTGTTGAGTATGATATTATATTTGGAATAGATCTTGGAGATATAACACATAGTGTCTTCTTCCATAAGGATTATTAAATGGTATTATCATATCTCAAGGGTTTATTCTCTTTTTACATATTGGATATTGGGGCATCTTCGCCCACAAACATCTCTTATGTGGTGCATAGTCTCTCTTCTATATTACATTATAATTATTATTTATGTCCAGATTGAAACATATATCCATTCTACCTAGACTTTCATCATATCTATTCTTTCATCAATTACATTCCTAATAATACACAATAAATAAAATAAACATTTTATTGTGTATCATAAATTATCATTCATGAATCTATCCACTCTATTCACTTTAATTTGCATATCTCTCCCCTTCATTCCTCTAAGTTTTTCATCCTTAACATTCATCACTTAGCTAATTCTACCCAATATCACCAATCCATTTATCCATCATTAAAATTCTAATATTCTCGTATATTCATTTTCCATTTCTCCTAAAACATATTTTATGATATTTATTTCATCCATTTTGAGAGTACACTTGTGTTATTTAAACTTGCCTTGACAGGACATCCCTAAACTAAACTATCCAAAATCAAGATTGTCATTTTGAATCCAAAATCCATCCAAGTGTTGAAATATCAAAACAAATCCTAATCATCCAATCCAATCATCGATCATCAATTAATCAATATAAATTAGGTTAAATTGTCAAATTATAAAATTAAAACTCATTGCTTGGGGCATATTATCACCAATATCATTCCACTAAGTATCTATATCTAATTCTTTGTAACATCGTTACTTCTTTTAATCACAACACCATTTCAAAGGGGATAAAATGTAGACACCTAAAATTGACCAATTAATATCATCCACGATTTCCCTTTGCACCTTATATCACTACATTACTAATTGACTCATTGGGCTAATTTTTCGGATTCATCCAAAATAAATAAAATCCAATTTGACATCATTATCCACAAACAAATAAATTAAATACTCAAATAGTCATATGATCAACTAATAAGCAGAATTAAAACCAATCTCCAATCTCCATCATCTATTAAATCAATGAAATATCTACCATTCACATAAAGACAACCTTAAGAATAACCTAAAATAATCTCACTTAATCTCAACCCTCTATTCATAATTAGTTTCAATAGTTCATCCTTTAGCTTGCTCTAGAAGTTGCCTAAACATCTCATGAACTTACCCTAATCAATTTCAACCCTCTATTTCAATCAAATCTCAACTGTCCATTTTTCATCAACACATCTACAAATAAACCATCATTCTCAATAAAATCATGGATAATGGAGATAAAATTTGTAGGTACATGTTGTTGAAATGCCATAGGATCTTCATTAAACCTCCATCAAATGAACATCACCATAGGCACATGTCTTGGGATCTTGCACAACACATGAGAAACCACATCCAAGAGCACAACCATGAACAATAAGAAGGTATAGTGTTTCATTTTATATAAATATTTGTTGTGCTTTTGCATTTTTAGCTCAATTTGAAGAATTATTGGTTTGGAATAGGGATTCTATAATTTGCATTTGTTTCCCTCTTGTTTTACCCCAAATGCAAGGTATATCACACCAATCAATTCTTCATAAGTTAAGAGGATGTACTATATTTGATTACTTAGCAATGTGTTCATATTATATAAAGGAAAATAGGGTATTGTTTGAATCATTTCATATTGTGATGTTTTTGGCAAAAAAAAAAAAAAATTATTGGAAAAATTATAACAACTAATTTATGCATTGATGATCTAATGTATTAAATAAAATCTGACAAATAGAATACCTTTTATGAACAAAAAATAATATGCTTTATTGTAATTTATCTTCATAAAATTAATAAGGATATGTAGTATTTTTTCATCATGTTTTGAAAAAGTACACAATGGTCTTATATTGGTTTTATCATTTTAGTAGTCTATTGACTTTGAGAATAACTTAATGCTAATTACCTAATCTACTAGATTACTTAGTGATAGTGTTCCTTTTAAACATAATTAAGATTATGATTCTACTACAAGTACATATTTGATGTTAAGGAAATAAATATGAGTACTTGGATATATTTACTTGCAAAGTTTATGTAAGTCATAAAAATGCATGTCACATAGTTACAAACCTAACATCTAGCACTAATAGGAAATTACATTTGATATCAAAGCCAAGGTTTGAATGTTACACGCTAGATTCATTAAGATGGAACTATTTGTTTAACTATATAAGTGATGTGACATGGCCAAGAAGAGTAGGTGTAGGTGATTATGGCAATATTAACGTTGAAAAATTATGGGGAAAATAATAACCCAAGAATCAAGATAAGGTACTCAAACAAGGGAACCTTGCGACCACTAATAATGTGACCATTTTAGACTTCCTTAATCACTAAATTACAAGATTGTTTACCTTGGAATAGGGGATGGATGAACTTATGGGTAACTATGGGTTTAACGTAGTAGAAAATCACAAGGAAGGATTTTGTGAGAAAGTATCAAGCAAGATGCATTGGAAAAGAGATTGAATAATAGGGCACCACATAAGAGAATAAATACGGTAACTTAGGAAGTGTATGAAGATTTGCAGCATGTCCCAATACTAAAATTTGATGCCAAACAACTAGGTGATGAGGCATAAAATTGGATAATTTAGAGGTGTAAAATTATTTCTAATCAAGGGAATACTTTGATTCTATTAAAGTGTGACGAGGCACTTCCCAAATCACTAGTGAAGCCACCTCATGGAGATAAAACTAACATGCTTTAATTTAGCTTACTAAAGATGACACAACCTAGGAACTATTCATCTCCATGTTTAAGATGATATGGTTACCTCATATTTACTATGATACACATATCACCAAATTTCACAATCTAAAATAAGGTAACCTTGCAATAATGCAATATTGGGAGGAATTTACCAAACTCTTGAACTCTGTTCCTATTTATCAATTGGATGAAAAGTTTAAGATGAATAAATTCATCCTCATACTTAATATGCAAATTTGGGTTGAAGTGGAATTGTTGGGTTTTAAACAAATGGACAAGTTCTTGGAAAAGGCCTTAAAACAAGAAAATAAACAACTACTAGTGAAGGAGAGCCTTAAATTAAAAACAAAATGCAATAGTCAATAGCAACTTCCAATTTGAATTTAGAAGTAAATCTAGGTCATTTAAGAAAATAAATGAGATTTTCAATTTAAAAAATAATTATAACAAAAATTAGTACACATTAGGTCTTATGTAGAAAAGTGGCACAACTAGGTGAAATAATGACATCAATAATAGTAATAACAAAAATGAACCAAACTAGAAACATGCTAGACTATCCAATACATCATATCGGAGAAACCAACCAACTGGGTAAGGAAAGGGGACCTTTATATGTGGTGTTTTGATGGTAGTCATAAGGCCCAACCATATGTCTTCCTTTGTTGCTTAATTTTGGTTTTTGTTTTTCTTGGTGTAAATATTTCACTTCACTTAGGATGGTATAAAGCTTAAGTGTAATATTGCTTGATAAGTAGGAGGTATTTTCCACAACATGTCAAATTGTTATATTGCTATCAGGATTCAATTGTGTGGTTTTACAAGTCAAACTCATTGACCCATGTTTCATGAGTAGTGGTTCACAAGAACCCATCTCTCATGACAATGAATGGTCCACTTAACACTCATTGCATCTAGGTGATGCTCATAAAGGTGAAGCACTGAGCCTTCCCAGGAGGTCACCCATCCTAGTACTGCTCCAGTTCAAGCACGTTTAACCACAAAGTTTTCCCCAAGGTTAAAATCACTTAGCTTGCATTCCAGTAATATTGCTCTTAGTTATTAAGTTTGCTTAGGATAATCAAAATATTTCATTATCCTCTCTTAGGTGGCTAATAATGGCATGTGTTCACGTATACTTGAGGAACTCTAGTGCCACCACTATCTCATCAATCCTTAATTAATGGTAGTTAGGTATCAACTATGTTAATCAAGGTCACTTTTGTCTTAGTTAGACTAAACTAACCCACCTCTCAATTGGGGGTGATTGAGAGTCAAACTCATAACTCTTAGGCATGTCATCTCCTTGATTCATGCATCTAAGAGGTCTATGTATTTGTAAGTTGCTCTTTGTAATAATGTTCTATTATGTCGCATATTGAATATCTTTATTTTATTCACCTAATTTTGTGATCAGTTGATAAACAATCGATCTAAATAGAATTCTTGAAATTCTAACATGATATCAAAACGATGGTGTCATAAAATGAGTCATCATCTGAATAATAGACAAACACAGATCTAATTTTTTGTGATATCTCGTGAATAGTGAAACTATCTTGAACTCACCAATCTGTCTAGAATAATCAAATTAATTAAAAACTACAAGCCTAGACAAGAAAATTTTATCACATTTTGAATCATATCTGACATTACCATTGTACAGAGCATGGGACAGAGAGTTTGCTGCATAATGTACACACTTTTACCAGCATTTGACCAGCTGGGTACCTGCATACCACTCATGGGTTGCACTGACTCATGTAAATGATTGTTCTTTTGCAACAAAATTACAAAGCTTGTGACTTAACTGTACATGGACGGTACATTGTAGTTTTGGTATTTTACATATTATATGATTTGTACGCACACTTCCATGCTTTTTCATTTCCCAGTCAGCGCGCTCTTCAATTGCTTTCGGTCTATTCTTGTGGCATTCTAAAAGTTATGCGCTATTTTAAGAAAAAAGCTAAAAACTTTTTAAAGAAAAAAAAAGTGTAGCGCCACTTTAACACGATGATCTCAGCAGCATGCAACGTCATTGTATGACTGTAGTCATGGTGACATAATTTATCGTCTTTCTTTTTTGGGGGTTTGTTTCAAGGCATTTTCATGGAAATGGACATACCTTTTGACTCCACTATTAATTTTTTAATGTTTCTATTTTTTTTGTACGATGTAATTTGTTTTTACTTATGGTGTCATTTGTACATGTTTTAAAAAAGATTTTTTTTGGGTTATATATATATTTGTATTCATTCATTATAAAATGTTATCTTCTTTTCTTTTTCTTTTTTTTGGAGATTCTATGTAATCATGTATTGTAAACATAAAGTGTCAAAATTTATATTTATTGGAAGAGTTTATGCAAATTTTCTTTTGGAGTTATTATAACACTGAACTTAAATAAAGTACAATTAAAAAGGGTTGTAAACACGTTTTTTGGTATTACATTATAACATTTTTTTGTTAGGCTAAATTAAGGGAACTATTTGTCACAAAGAGAAGGGATAAATAATCACTACCTCGAGTAGGATCTACTACCCTAACTCTATGGACTTGTTCCTAAGCCAACTTAACATGAACAAAAATGTGTCTAGTTAGTCATAACAACATGGTCTATGAACTAACATGAATAGTTCATGGAATAACAACATAATCATTCAACATCCATTAAGATACCAACACCTTTGACAAATTTGCCACTTGTTCATACTCGTGCATTTAATGTGGACATCTTTTGAAATGAATAATGTAATCACATGACATGCATAATGATCCCAACACCACCTCATATTGGCATTCTAGAGTTTCAAGTTGTTTCACCAAGAGCTTCCAACAATGCTTCACAATAAGACATCTCATGGGATGTGCGGTGTAGTCACATGCCATGTAATGAGATTTCACCTTCACTTGTTGCTCCTATAGAGTTTAAAGATGCTTCATTGAGGGCATCTAGAGATTCTTTATAGTAGGACATCTCATGAGATGAGCATTGTAGCCATATGGTGTGCATTAAGATTTCATGTCCATACACCACTTCTTAAGCACTTGTCTTACTTTCATTTCCACATTTTTTTGAGTGGTCATTTCTTTAGTTAGGGATGAGACTCCTAATTTTATTATGGTGCCACTCAACATTGACATGGGAATCATTGAACAACTTCAAAAGACATATATTTAATATAAATTCTTCTTATATTTTCTTTCATATATTGGGAAGATCTGCATGCATCTTTGGGCCCACTTCTCCCTAAGAGAAGGAATGTTGGTAAATGATTTAGGGAGTTTTTATCTCCTTCTTTAGGGGTATTATTGTACATGGTCACCAAGCATGACCTCATGGTCGCCATGGTCTAAGTGAAACTCCCTAATAATATTTTATTTCACCTAAGATAATGTTCATCTTAAGTGTACTATTGCACCTAGTTATTAAGTTTATTTAGGATAATAAGAATATTTAATTACTCTCATTATTACATCCCACCCTAGTTTTCTAAAACTACTTTTTCACTTTGTGGTAATTAATGATATGAATCATGAGATCTTGAAAGATTTATATTATGACAAAATTATGCATTGTTATGTTACTATATTTAAATGGAATTTTGATGGTTACTGATACTATGGATGTGATGAAATGCAATTCTAATTTCTCAAAGAAAGTGTTAATGAAAATATAATGATATGAACATGATGTAATGTTTTCCAGGCTAACTACCGTCATTTTTTGGAGTGAAAATACAGGAATGATGAGCTTAGTGTCGGTCAAGTATTGATTTTGTAAACCTAAAAGTCTCTAGGATGTCATTAGCATGCTTGGAGGTAAGTCAACCTAAGGCAGTTGAGTCATGTTCATCCGTTGTGTTTGGTGTGGCTATTTTTGTGGTTTAATAACTCTCTTATTTTATATATATAAGTGAATATATGTATGTGTGAGAATTGATAATTATATGTATATATATATATGTATATATGTGTATATGGATGCATATGTACGCACGCATGCGAAGATACATGTTGACGTACATACATATGCATTCACGTACATATAGATAAGTATATGCATGCATAGGTTTATCAAGATAGGAATCAACACATGCACATGTATATTCATATATGTGTTGAGTGTTGTATTATAAATGCTACTACTTGGTGATTATAAATATTTCATGGTGAAGGGATGTTGATCATTCTGATTATCATTGAATTCGTTATGGTGTGGTAATTACGCCAACACAATGATGTAATGATCAACATCGTTAACCATGCAAATGGTATTATTATTATTATTTTTGAATGATTATTGTCTTAATATATACTTTATGATAAATGAATAGGTTAACATAGCCTGGTTTTTATGTTTTTGCTCAACTCTATTTAAAAGAGGAGCACGTGGAATACTTGTTTTTCTTGGTTCTTAATATAATGAGGAGCTCGTTGTGATGTATATATATCATTGTTTATATGTCTTTGAAACCATGTTGGTCGCAACTAATATAATGAAGTTGGTAGAAGATTTATTTTATTTCAAATGTTTTGTAAGCCAATACAAGGTTGCGAGTAATCTTCCTAAAACAACGTAGGTGAACGCAATAAGTAATTCAAAGAATTACCACGTAGGAACCACGACAATCCTCACATTATACTAAGGAAATAACTGAATATTGTAACCGAGCTTAGCTTATTTGGTCGAAGGGTTTATTTTTGGATGGATAATGAATCTCGTTGGGGATCCCTAACTAATTCTTAGAACTAGGGGAGAGGGGCCCATAGTGGAGCACCCTAACTTTATGTTTCTCAAAATCTTATGTGGACATTTCAAATCATTCTCAATTTTGTACAACAGTTTATTTGGCAACTCACATGCTTCTATATTTCATTTTAAGGCCACATCATCAAATATGATGCCACATCAGCATGCTTTTTGTTGAGATATCCAAAAAAGCCCAAAAAAAAGGTGAGATCGATAGTGGTGCACTAAGTCATGTTTTATTGGTGCGCTGATGTGGCATCACATGATTTGGTAGTTTGTGATACTTTATGGATAAAAATTATTTTGCAATTGGATATTAAGGTGCTCCATTATGGGGCCCACTGAGGACTACTTTTATCCCCACCATTAGACCCCTCTCCACTATGGGCCCCTCTCCCCTATTTTGCCATGCGTGTCAAGTAAATTGGTAGTTAGGGATGTCTTTGGGAGGGAGTATCATGATTTAGGGTATTACCAAAAAATAATTCAACTCTCATTTGATACTCATTATTCTTTGCTTGTTTGAGCGTACTACTGGTAGGAAGAAAAGAAAGTGATAGCGAGTAGCAGGTGTATAAAAGGCTTGGCAGTTGTGAGGAAGGCACAAAAGTTTTGCTTTGTTGATACTGTCATAGCCTTTGATAGGAATAGAGAAGAGGAAGGCCAAGCTTGTCGTTGAGCAAAGTGGAAGGATTGTATTCAACCATATAACAAGGCGGTAAGTAAACCAGTAACTATTCTTTGCTCTTTTTAAAATCACTATTTTGCTAAGTGTTAGGTAGAGAAACATGTATGAAGCTCAACTAAAGAGAAGTCTTGATAGTCTTTTATTCCCTTAATGATTTCTTAATTGTTCTTATAGTCGACTAAGTTGAACAATTGCATTTTTGGAGAGTTCTTGAAAGTCTAAATCTGTATAAACTACATAAGAGTTTTTATACTCTATTTTTCTTTGCCTTATTTGGGTATGTGTAAACGACCTCAAGGAAAATGAGAGGATGTTTAATGTTACACCCTGTTGTGTTACTACTTATTTACTTTTACCTAGTTGGGTGAAAATGATTGAAATGAGTGTATTTATGTTTTATGTGTTTTGGAAATATGAAGAATAAATGTTGATTCAATTTGATGTTAAGAAATGACTAGATGATGATGAAATATTTGATGTAAATGAATGTATTATTTTTAGCTGACTACTATTGCAATGTATTAAGTTGGATGCAGGAATTGAATCAAGCCTCCTGAAGAGAGGGGAAGTATCACTTAGGGAGAAGAACATGGTATGGTAACCTTTGATAAAGACCTAAACTGAGCTTTCAAACACACACTTCTAGTTTGGTCAAGTCGGGATAATAGTTGGGAAATAGTAAGTTACCTTTAGTCTTGCCTGTGGTTTATTTGTGAATATTCTTGTTTAGAGGTTTACAATGTTGAGGCTCTTTGTGATGAGTGAGTACTTCTTTATGTGTTTCTATTTAACGAACAAAATATATATACAATCCATGTATATATGTTGATTGCTATGATTGTGATAATACGTGTTAAATAGTAAAGTATAATATATATATATAATATGAGTATATATATTAACATACGTGTATGTATCGACGTAATGGAAACATCCATACATAAAAGAATACATATGTGTATTCATATATCAAATTATACAATTCTATTGACTTGTGAATTATGTATATATATACATACACACACACACACACACACACACACATATATATATATATATACTTATATACATGTTAATCTGTGATGTATATAAATATATACATATATATTTGTTACATATATATGGTATATGTATATATATATTGTAATGTTATCTCTAGTGTTGAATTATCAACATAGCGCATAGTATATTAAACATAGCTTAAGCTATGAATAGCGCACAACATATTACAATGAAAATAGTGTTAAGTAAAGCAACACATATATATTTGAACGATATTTTTAGCATATAAAGTGCAAAGTAATAAGAATATGGGCAACACCATATGAAGCGCTAATAAACCAATGCATTCCAACATGTTAATATCACTGCCAAGACTTTGTCAAAACAAAATAGTAGCAAATGCTTATGCACAAGAAATTAGTTAACTAAGTCAAAACAACAAACATCGACCATGTAAAATGGCGTGAATGGCATAATGTGGAACCAATTGGGAAAGAGAGGAATCAATTAGAAGTCTATTTCTAAATATGAATTTCCAGCATGTGAAGCATTTGAAAAATATGGAAATGGTCAAGAGTGCAGCTGTCTATGTAAGTCAACCTATAGAAAACATATACCTTGCATTTTTTATTGTCTTTCTTGCTATTCATTTGTAAAGTACGACTCATTACCATGGTTATGTATGTGTTCACTATGCATCAATTTTAGCTACCACATTTTCTTTACCTTGCTAAGTCGAATCGTTTAAGCTGAGAAGTGTCAATCCTCATGCCCTATTTCTAGCCTTTAGTTGTTGATTTTTGTGTATAAATAGAGGAGTTATTTACCTCATTTGGGATAGCACACACATTTCCATTCTTGCTATGATTTTCTGAGTTATTGTATTTTGATTTATTAAGAGAGTTTTTGAGATAATTTGAGAGAGGATTTTGAGAGGGAGTCTAGAGTAAAGTGGGGGAAAGCTATTTGGAAGTTGCTTATTGAATTGGGAAGGCTGTGTTGGGAATCTAAATCGATCAATTGAAGCATTGCATAAACAGTCATGTTGATTCCTACTCTTTTTATACTTTGTTTTATGTTTTTACAAAGATTGTGTGACATTGTTTGTATTGTTTGGAAAGTTAGTTCTATTGCTTATTTATGAAAGGTTATTTGATTCTTTTATGAAAGTGAAAGGAATTCAATACAAGGTTGTGAGTAATCTTCCTAAAACGTCGTAGGTGAATGAAATAAATAATTTGAAATAAATAATTCAAATATTTACCATGTAGGAATCATGGCAATCCTCACGTTATACTAAGGAAATAACTAAATATTGTAACCGAACTTGGCTTACTTGGTCGAAGGGTTTATTTTTGGGTGGATAATGAATCTTGTTGGGGGTCTCGTAACTAAGTCTTGGAACCGTTTTTCCATGCGTGTCAAGTAAATTGGTAGTTAGGGATGTTTTGGGGTGGGGGGAGTATCATGATTTGGGGTATTATCAAAAAGAAATTCAGCTCTCATTCGATACTCATTATTATTTACTTGTTTGAGTGTACTAATGGTAGGAAGAAAAGAAACTGATAGCCAGTAGCAGCTGTATAAAAGGCTTAGAATCCATGAAGAAGGCACAATTTTTTTTCTTTGTTGATAGTGTCATAGCCTTTGATAGGAATGGAGAAGAGGAAGGCCAAGATTCTCGTTGAGCAAAGCGTAAGGATTACATTCAACCATGTAACAGGGCGGTGAGTAAACCAGTAATTGTTCTTTGCTCTTTTTAAAATCCTTATTTTGCTAAGTGTCAGGTAGAGAAATGTGTATGAAGCTCCGCTAAAGAACGGTCTTGATAGTCTTTTATTCTTAGAGTCGACTAAGCTGAACAATTGCATTTTTAGAGATCTCTTGAAAGTTTGAATCTGTATAAACTACACGAGTTTCTATACTTTATTTTTCTTTGCCTTATTTGGGTATGTGAAAATGACCTCAGGGAAAATGAGAGGATCTTTCATTAATAGTGGAATTAGTTGAACTTCTTGCAGGTTGCAAGTTTCTTACATGCATGCAATGCTTTATTTTTAATGAGTTCTTAAATGAGGATGTGTACAACAAAAGCTAATTCTTTGTTACTTTAGGGTTCGAATAAAGAGTGAAAAATCAAAGGTAAAGAAGAGACAATTGAATAGTAAGCATCGCTAGGTGTTAGAATTGCTAAGTGTGCTCAAATGAATAGGGATAAAATCCTTGCTTTTCATTAGGAAAGATTGTTAATGGTTATGGTTCCTTGAATTGCAGATTTACCTACGTCCTGAACTCCTAAACCCTTCTAGGGCTAGATAATTGGTTGAAAACCACCCAAAAGAGGGTAGAGGTGTAAGAATTTTATATTTTACTTTATGACCAGTTGGGTTTAGTTAATTATTTGTGTCTGCAAGTGAACGTCAAAAAGATTATCTTTGGGAATAGAAACTCTTTGGCACCATTTATGCCTTGAACTAGTGGCAGTTTCCAAGCCCTGATAGTTACATCAAGTAACTCGAGGGTTCAAGGGAAGTTTAACACTTTACCAACTTTATCAAGTTATGTCTAGAAAGATAGAGTATGTCATGTAAAATTTGTGATTATCTAATGGGTTAAACAGTCAGTTCAAGTAAACCCTAGGTCAGATATGGTACTCCAAGTCGAGTAGGGTGGATGAACAAAGGACTTCACTCGTCAGTAGCGATTGTATTTATAATACAAGTACTTTGGCCAAAGTGAGTGCAATTGTCTCTACATGCACTTGTTAGTTCACTGTGACCTAGATACTTAGCTAATCAAAGATTTCATACATAGTTGGAAGGTATCCATAATTGTATGACGATATTAGTTAGGTAGGGCATGACACCAGAGCTCAAATGGTAGAACTAAGAGGGTTCTTGACTAAACCCTTTGTTGAAGGGCAAGGCCACTTCCAGTTAGGAAGGTGTGTGAGAGACCACAGGTCTATGGTTGGAGGTAAAGCACCCGAGTGATGCTCTCCCTCTTGCACATGACATGTCGAGTCTTGGAAGATAGAAAGAATCTAGATATGGAATCTCTGACCTTGTTTCTCTATGGTATTACTTTATCTTACTTAAATGGAATCATCAAAATTGAAATGCAAAAGTGAAAGATGTTTACTCTTTTCAATTTGAAAAGCATGTATAGATGATCTGGTATATCATTATGGAAATAGTTATGCAGATGCATATTCCAATTGGAAAGAAAAAATTTATATCTCATTTTACCTATGATGTTAGTTATTAACTATTTGATAAATAATTCATGGTAAATATTTTGTAAGGAGATGGTTGTTACACTCATCTAGGTAGAAAATAAATAAATGTGCTCACCTTAACTTGAGGTACTCAGGTGTGACTACTACCTCATCAATACTCAATTGATGGTAGTTAGATGCCACCTTTATTTAATCAAAGCCATCTTTGTCTAAGTTAGGTTGAGTTAAATCACATGTATTGATCAGGAGTGATTAAGATTTAAACTCACACCTCTTTGATATGATGTCTCTTGGAATCATACATCTAAGAGGTATATATTTGGAAGTTACTCTTTGTAATAATGATCCATCATTTTAAATATTTAACATATTTATTCTATTTACCTAATTTTGTGATTAGCTCATAAACATTATGTCTTAAGTACAATTCTTATTTATACAAAATTATAAAAAATCTTGACATTTTATTATGTATTTGAGCTACATATGCAATAATCTATTGTTTGAATCTATAGTTGTGATTTAACTTCATTATTTTCTCTATATGTTGATATGCAATTATAGTGTTTGGTTTAACATTATAGATTTTATGAGATGATTTATGTTTAAACATGCTATATATGTTCATTACATTTTAATATTATAGTACTTATTGGCTTATATCACATTGGATCTTTTATATAGATTAGATCTTGTCTTATGCAAATATGCCTAAAGTATTAACTAAATCCATGAGCACATGTATTCCCGATTATGGTTAACTACAGGTTATTCAACTTGGGTAAATATATTTTTATATATTTCCTTATCTCACTTGATTCGAGTTATGAGATGAGTCTATTAACAAAATAAAATTTCCACAATCCATGATATCAATGAAATGAGATTTCTGGATTTTCACTGTGTGACAATTTTTACATCAAGATTTCAAATAATAATGCATGATCCATCGTCATTATATTCTTTGGCTCTAACTCATCCCGATGATGGGTCATGGAGTATAATCCAAAACATTGATGCAAATTGTCACATAGTCAAAATCCTAAAATCTAATTACATTGAGCCGAGTCTATTTTAAACCCCATGAAACTAAGATCCAAAATTAGTATTGATTTTGGATCCCTGTGTTGTGGCTAAACATATAAAGTGTGTTGTAATCTTGCACGTGTTTAGTTAGCTCTTTTGTTTCTTGCATTTATTTAGTTTTTAAAATGATTGGATTTGCTAGGATTAAGATGTCATTTACCTTGCAATCTTATGTATATTTTATATGTCTCCAACACTCTTAAAAGGTATACTTGGATGCCTAGGGTGTAACTAGAGAAATATTTGGTAGTATTTGTTCTCCTATATTCTTGGAATTTTTTGTCACATGTGTTCATGAAGTAGGCATAACACAATGGTGGTGGTTACAATTGACTTTGAGAACATTTAAGACATTCTCTCATTTTTAAGTGCTAGAGGAAGAAGTGGATAATATTGATATGATGGATGGGGCCCAAATGAGTTAGTGAAGTCCAAAATAGAGAATTGGACATGAGGATGTGAGTCATTGTGAAGTTATCAGTTAAACATGCCTTTGCAATTATTTTTTATTTAAGGACTAATTGATTGAGCCCATGTGACACCCATGTGAAATCATTTCATGAATTTATTATTCTCAGAAGATGTCCTACAAGGTGGGTGTTATGTTTTTACACAACACCATAGTTTTGGTATCTATTATTTTGATAAAACTATCTGTGGTTTCAACAACTCTTCTTGCCTATATATTAGAGTTATGAGATGGAGGTTTCATGTCATTATTTACAAGTACAAAAGTGTTGCTAGAGTGTTGTAAGGGAGTAGATTTTTAGTGTGTTAATAGTGTCTCACGTATATTGAAGATTTATACATATTTGTCTTCTTGCTATGATGGGTTTTTTTTCAAAAGCATTTCTCCACATAAATCTAGTGTTTATACGGTTTGTTGATTTTATTGTTATTATTGATTTATGCATCCAAATAATATTATTTTATGGTGATCCTAGATAAATAAATAAATTTAATCTTTGAATACACTTTGTATATTTTTTACTACAATTGTTTCACCATATTTCTCAGTATTTGGTATTAGAGCTAATAGTTTTGTATAGAGGGGGACACCTTTCTATTAAGTGTTGAAGGTTTTTGGGTTGTAGTGGGATATTTTATATTGTGTGGTTTTGCATTTTTATGTGGAATTAAAAACCATGGACATACCTCTCATGTGGATATTGAGAAATTTAATGGAATAAAAAATGATATGTGGAAGCTAATGATGGAAGATCTTCAGAAAAAATATTAGTGGGTGTTGGTTACAAATGAAACAAAGATATCAAAAATGTCTAATGAACATTTGAAGTTGGACAACAAGATATGAGGAACCATTTGATTTTTCCTCATGGATTCATCCTCTTTAATGTATTTGAAAGAGATAATTTCATATAAGCTATGGAAAAGGATAGGTGATATTTACCAAATTGAAAGTCTAACAAATGAATTGTATACGAGCATACAATTATATTCTTTGAAAATGAAAGATGTTGATTAGATTCAAATAATTGGAATGATTTTAATTTGATTTTGAGTCGGCTTGTTTCAATAAATATTAAGTTAGAAAAGGAAAATAAATACATCTTACTACTTTTTTCTTTACCCAAACCTTGAAATCTTTTATTTGTTGCAATTAGCAATGGTAATATAGAGATCAAATTGAATACTCATTGTTACTTTTCTTTCATAGGAGATGAGAAAAAATCCATGAATGATGGTGTAGGGCCTCTCTATTATTTAATTAACTTGGTGCTACAAGTTGACACACAATTCAGAGGATGGCTTCCTAACTGAACAATTCATCTTCTATGAGAGGCTTCATTTAATTATCAACCAAGGCTTCGTAAGCTTTTGATAGTGTTAGCACTATATGTGCATTCATGGAATATAACACGACCTATATAAATGAGTATAGGTGATTTACACGTATAGAAAATGGTAAAAGATGGAAAAGTAAATGAAACGTTAACTTACAAAATAGGGGAAATAACATAAGTTGTTACTTGTGCTATGGGCACTTATCACTTAAGATTGCGACTACTAACTTCTAAGGTTGAACTATAATTATCACTCTAGGAGTATGAAACAATCATTTAAGGGGTAAGTGCACCAATCTGTGACACAATTTTGGCTCTTAAGATGCCACTTTTTTTTTTTTTAAATCAGGAAAATCTGATTTGCACGAGAAAATGAAGATAGTTACGCTCAAAATTTCAAGATGCGGCAAGAACAAAATTTGAAGTGCTCTGAGTCTATTTTCTAAGCTACTATTGTTTTTTGAAATTAATGAAGATTAAGGGTCTCAAAAAGGGGGGGCCCTAAACAGGTCCTGTTTTTATCAAAAAAAATAGCATAGCGCCTGAGGGCTCCCCCCTTTTTGGTTAACTTTTTTTTAGAATTTCAAAAATCCCAATGGTGAGAAATTAGCTAACACCATGTAGTTTATCCTCTTTCTTTTGGATAATTTTTTTAATGAATATATAATATTTTATGAATTTTCAAAGTGGACACATCCTGAAAAGTTGAAATTTGAGCGTGCTCCCCCCCAAATTTTTTGCAAACTAATCGAAAATTGATTTTTTTTTTCATCATGTGTAGAATGGGGTCTAGTTTCAAAAAACATAATTTGTTTCATGTTCCGATGAACGTGTAAAAATCTATCCTAAACCTAGCACATGTTGGTTTTTGACCAAAAACAAAGGCATTTACAATAGAAGCCATGGATCAAAACCTTAACTAAATCAAAATGAAAAAAGAATTATATATTTAGATAGCTAAGATAGAGGTTAACGCTATCACTATTTTTTTTAAAAACTTGCATTGAAAGACGTGCAAATGAGATGGGGAGCACAGTAAAAAATATGAGAAAATTTAGCAAATCATGTTAATTAACATGTCTAAAGCAGTCCTTTTGGCGTGCGCCAAATGTGACGAGTCATTTGGTGAGTGCCAAATTTGGCGTGCGCCAAATGTGATGAGTCATTTGGCGAGCACCAAATGGCCTACTTTGCACAGAACTAGATTTTCGCTTTCTCTGTCAGGGAAATTATATACATGAAATAAACATTTAAGTATAAGTTGACATTTACATATGGACATTTACTTTCTTATACTTTAAGTTATATTTCATGTATATATAGGCAGGATGTTTGAGAGTGGTTTCAGATCTCTAAGAGTTATAATGCAAATTCTAGTTTTTGGAAGATCTTAAAAATTTCAAACTTAGTCAAATTTCAGTAATCAGCATGTCAAATTTTAGTAATTTGGACGTCAAATTTTAGTACTTAGGAGGTCGAATTTCATCTATCTCACTCATTTTCATCTCTTATTCTCTAGACCTCTCTCTCTCTCTCTCACTATCTCCATCCCTTTATCTAACAATATCTTCCTTGAGCTCAAGAACTATGTCTCTACATGTCCATCTCTCTCTCCTTCCCTCTCTACATTTTTCTATCTCTCATCCCTCTCCTTTAATCTCTATATATATCTCTCTACTCTCTACACCTACCTATCCCTCCCTTCCTCCCTCTCCTCTCTTTCTCTCTCTTTGCTTCCCTCGCTCTCTCCTCCCCTCTCTACTCTCTATCTTGTCATTCTTTCTCTCCTTCCCTCTCTAGTTCTCTCTATCTCACTTCTCTCTCCTTCCCTCCCTCCCTCTCTAATTTTCTCTATCTCCCTCTCTCTCTCCTTCCCTTTTTAACTTCTCTTTATCTCACCTCTCTTTCTCCCCCTCTCTCTCTCTCCCTCTCTCTTCCTTTCACCCACCTTTGCTCTCTACTTCTCTCTATCTAACCTATCCCTCTATACATCTCTCTCTCCCCCCTCCTTCCATCTCAATCTCTCCACCTTCCTCCTTATCTCTCTAATTTTAAGCTCCATCACACATCTCTATCACCTATCTCACTTCTCTCTTTCCCCTTCCCTATCTACTCTCTTTCTCTCTATCTCACCCCTTCTCTCTCCCATCTCTCTCACCTCTGTCTCTCCATCCCTACCTCTTCCTCCCTCTCTCCTTCCCTCTATTTTTATCTTTATCTCCTCCTCCCTCTATCTACCTAGACCTCTCTCTATTTTTGTCTCACCTCTCTCTCCATCCCTACCTCTCCCTATGTCTCTCCTTTCATATCTACTTCTCTCTACCTAGTTGTCCCTCTATACCTATTTCTCTCTCCCTCCTTGCCTCCTCTCTCTCAATATCTCCACCTTCTTTCCCTCTCCAATTCTCTCTCTATCTCTCTCCTCCCTCTCTACTCTCTCCATCTCTCCCTCCCTCCCCCTCTTTCTATCTCTCCTCTCTCCCCCCCCTCTTTCC